>CM053408.1:117196176-117280559 GCA_028644305.1 Xerus rutilus | reverse complement strand
CCAATGTCTGCCTCCTTTGCCAGTGGGAGGAGACTCTCTTCCTGGGGCAGCTGATGGCCAGGAGCTCACCTGGGGAGCGGCAGCCCAGGGGCTCTCGCCCTGATTCTGGGTGAACTTCTATCTGGTGAACTTCCCGGAAGCAGCTCCTCCCCTCCTGTTCCTGGTGTGGCCCGAGCACACCCCGAAGCCCCCACAGGCTGCATTCTGCTGGAGTCCACGTGCTCCTGGGCCCAGGGCCCTCCCTCTGTGTGCTGTGTCAACCGTGCTCCGCGTCTGCTGCCGTGGACGGCCTGCAGGTCAAGCAGCGCTGCAGGCACTGTTGCAGAAGCTTGGACAGAGCAGTGCCCACAGGCACCTCTCTATGGAGCCTCCTCTCTGCCTGGGAAGCCAGCCCAGAAGCCATACAATGCAGCCAGCAGTTTGCAATTCTAGGGCTATGGGAGCTAAGAGGAAAATCAGGCAAAGGAGAAGATAAGGAGGTGCAGGCGATTTAGGCAGAGGCCCTCCAGAGGAAGTGGAGCACAAGCCACCCGAGCTTTATGATAGAAGAAAGCCTGGGGACTTCAGCGGGAGGCTTCCCAGGCAAAATGGGTCACAGGTGCAAAGGCCCTGGGGCAGGGCAGAGTCTGTCGATTGTGGCCAGCAGAGCCACGACTCCCAGAGCCTGTAAATACCCTGTGTGGCACAGCACAGGGAGATTCATGTTGCAGGTGACCTCATGTGGCTGAGCAAACAGCCCTGGAGTGGGGAGAGTGTCCTGTGAGCACAGGACCCTGAAAAGTGAATGAGGGAGGCAGAAGAGAAGGCCAGGGTAAAGGGTGTGGGGAGAAGGGTGGAGGACGGGCCACGAGCCAAGGGACACAGGTGTCCTTAGAAGCTGGAAAAGACAGGGGCCCAGCCCTGACTTCCCCCAGAGAGACCTCGTGGGACCTGTAGGCCTCCAGAGAGCACACAAGTGGAAATAGCCGTGGGTGGTGTGAGCTCTAAATGGCCACGGCTGCGGGAGCCTGCTGTCCTGGGGAGGAGGCAGGACAGTGCGGGCCTTCTGCCTTTCCCTGGTCTTCTGAGGTCCTGGCTGGCTCAGGGGGCCTGCCCCGTTGCCATGACAACCACCTCCAGGCCCTGGTGGGGCGAGGGGTGGTGAGTACTTGGTAGAGCAGGCCTGGAACAGAAGTGGGGGTGGGGCCTCTGCAGTTAGCAGGCCTCCTAGAGGATGTCACCCGGGCCCAGGGACTTAGAAATCCCTGTGTGCCAACCTGCAGGTTCGCAGCTCTCGCTCCACAGCCCCTGCCTGCAGCACCCAGCGGGCCCTTACCTTCACCCGGGCACCTGAGTGTCCTCCCACTCGGCACACACAGAGCAGCCTCCGCTGACCGGCCTCCATGCCGTCAGAGCCTCCTGGTCACCCTCAGTGGCTTTCTCCTGTGTTCACAGGCCTCGGTCAGAAAGCCCTGCAGGCAGGCTCTCCAACAGCCCAGCCCCCTTCCCTCACCTCGCTCTCGCCCCGAGGCCTGGCCCTGTCGCCCACTCACCTGGGCCCTCAGCAGACTCCACAGCTCCCCGCAACTGTCCAGAGAACTGGGCCTGCCACGTGCGCCCTGTGGAGCTCCTGGTGGCCTCGGTGGTGACAGCCAGCCCCTCTCTCTCCTCCCCACTGTACCTTCCCCCAGCCCCGGCCGGGCTGCCCTGGTCTCCTGATGCCTGCTCAGTCCTCAAGGTCTCCTGGGACACTGGCATCGCTGAGACCTGTGCCTAGAGCTCTCCTGCCAGGTGCCTGGCAGACCCGAGGGTCCCCCTGACCACCATGGCAAGCTACAGCGCCCCAGGCTCGAGAGCTACTAGGTCTGAGTTTGAGGGCCAGTTCTCGAGATGGGGCCTGTGCCTGCCTGGACCGTGCCGAGGCCCTCACTGGAGAGCCACCTGCCTGGGCTGAGGGTTCCCGCGTCACCCCCTGGAAGCCCCTGGGAGCAGTGGGAGCTTGCCCAGCCCTGTGGATGCCACTGGGAAGGAGGAGCAAGGGCTGACACCCCGAGGACGTTCTCCCACCATGGAGCCAGCTCAGCGCTGGGCCCTGCTGATGGCCATGGGCTCCAGCACCAGGTGCAGAGGCTCAGTCAGCTTCCTCTGCTGGCCCCACTGTCTCTAGGGGCCTCTGCAGCCTGCCCTCCCAAGGACAGGGCCAGTGGGAAGTGTAGAGGCCAGTCCAGCTCCGTGGCCTGCATGCTGTGAGCCCGGCAGGGTGCCTGCTCTCTGGCCTCTGAGAGATGGGCTGTGTCCTCCTCCCTGGGGAGGGCCTTCTGGCGGCACCTTGGTCTTCGCACTGCCAGCCTGCTGTGTGGCCTCACTGCCCCCTGCCTGCCATGACTGTGCTGCGACCCGCTGTCCCGAAGAGTCTGAGGGCATGTCTGAGTCCCCCACGGTGGCAGAAGCTCCGCAGGTGGGTGGCTTCTCTTGTTCTGGAGGCAAAGCCCAGCCAGGTGCCAGTTGGGTGGCTCTGGGGAACACCCTCTTCTTGCTGGCAAATGGCCGCCCCTCGCTGTGTTCCCACGTGGTGGGGGGCATACACGAGAAGTCCTGGTCTGTCTTATGGGCTCCACTGTCCCAGCCTGACCCTCCTGCAGCCCACCCAGCACCAGCCCTTGGGGTGGGGGTGATGCAGGAACCCTTTGGCGACACACACCCTCAGCCTAGGCAGGTGGCTCTCCAGTGAGGAGCAAGCGCACAGCCTGTCTGGGTGAAGGCAGCAATTGCCCCTGCCCAGGCGGACATGCGTGGTGCCCAGCGAGGCAGCCTCCAGGTGGAGCGGGTACCGGCCCCGCGGGAAGCGCCCAGAGATGGAAATGCCACTGCTGTTAGCTCTGGGCTGTCCTGGGCTGCAGGGGACAAGCAGGGGGCTGCAGACCTTCCTGCGCATGGCCCCACTGTCTCCCCAGGTCAGTTCAGGTGGACTTCAGACCCCGGCGGGCGATTTCTAGTCCGGATGCCTGCGCAGGATTTAGGACAGGATTTCAGTGCGCAGCCTCGGGCAGCTCACACCCGCCTCGCCAGAGCCCGCAGCCTGCCAGCCCACATGGCGGAGGTCGCAGGCGTGGGCCCACGCCCACTCCAGGACCCTGGGAGCGTGGAGGACCAGCTGCCAGTCTGTGGGCAGTGTCCCCTCCTGCCCTGGCGAGGGTGGCCTGCCTTGTCCTGGGGACACGCGGGTGGCCACTGGGTGGCACCATTGCACCAGTCCTGGGCACTGCTGAGCTTTCTACCTGCTGTGTCCCTTGCCTGCCCAGTTCATGGGCAGCTCTCTCCTGGGGACAGGCTCCCTCTCTGGGCTGTGGGCCACTGTGGACAGCATAGGCAGGTGGTAGGACATACTTCAAAAGGCTCCGGCATGGCCACCTGGGCTTCTTCTGCAGTGACCTGGCCTGGGTGGGTGGAGCCCCTGGGCAGTGCCTCCTGGCCCAGGAAGTTGGGCTGGGTGCCCAAGCTGCCAAGGAGCAGGGAAGGACTGTCATGGCTTACCCTCTGCTCGTGTGTCACTGTGTCTGTGGCCTGGGGGCCTCTGTGTCACCCCTCCTCACTGCAGGCACTGGCGCCTACTGCCTGGGAGTGCTCCGTCCCTCCCTGTTCCAAGGATCCCAGGACACCAGGGCACTGCTGGGGCCAAGTGTAGCCTTGAGCCTGAGCCCTACACACAGCAAATCCCCTCTAGATATCCACTGGTGGGCCAGGCCAGGCCCAACAGGCTCTGGGTACAGAGGGTCAGGAGGACCCCGACTGCCCTTAGGGCCTCCTGGGAACAGCACTGGCCTTCCCTGAGTGCTCACTGTGTCCAGGTGATGCTAGGAGCCCTCTCTGTGCATCAGCAAGCTAAGCTGCCAGCCAAGGCGCCAGCGGCTGGAGCAGATGAGTGAAGGAAGGGCACCCCCTGCACCACGCAGCCTGGGCAGAGGCCTAAGTGTGGCCGTGGTCCCCACCAGCCTTGACCTGAGAGGCCATGAGAAGAGGGCCACTTGATCCTGCAACAAATGGAGGCAGACTCGCCTCAGGGAAGACCGGACTCAGTTGAGCCCCGGCTGCAGAGGTGCTGTTCCCAGGCTCACTACGCCGTGGGCTGCTGTGTCCAACGGCCAGCCAGCAGTGTGTTCCAAGGGCCTCCAGGGTGTCTCCCTTGGCCTTGCCTCCATAGGTACCTTGTGCACCCCAGCCCCAAGGGCCCTCTTGGAGACACCCCTAAGGCCACTTCCCATCCGTACACCCACATAGAAGGCCCTCCTGCCTCACCTGCCCCAGGGACCTTGGAGGACTAGTGTGTCCACAGGGCATGGACCTGGATGGAGCCACTGCAGCCTTAAGGACCTGCACAGCCCGCTACATCAACCACCATCTCCTTAATGGAGTGCCAACCGGAGGCTCCACAGCCAGTGTGAACAATGCAGAGTGGGGCTCTCCCTCCTGCCGGGGCAGCAGGCTGCCACTTCTCGTGTCCCCTGGCGGATGCATAGTGCCCTGAGCAGGACAGTGGGCAGGGCCTGGTGCGCAGGGCAGGCTTCTGACGGCTTGGCTGGGAGGGCTGAGCACAGTCTGGCCTCTGCTCCCGGGACCAGGGTGCCCACCCTGGCCAGGAGACCAACTGTGTGGGCAAACAGCGACAGGGTCAGGGAGCTCCTCTCTCCTGCAGGAGAACCCACGGCTCTGAAGGTCTCGGGGCACAGCCACTGGGACCCTGCTGGGCCTCTGCAGGGGCCATTAGGCACCAAGCCAGGGCTCCATACTCAGGTGCCGTGTGCACGCAGATCAGCCCACGCCCCTCAGGCGGGCCCCGCCCTTTCCACTCCTGTGCCGTGTTGCTCTTCCTGTCTTGCAGGTCTAAATCCCTCATCAGGAAAGGCCACGAAGCCCACTGAGGCCCAGCTCCTTCCTCTGTCAGCCCCTGGTGCTGTGAGGGCTTAGCCCTGCATGCCCGCTGTGCTCCTGCCCAGGTCTGCCCGTCACTGCTGTGAGGTCCCTGCCATAGCACCAGGGGTCCACCAGGGACCAGTGCACAACCCCAGCCCTGCACCTGTTCATCAGTGGGTGGAAGCGGTCGCGTGGATCTCTTGCCAGAGCAAGGCCTTGAGTCTGTGAAGAGACCTGCGAGCGGCTACACTGGCTCCTGGCCCACCCGCCAGCACTTGAACTTGCTCCTGCGGCCTATCGGCCTCGCATGTCAGAAGCAACCTGGGCTGATACCTGTAAGCACCGCAAGGGAGGCCACAGTGCACCAGCTGGGTGTCCGGCTGCACCAGGCCTTGCTCCAAACTCTGCCCTTTGTAGTTTACTGCCGAATTCTACACCCTGGTGAGACAGGCTCCACTGTCCTCATCTTGCATGTGAGGATCCTGAGGCCCAGAGCATGCTCTGGCTGTCCAAGGTAGCAGACCCCACAAAGGCCCAGCTGGGATTTGACCACGGGCCTGGTCCTGTGTGGCTGGCACTGGCCACGGGGCCTGACACTATTTTCCCATTTCTTGGGAACTCCAGCAAAATGCTTTTCCAACAGGGTTCCAGATGCTGAGCCCACCGTCCCCTGGCATGGACTGTTGCCACTTTTTATGAGATGGGAGGAAGTGCTTTCAATGTCTGCCCATCTGGCGTCACAGTTTTCTGGGCCTCGGTAACAGCAGTGTATGTCTCCTGGGCTGCCTGGCCCAGTGGTATAGATGGAGCCCAGGCTACAGATGTTTGTGCCCCCGCTGGTCTGGAGGCTGGAATCCCAGATCTCAGTGTGGGCAGGGCCAGGCTCCCGGGAGGTGCCAGGGCAGATTTCTCCAGGCCTCGCCAACCTCCCAGCTCCTGTCTCCCCATGCCTTCTCCTTGGGTATGTCCATCCAAATTTCCTCTTGGTTTGAGGATACAGTCAGGTTGGGTTAGGGCCACCCCGCTCCAATGTGGTGTCATCTGATATAGGGAGAGCTACAACGACCTTATCTCCAAATAAGGGCACACTTGGGCCTGGGCCTAGGACTGGCCTTGAGACTCTGGGGTGTGATTCAGCCACACAGACAGGCGCCACACCCCGACCCCCTGGAGCACACCTTCACCTGGGGAAATCTCTGCCAGGACGTGGCCCTGGGTGCACCCGATGTCAGGAGGACAGGTCTTGGCAGGAAAGACCGGGGAACTCTGTGGGGTGGGCTGGGGGTTTCTCCTGGAGGACGGGGAGTCCCAGCAGAGCAGGAGTGTGTGGCTTTTCAAGTCCTGTGCCCCTCTGCATGGTATAAGTTCAGGAAACCACTTCAAAGTCCCATTAAGCTGACAAGTGTGCTCAGAAATAGAAAGATGATTTTTATGGCATTTACTGCTCAGGCTTACCCACTCGGCTGGGAAAACCGCACTCCGCAGGGCAGGCCGTGGACTCTGGTCCTCCCGTGGCACAGTGTCTGGCCTAGGACCACTCCTGCCACACAGTGGGACCCAGAGGCCACATGCCACCTGAATGTGTGACACTGTGTGCCAGAGGCAGACCCCTGGGGAAGACGTGGTGGCCCCACGCCCTCAGTCCCAAGAGTCAGAAGATCCTGACCCACCAGACAGCTCCACTGGGGGAGCCACGGCGCTGGGTCTTGCACTAACTCTGTGGGAGGGGCTGGGGGTTTTGTTCTACTTTTCCAGCAACATTTTCTGTGGGACCAAAGCAAAGCCAGAGGGAGGGGACAGAGAAGAGGCCACAAGGCCCTGCCACCAAGGGAAACAGGAAGGCCCAGGGGAGAGGGCTGCAGTCACACACCTAAGGGGGTCCACCTCAGGACACACTGGAAACAGGCATGGACAGCCAGGTGACAGCTGCCACTGCACGAGAGGCCCCAGGAGGTAGCGTGCTCCCATCTGCAGGAGCAGGTGGTGCAGCCTGGTCAGCTGCCAACCAGGAGCTCCTGCAGAGTCCAGGTGGGCACAGAGTTGGAGGAGGGGCCTTGGGAAGCAGGCCCAGGGCAGGACGCTGGGACAGTCCCCGAGACCACCCAGAGCCCAGGGCAGGAGGCTGGGACGAGGCTCTGAGACCACCTGGAGCCCAGGGCAGAATGCTGGGACAGGCTGAGACCACTTGGAGCCCAGGACAGGAAGCTGGGACAAGCCCCAAGACCACCCGGAGCCCAGGGCAGGAGGCTGGGACGGGTCCCCGAGACCACCTAGAGCCCAGGGAAGCACACTAGGACGGGACCCCGAGACCACCTGGAGCTCAGGGCAGGACGCTAGGATGGGGCCCCGAGACCACCCGGAGCCCAGGGCAGGAGGCTGGGACAGGCCCCGAGACCACCTGGAGCTCACAGCTGCCTCGTCCTCCTTGTTCTCCCACCAGAATTTTTCTGTTTTGTGAAAAGAAACCTGGGTTTCGGAGAGTCAGGGAGCCTGGCAGCCCCTCTGCTCCGGCCTTCTCTCTCTCCAGTCAGAGGGTCTGGGTGGGAATCTAGCTCTGGCGGGGCAGGGCCCGCGGTGGGCAGGGGCTCAGGAGGCGGCCCTGCTGGCTGCCAGGCGGGCAGGAGGAATCCCAGGAATGAAGGATTGCTTCAGACTGAGCCCTTTCTGCTCCGCCCCTTGGTGTGGACCAAGGGGAAGGGGTCTGGGCTCCCTCCCCACCGCGGTGAGATCATGGGGCTGCCTCTGTACATCCTGTCAGCTCCCCGAAAGTAATGGGGAACAGATGCGCTGTGGGGCCGGGGTAGGGGGAGCCAATGGCTGGGGCCGCAGCTACCCACAAGCGCTGGACGCGGCTCCCAGGAGCCAGCAGGTGAGCAGCGTCCCTCGGTGAGACAGGACTGCCACTTGCCGGTGCCTCCTGTGGCCAGGCCTTCCCTGCTGACTGCCTTCTGCTTAGGAGGGAACGGCCCTGCCTGTGTGCAGACCAGGAGCAGCTGCAGTCCTGGCCCGGCACTGCCCTGCAACAATGCCCTCATTCTGGTGACACAGCAGGTCAGTGGATCAGAGAGTACCTGGGGCACCGAGGCATCTGGCCCAGACTTTGATGCAGAAACTGTAGCAGCGACCTCCAGGGTTCTCCCTGGAGAGGTGCCTGGCACTACCAGCGGCTGAGCACATGGTGAGCACACAACCCCAGGGCACAGAGGCCAAGAAAAAGAGCTATTTGGAGAAAAAAATGGGGGGACATGGAGGGTGTGGGTAGGGGGAAGCTGACATTTGAAATAGAGCAATCAGGGTAGAGGACCATTTAGACAAAGGCCAAAGGGAGATGGGGACCTGAGCCATGAGGCTTGGTCACTGGAAATAGCCTGTGCAAAGGGCCTGTGGCAGGAAGTTTCTAATGTACCTGGGGGTTGGCCCAGCAATTTGCTCCCTCCTCTGAGCTCACACACATTTTTGGTGCAAAAGCACCAAAAATGGGGTGGCTGGAAACAATAGGGATGTCCCCACTGTCCTGTCCTGGAAGCCAGAGTTGAGCGCAGCATGCCTGGGCAAAGTCAAGGCATGGGAGACCACACCCCTCCAGGGGCTCCAGGGAGGGTGCTCCATCTCCACTAGCTCTTGGGGCTCCGGTCTCTGCTGGGCCTTCACACGGCTCCTCCTTTTGGTGCGTGTGTGGCCTCCCTCAGGGCACTGCATTTGGAGCCCGGCTGGACAACCCAGGGCCACATCTCGTCTCAAGGTCCTGACCTCAATTACATCCACAAGAGTCTTCTTCTAAACAATTGCTGGCCCCAGGATCAGGATGTGGGCCACTGTGAGGGGCCATTTTCCAGGTGACAGGTTCCGGGGCAGGGCTGTTCCCCAGGGCCAGGTCCCTGGTGTCTGCAGTGGGTACTTAGCAAGCCCAGGAGGGTGGTGTGTGACCTGAGCCCAGGTGTGCACCACCCACCTGCCGTGGCCAGTTCTGACACTTGTCACCGCAGCCACTATGTCCCTGCAGGGAGACTGCCCATTCTGTGTCCAGGAAGGGCCACAGCCCAGGTCACACCTGACCACATGGCTCTTGAGGGTCCTGTCTTCTCTCTGTGCCTCATTCCTCATGCCTAAGAGGCAGTGTGGGTTCAGATGAGGCTGGGCAGGACGGCACGCAGGGGGACCCTGTAGGTCAGGCCACGGGGTTCGCAGCCCAGGGACAGGCTTGGATCTAGTCACCCTGGGGCTGTGTCCACAAGTGAGAGGAAAACAGCAGTGACTGATGGCGAAAGATGGCTAACAGGAGCACCAGCACCGTGCTCCCCGCAGGCGTCTCCACTTGGCCCCACAACCCACCAGGCAGAGGCAGAGGCCCCTTTAAGGAGAACACAGAAGGAGGGCGAACCTGAGAACAAGATGAGCCTCTACTCACAAGTGGAAGGAACTCAGACTTGACACAGCCTTCGGGACTGACCGCAGCTCGGACACCCGCAAGCCCAAGAGACAGCACGTGATTTCCATGGCCTGCACAGCCACGGTGTCCTGCTGCCTTCTGCGTCTGCCTGGCCGCCGCTGCCTCCTCCTGGTACTATGCTGACCATTTTCCACCCAGACCAGAAAGACACCTCTGCTCCCCTCTGCTGTGTCCAATTTAACTTTGTTTCTGGTTCTTGTTGGTTTGTGTCTGTTTTAATGTTGCTTTTCTTCAGCCTCACCACCCATAGCAACCCCCACAGGACGTCCACCTTTCTCCCTGTACAAAGGGCCTGTGGCAGGAGGTTTCTAATGTACCTGGGGGTTGGCCCAGCAGTTTGCTCTAATGTACCTGGGGGTTGGCCCAGCATCCCCGCCAGCCAGGCCATTCCTCTGTCGTGAGCCAGTGCTCCAGCTCAGGCTGTCCAGTCCTGCTGGCTGCCCTGGGCAGTGGCACCTTTTCACTGTGGTTGGGGGCGCTGGCCCATCCCTCCCCTCTCTGTCACATGCAGCCATGCGATCCAAGTTTTTCCTTAGCTCCTCAGCAAATGAATTTGAAGTTGACCACAAGGCACTGTTGACATCAGTGAAGCCAGGAGTCTGCCACTCCTCATTGGCGGCCTGAACTGGACATCTGTAAGCAAGGAGGGGAAGACCCCTGGCATGCTGAGAAACACCCAGCTGGGTGACCTCAGGCAGTTACTTAACCTCTCTGTCCCCTGCTATGACATGAAGTCAAGAGCATGTGGCCCCAGGATGGAGTCCCAGTGAGAAAACAGGCCAGTGGTTGCCCCAGTGTGGGGTTGGCCAGAGCTGGAGGCCACTGGTTGAGTCCTAAAGTCCCTGTACAGCTAATGGAAACCTAGTGGGTCCCTCGGGTCCTTGTGTTCTGCCAGGATGGTGCAGCCTCCCGTCCAGCCAGAGCTGGGTGCCACATGCAGCGGCTGCCTCCTCGGCTAGCAGGCTGTACCAACCGTGTAAACGCTTGAAGATGCCACCGCAGCTCTGCTCAGCATCCCGGGAGCATGGCAGGAACCTTGCCAAGGCTCATGGTGTGCCCTGCCCTGTGGCCTGACCCACCCAACACTGATCTACCCCTGGACACAGAGGCAGGGAGGGCAGGGCTGGACACAGCCCCACCATCATGGCCCAAGGGCTGGAGCAGCCACCTACCTTGGGAGAATTCAGCAGCTGGAGATCTGGTGATGGTCACCTGAATCAGCAGCCATAGGTGGAAACCTGAGTCGGGGGAGGCCCTGCCTGGAGACCCTGCTCCTCCCCTACCCTCACCCCTGAGGATTCCTCAGCAACTCAGCGTGCTCAGCGCTCGGCCAGGTTCCCAGCAAGAAAGGAAGGGGAGGAGGAGAGAGAAAGCAGACCCGCAGGTCACCAGGCGTCTAACTCGTCCACCACTCGTCCATTTGGTCAGCTGTGGCAGCTGCACGCGGCCCATGTGTCCCGTCCTCGCCTGCAGCCTGTGTGTTTGTTCCCTCGCATGGCGGGGGCTTTGCGGAGAGATCAGCTTAACAATCTGAAGAGGAGAGGTTTCCCTGGTTATCCAGATGGCCCGAGGGGGAGCCTCAGGAGAGGAAGCCGGAGGGCCAGAGAGAGGCAGGGAGGGAAGCGGAGGCAGGAGGCCAGAAGCTGTACCAACCCGCTCTGAAGATGGAGGAAGGGGCCACGGGCCCAGGGCTGTGGGCGCCTCTAGAGCTGGGAGGGCAAGGAAATGGGTTCCTCCTGGAGCCTCCAGGAGGTCGGGGTTCTGCCAACACCTGAGTTAGGACTTCTGGCCAGTAGGACTGCAAAAGAATAAACTGGTGAGGCTTAAACCAGTACATTTGTGGTGATCGCTTCATAGGCCATGGGAAACTAATACATCAGTCAACATGCTGTGACTGATCCCCGGGACTTCACATGGGGCCAAGCTGGAGCAGGCTCACCATGCACAGGTGACCCTCTGCGCTTCCTCCCAGGAGCCCAGGACACAGACACAGCAAAGGAAAGAAGCAGCTTCATAATGCACAGACAGACTGCAAGGGACAGCCTGTCACACCCTGACGTTTAGAGCAAGCCAGGCCACAGGCCCCCAGGGCTGCCCAGCCAGGGCTGTCATGTCTGGGTGCCCGTCACACCATGGCTGAGACGCCCTGAAAGACTTGACTCGGGGTTTGCTCCTGGGGCACCAGGGAGCTGTCTCGCCCAAGACAAGAGGCCTCAGCCTTGCTTGGTGCTGTGGTCTCACTGGGCCCCAGAGCTGCCCTGCTAGGCAGTATAACGACCAACAGAGCCGCAGCCAGCAGTGGTGGCCGCCTGCACCCTGTTGGCAGCCTCAGCACAAAGCTTCCTAAGTCCTGCCCGACCTTGAGGAGCAGAGCCTGGTGCACAGACAGGCTGTAGGGAATGGCTGCGCCTGGGAAGGGGAGGCCTAAGCACGAGGCGAGGTGGCCAGACTTCCTGTATGTGTGCAGGAGGACCAAGCTGGGGAGGCCGGTGGGGGACAGGACTGGGGGTCGTCCTTACTCTGCCCCTGCTCTCCAGGGGCCTGCCCAAGCCTTCTTCCCTTCCCTCTTTCCGTCTTCCCTTCTATATGAAGCACATTCCTTCACGGTTTTTAATTAGGTCCTTCTGTGCCCAGGTCACATCTGCTTCACTGCCCTGAGCCCGCCCTTCTGTTTGGGACCTGGCCCCGGTCATCTCCCATGGCCATGGGCCTAGAACACAGAGGGCACCTGCTTATGTTCCACAGCTCCAAGACCCCTGGTGTGCCCCTGAGAGGCCATGCCCAAGGAGCAAAGGACTTTGCACCTGGCCCCAAGCCGCAGTGTGTTGATGGGCACGGAGTCTGCCCAGGAAATGGCCTTAGCATGTCCCTGGAGGTGGAAGCAAGGCACCTGTGGGGCAGGCGGTGCCAGCAATGGGGACAGTGGTGAGGCCGTGCTTGACCTGCATCCTTGGACACATTTACTGGGACCCCTCGTGTCAGGCAGCGCTGGTCACAAGTGGAACCAGTCCTGTCCCTTAAGGGTTCGTGTCTAGGAGGGCAGTGGATATCAACAAAATGTGGCTGCACTTGAAGCTGCATCAGGAGCAGGGGACATGCAGGGGGACCCGAGGAGGACAAGAAGGCAACACTCAAGTTACCCAGCCAAGGGGCCAGTGGCAGCAGGGGGCCAGTGGCAGCAGGGCCAGCGTCCTTAGCAGGTGCTGCTGCCAGGCGTAGACCTCCTGCTCTGGCAGGTTCTTTCCAAGCACTTGTGGGCCGGTCTCTCCCACTTGGATCACAGGGATGTGGGAACGATTAGCCCTCGGCCCTCAGGTGTCCAGCAGGACAGGCTGCCCCGGCGCCTCACCCCGATCTCCTTTCAGCATCAGACAAAGAACAAACGCAGCCCACCAGAGACACGCTGCAGACCTGCCGGTGCTTCAGAGAGCACCAGCCTGGGCCTCGACCCCACCCAAACACAGGGTGTCTGCAGGCGGCCAGGCACATGTGGGTGCAAGATGGGCCCCCGGTGCAGGGCCGCAAGCCCCTCCCCACAGGAGCAGCTCAGCCCACTGGGGCCTCTGGAGGAGCAAGCAAGAGACCCAGAAGGAAGAAGTGCATTATGGGGCCTCAGCCCTGCAAAGACCTGGTCCAGGACCATGCCAAGCCTGGCTTCCTTGGCCACTGTGGTCCCCAGGTTTGAGGACAGCAGCCCACTCTGTGGCAAACCCTGTACACTTGTCCCAGAGGGTGCACCAGCCCCACTGGTCCCACAAGGTGGATTCTGGGAGGGAAGCTGGCGGTTCTAACTCCGAGGCCAGGTGCTCCTTCCACAGGAGGACAGGACCATCCCCTGAAGATGACCAGTGCACTCGGCTTCAAGACGGGGCCCTGGCATCTGGGGGCTGCTAACAAAAGGCTCCCTCCTCACTGCACCCCTCAGCTGCTACCGCGTGGGCACGTGGGCCCCGCAGTCGGCTGCCAAAGCTGAAGCTCAGGCTCAAGAGGCCTGGCGCAAGCTGCTTGTCCCTCTTAGCTTGGGTTCCTTGTCTGTAAAATGGGGGATCCTGGCAGCACCCACCCCAGGAGGCGGCTGTATGGACAGGAGTGTGCATACATGTGTGTGCGTTTGTGCATGTGTGTGCGTGTGTGTGCATGCATGCATGTGTGCACACATAGGTTTGTGGTAAGTCAGTGCATGTGGTTGCTCCCTGGCTCCACTCAGTCGGGAGCCCTGACACATTTTGCCCTTGACCTTGGCTCCTAATCACTATTCTCCCTAAGAGGAACCAGGACTCTTCCCTGGAGAACCACTGGCCTCAGCACCAGGAAAGGGGAAGTGTCACATTGGACACAGGGGCACCCACAGTGAGGGGATATTAAGCATGAAAACTTAATTACAACCATTGACAGCACGGGACACCTGGGCCCCTGGGCCCCTGCTTTGTACCTCAGTGCCCAGTCAGTCCAGGGTGCGTGCAGGGATGGTTACACAGTGTTGGTGTGCCGCCCGGCAACATGCTTGCTGATTATAGAGGAGGAAGAGAGACTTCACAGTGGAGATGCCCCCAATGTCAACCAAAGCCACTGTCACCAGTGAAGGGACAAATCACAGCCGTGAGCCAAACGGCCAGGTGCAAGGAGAGTCAACACAGTGTCCATCCTGATTTTCCTGCCAAAGACGCCAAGCCCTCCTGCAGCTGGACGCCAGCAGGGAGCCCTGTAATGAGCCACCTGCCCAGGATCCTTGGTACTACTGTCGGGTGTCTGAAGTGGATTCTCGGCAACGGCTGGGCGGAGGAACAGTGTGAGCGCCCTGTGCCTTGGAGGGGAATTCGACCATGCATTTAAAAGCTTATCTACTGTAACCCGTCCAACATCGGCCCTTCGCGGCAGAGGCGCTTCTCAGAATAGACCCACGTGCTGCCGCTGCCGGGATGGAACCTGCCCGGGGTGGACCTGTCCTGCTCCCGCCGCCACCACCGCTTCCTCCGGACCTGAACTCCAGCCAGCTAACCGGGGACTCAGGTCTTTCTGTGTCCTCGGTGCTTTAATTTTCCATCTCTGAAGCAGCCTCCACTCTGAGGGGGAGGCATGGCTTGAAGTCACACCAGCCCACACTGGCCCTGGCTGAACGGCCCAGGAGGCCCCGACTGGCACTTGTCCCCAAGGATCTGCCCTGCAGTCTTGGAGCCATGAAGCATCTAAATGAGATGGTGTAGGAGGGTCTGCCACACCCCTGCCTGGCAACAACAAACCCCAGGGGCAGCCCCCAGAGGTCCAGGCCTGGCCCAGGGGCCCTCCCTGGAGTTTGGACTGTCTCCCGTCCGGCCTTGGTTTTTCAGCCCCGGCAGGTACGACTTCCTCTGTGTTGTCTCTGGGCCCCTTTGCCTTCCCCATCCTCCAGCCAGGTCGGCCCTTGGGCAGAGCTCTCTGCTAACACGCAGCTGTCCTGAGTGGACCTGCCTGGGACAGCAGCGGTGAGGAGAAGGCCCCTGGGGGCCTGAGTTTAGGAAGTGCCAGGTGGGCCTCACTGAGGGTGTCACAGCTCTCCAGGGGCAGGCGGACCCCACGTGTGGCATCTCCCTGCCTGCGGTGAGCGGCAGCACCAACTGACATGCCACCAAACACCTGGGAACCCAGGCTGTGGAGGCGCCTTGAAGTTTGGAGCCAGAAGCGAGGGTTTGGTCAGGGCCAAGGGCCACCCTTGAGTCACTTGGGCTCTTCCTGCTCCAGTGGCGAGGCACCTGGAAACGGCAGGCTGGACAAGCCGCTTGGAGTGCTGTCACTGCACACAGCCGGGAGGAACCCCTGTCCCTGGCATGAGGAGGACCCTGCAGGGCCTGTCACTGGACATGTGTGGGGCGTGCTTCGCCACAGTTTTGTTAGCCCCTTGGTCACTGTGAAGCTTGGCCTGACCGCTGTGTGGGCTGAGGCTCAGCACCAGCAGGAGCTGCGTCCAGGAGAGAGGCAGGCACAGGAAGGGACCCGGCTCTGGCTGCCAGCCCAGGACTCCTCTGAAGCAAAGCAGGAGGACAAGCTCTTATGGTCAGACCAGCCTCCCCGTGCCCTCTTCTGTGGAGGAGAGACAGGTGAGATTTTCCAGAGAAAATGCTTTCAGCAAAAAGTAACCGCTTCTCTGCCCACCCCGAGGATGTGCAGTGTGTCCATGCCAGCCCAGCCCCTTCCTAGGCTGGTCTGAGACAGAACGCAGTGCCCCGGAGCCAGTGAGGCTTGGTCCACTCAGGCCTGGACAGCAGCCCAGGGGCTCGCAAGACCTGGGCCCTGTTCCAGCCAAGGCAGAAAATGCTCAGGACCTCTTGAGAAAGGAAAGTCAGCGGGGGGCAGGGGCCCAGGTACCATTCCTGCAACCCCTGGGGCCATCCAATCCTAAGACCATGGGTCACTCTGCCTTGGTGACAGTGAAGGTGGCTGAGTGGTCCCTCGCTGTGCAGTTAGTGCACAGGACCAAGCACTGAGCATCGGGGCTCAAGGTCAGAGGAGCAGAAAGCCCACTGTCTGGGGGCGCCCGCTCTACACGATCCCCACAATTCACAGCCTCGGGATGCGAAGAATGTGTTTTAAAATGTTTTTCAATGATGATGCACAGAACCCAGAGGTCTCCCTCCGCTCCCCCAATAGAACCCACGACAATGAATGTCTTGGCCCAGACTCCGTCTTTCCACAGGGAGCCAGTCCTCTCTACCCAGAGGTACTTTCTCTTAACACCATTATCACGTTTCCAGACAGCAAAAATTTATGGGTGTTTGCTTGAGACAAATATGCTAACCCTGAATCTGGAGCCAAACCTGCTCTGACAACAATCTGGATGTGATTTTTTCTGGGTTTCCTCCCACATCAGATCAGCAGATGCAAACCAGAGAGCTCCTAAGGGTGCCGGCAAGTTCCAGGGCCTGGTTAACACCACGGCTGGGGGGATGCGGGTGGGCGGCTCACTCTGGTTAAACCCTGCCTGTGGCTCCCCGCAGCCTTGCTGCCTCCTTCAACCTGCTGGCCTCCGAATCCCCAGCCAACTTCCCTAGTGACCTCCTGGCAGCCCTGCCCGTCCCTCCCACGGATGGGCCCTCGTCATCCTCACCCACCCTTCCTGCTTAGACGTCTTTCTCTTTTGAGCACAGGGTCAGTCAGCATGAAAAGAGCGCCTAAGCCTGGCCCTGGCCTCTGGCTGGGCAGGCACAGTATGAGGTCAGCCTCAGGCTGGTGGCAGGCGAGTGGGCACAAGGGACCAGCAGGCCAAGGGGGACTCCTGCCAACAGTCATGGTGGGACAGAGCAGGGACAGCTGACTGGGCCCAAGGGGTCAGGGACCCTCCACACGAGCCCACAAAGTACGAGCCCTCGGGGGTGTTCGAGAGGGTAGAGAGGAGACGAGGCCCCGCGTGGACGTGATAGGAATGCTCAGGCAAAGGCTTGGAGGTGTGGCTCAGGTGGCCCAGCTACAGACCTGCAGGGACACAGCAGGCAGGAGAGGGGATGGCAAGAGGGAAGGAACAGCCTCGTGGGGAGTGAGTGATGCCAGACTAAGGAACCCACCTGTTTGCTGGGCCGCCCCAGGCAAAGCACTGCACCTCTCTGGGACTCAGCCTCTGCATTTCTAAAAGGAAGACAAGTTGGCTGCCCGGTGAGCACATGATAGTGTCACTCGGGAAGGGTCCTGGCTCCGCGCCCACTGCCTGTTCTCAGAAAGCAGCCTGAGAATCGGCAGACCACAGCCTTGCCATCAAGGTTCATGGAGGGAGGAGAAAAGAGCGAGGAAGGGAGGCGGAGGTGGGCAGAGGATGGAGGGAGAATGCCTGCTTTTGCACAGCTGCTGAGAAGCCATCGCCTGCGCCTCCAAAGCCCAGGCCACACTTTTGGGTGAACTGTCCCCAAATGTGCTCCCTGAAAAACCAGACTCCTGAAGGGGACCACCCCCTGGGGCTTCCCTGGCAAGTCCCTTTCCACGTGGGACGAGGGTGCTCCAGGCCCCTGCACTGGGGATGGGGGTGTTCCGGGCCCCTGTGCTGGGCTCCCAGCTCTGGGACGCTGCTCCCACACTGTTCCCACCCCTTGTCCCTCCAAGCGACTCACTCACAGCTTTTGATGCACTTTTCCTGAGATTGAAGGCGGGTTGTGTTGATGTCCTCTTCCCGGACTGCTTTTCTATTTAAACCTGCTGACCTTCGAAGCCCACCCCTGCATAATGCAAAAGTTCTTGAAGAGAAATCAATCAAAGCTTGACGAAAATGGATTTGTATTCGCATTTTCTGAGATGGGCATTTATTTAAAAGGCTCTGTGTTTGATCAGTGTGCGAGCATGCGTGTGTGTGCACACGCCTGTCGGTGCAGAGGCTGGGCGGCACAGGATGCTTTGTATGTTGAATTCAAATTCCACCTCTTCCTGCTGCTCTGTGGCCACAAGTGAGTTCCCTAACCTCTCTGGACCTGTTGCCTCGTCCCTGAACAGAGGTCAGCCTGTTGCTTCACCAGGACTTAGGAGAACACGGTCACTGGGAAGCAAAAGCTGAATCCCAACATCCCTTCTGGGCAGCTCCACTCGGCTCCACCTCTGGGTACAGAGTGGGCAAAAGACCTATACCCAGGGACTGCTGCACCCTGAAGGTCCCAGGATCCTCCATCCCTTGAACTCACCAGGCACACAGTCCTAGGGTGTGGGATATGTGGCCTGTCTGCTCCAGGGCCCAGGGTCCTGCCCACAACCACCATCTCCTGCCCCACTGACCTCCTGCAGCCAGGCTTGGGGTGGACTTGGGCCTGGATGGTGGCCAGCAGGGAGGCTGCTGGAGTCCAGGACCTGGCCATGGGTCAGATCTGGCACGGTGCCCTCAGAGGTGCCAGGGCGCCTCCTGGAGCCCAAAGTGTTCCAGCACCCACACATCTGCAGTGCCTAGTTGGTGGGAGGGCACCAGGCATGGGGTGTGGGTGCTCAGGGAAGCCACCTGGGCACCCTTCCTGGGAGGGCTCCGATCCTCTGGGCCGGCTTCAGCTTGTAGTTCCACTGCCTGCCCTGACCCCGGCTGAGAAGGGCCAGCAGCCTCGCCGGTCTCCCCCTACAGGCAGGGAAGCCAAGGGGCTGGTGCTCCACTCCCTCGTCCTCCCTGTGGGGCTGGCATTGTCCCTGCCTCCAGCACCATGTGAGTGGAAGGTGGAGAGACCTTGACAGGGCAGGAGCAGGTCTTCGTGGGACTGCTGTCCTGGTTCCCAGCTCTTGACAGGGGCCCACTCATTCTGCCCAGGGCCTGGAGGACAGCACTCCTGGCTCCTAAGAAGCACCCAGAGACAGCACTGCCAGGCTGGGCTCCAACCCAGAGCACAGCCATGGGGTCAGGCCCCCTCCAGCTGATCCCAGTCTCCCTGCAGGGATGGAGCCACACTAGCCATTCAGCTCCTCCAGGGCCCCTCTGGAAGCCCGGGCCTTGGGAGACAGCAGGACCAGGCTGGTCCCAGCGCAGGGGCTCTCTGGGACCCATGCCCACCACTGGGCTGCCTTGTATGGAGCCCCAGGACTGGGCTGGGTGGGAATCTCAGAGAAGAATGGCCTGGACAGGGACTCTGGCAGGTAAGTGCTGGACCCTGTCCATTTGCCTTGAAGTCATCATACTACTTAATCCAAGTTTTGAACAAAGGACCCCATTTTCTTTCTGCAGGGGGCCACACAAATTGTGTTTGGGAACAGCGCGGGAGCTAGGCAGCTCTGGCAGAGGGGGCGGGGTGGGAGGACCGGGAAGAGGGACTCAGTCTCCAGAGAGTCAAAGCCCAGAGAGTCAAGGACACTGCTGAAGGTGGCTCAGCGACCCCAGGTTTAACCAGGCCCAGAAACTTCCCGAGTCTCCCAAGCTGGGCAGGATGGGGGACAGGGAGAGGGTGTTCCGCCTTGCCTGACCCCTCCGTCGCCCCTCGGCCCCGCTCGACCCCTTGACAGCGCCTGCGGGCTCGGGGTCACCGCCTGGCGAGAAGGTTAAGCAAGCAGTGGCGCTGGAGGGCGGGCCCGGGCTGGGGGAGGGGAGCTAATCCTCCGGAGCGGAGGCCGCGGGAGGCTGGGAGCGCCTCGGGCCGGGCCCAGCGGTGAGGAGGACCCAGGAGAAGCGCAGGGAGGCAGGAGCAGGGCCTGCGCAGGCCGCGGTAAGACGGGCGGCGTGGGGCGCGGGCTGCGGAGCGGGCGAGGCCGGGGCGGCCCACAGGCCCCAGGCGGCGGGCGTCCCGGCCTCGGCGCCCACGCGGCCGCAGGGCAGCTGGCAGCGTCGCGAGGGAACTTAGAGCCGCGTGGGGAGGAGCAGGGCTCTGGGCCCACCTGGGCGCCCGCGGTCGAGATCGCGGTTCCCTTTGGCCGCACAACCGGCACGGGCCCCTGCGGGGATGTCGGGACGTCCCGGGGCCAGGCTGGCGGCGAGGCCCGCGGCAGGGCAGGTGCGCGCAGGCCTGGGACCTCAGCGCGAGGCCCGCCTCCCGGACGGCCTCGGGGCCGCCTTTGTCACGCTCGGGTTCTAGGTTGCCGTGGGCAGGAAGGTGTCGAGGGCCATTTTAAGGACGGCGTTCTGCCTGAGTCCCGGGGAACAGGCGGGCGCCGGGTTCCTGCGCTGGGGTGGCGGAGGCACAGCTGCGGCGCCGTGGAGGAGGGGCGGGGCGGGGGCGGGAGGGGAGCCCAGGAAAGGCCCGCGGCCGGAGGGGACGCTCATTCTTGGGACAGGAAGTTTCCGGCTCTTGCTCAAGAAGGCCTGGAAGGCCGGGTCCCCAACAACCCCTTTGTGGCGGGCTGGCTGCCAGCCCAGCCTTGGGCAGCACGTGCGCCCCTCCGGGACGAACCTGTCAAGGACTGGAGTCAACGGGGCGGGGGGAGCTGCGGGGACTTCGAGGCCGGTAGCCTGTGCCCAAAACTGCGACAGGAAAGGGCCGCGCTGGGAACGAGGGGCCAGGCAGAGAGCCGCGGCTGATGTGACTTCACACGTGGCTTCCTTCTGAACTTGATCCCAGTCACAGCGCGCTGCTCTGTGGGTGCAGCCTGCTGGCCCTGCTCCTTCTAGTTTGGAACTAGGCCCGAGGGGGATGGAGTGGGGCTTTCTCGCCAACAGACCCCGATGCCTGAGCCGGTGGCCCCGACCTCAGAAGCTCTCCATCGCGACTCCTGTCGCACCTCTCCTGCTGTTGGTGTCCGTGTCCTCCCAGGTGCCCCGGGTCAGCAAATTGCCCAGGCGCCACTAGCCAGCACTGTGCTACAGGGATGGGAAGGAGGCGTTTCCTGGAGCCCAGTGGCTTACCTATACTAGGAAGGGGACCGGTCAGGTAGGCGCGGCCATAAGTGTCCTCCGCTGGACAGAACAAACCAAAGCTCGAGGAAACTAAGAAAAAAAAAAACCCCAGAAGCCTGGGAAAGGAAGCGCTTTATCCTGCTTGCTATGTGCCCGCGCTGCGGGCGGGGTGAGACGGGTGGGGACGGGCAGAGGAACAGGCCGTAGGTGTTTTCCGCGGGGACAGCGGGGACAATGGGGACAGCTCTCCGCGCGCCCCCCTGCTCTTGCGCTGCTCCCTGAGAATCCGAGGGCGGGAGCCAGTTGGCCTGCCCCCTCTACCTTTCTTCATTTAGCGCACTGGAGGCCAGGAGCTGGCCTGGCCTGCCCTCCGCAGTTGGGGAGAACGTGTTTAGGCAGTCCCACTGGTGAGGATGCCACCACTCCGCTGGAAGAGCTGCTGAGAGCACTGTGGTCCTCCCGGCCGCTCAGTGCCGGACACCGCCTGCCCTAGGCAACCATTTGCCGCATAGCCGCCCACCCCACCTCTGGCACATCCTGGGGCGTCCGTCTCTGCCTGGGTAGATGGGTCTAACAGGGCCGCCTGAGCGCAAGGCAAGCGTCTGCAATGCGGGTTCTCTCAAAGCCCCAGGTGGGGAGCAAGACCAAAACAAACACCCCAACTGGCAGCTTTGTCACAGGTCTCTGGGTTCCTCACCCACCAAGCCAGGCACGGGAGCAGCAGCTACAGTGGGAGGAAGCACCGTGGCCCACTTGCACATGGCCCCAGGCGCTCAAAGGCCGAGCTGGGAGGACAGGGCTCCAAAGGGTGTTGAGGGTCCCCTTCCCACCATCCTTCCTCCAGCACCTCTTCATCTTTTAACTAGCCAGAGCAGGGATCCCTTGGCTTCCCCAATCCCAGCCTTTCCCCACATTTCCAGTTTCCAGCACACACTGGTCAAGGTCGGCTTTGCGACCTTACAAAATGCATTTGCCAGCTTGGATACCTCTCTTCAGTCAGCCAACATTTAGTGAGCAACTGCTAAGTGCCTGTGGGCATTTTAGGCCCGAGGCATAGCCCTGAGTCGCCTGGGAGCTTCAGGAGTGGGGTGAGACCAGCAACGCATCAGCGATCTGTGTTCACCAAGGGGTCTCAGAAGAGGCCCTGCTTGAGCTGGATCCGAGTGACACTGCTACTTGGAAAAAATGGGCATGCAGCCAGTTCTGCTGTGAGTGTAGACAGTGCCCAGGGAACATGGAGTTGGAAAGACAGCAGTGTCTGCGACCAGAAAGCAAAGGAAGAGATAGTGGTCACTACCACCCCAGCAATGGGAAAGGAGCAGGTCCTTGTGGATGCCAGGGGTCAGGAGATGAACTCAGACCTGGACTGGGACAGGGAGTTAGTGCAAGACCTCCAGCAAAGTGGAGGTCCTCCTTAGGCTGCTCCTCCCACACTCCCCACCTGCTTGGAGGGTTTCTGAGATGCCATCAAGGCTGAGCCTGCACCTGGGCATGTTCATGCCCTGCACCTGACCTCAGGCTCACTGTGGTTGGTGTGGGCAGGGCGCTCGTAAGTTGGTCCCGAGAGGGAGGGATCATTATTGTGCCCATTCTTCAGATGAGGAGACCGAGGCTTAGATCAGTAAAACAGCCTAAACACAGTGGAAGGGGGTGCATTGCACTTGAGGGTGACCAGCAGGAGCCTGCACCTGTTTAAGCTGCCTAATCCAAGGGATGACTTGACAGTGAGGAGACTGAACCCACCTGGGGAGTTGCTGAGCTAAGGCTGAGCAAGCCCAGCTGCCCAGACAGAGCAGGGGAAAGGGAGGGGAAGTGTGGGGACCTCCCAGCTCTGCAGGGTGCAGCCTTCTCCACTCTTCAGGGAGCACAGGAGGGCGGCCACATCTCAAGAGCAGGAGCGGAGGCTGCAGGGAGCGCCTGGGGCCTTGTCCCCACTGGAGCAGCGCTCAGATTTTCTCCCAGTCCGGGGTCACCACAGCAGGTAATGGGCGCAGGACCTGCTCTCTGAATCTGGGAAGACAGTTTGAGTCTCCTCAAGTAGAGACAGTCCTCACTCCTGGGTCCCCACCCTGTGGGCTGTTCTGTGTGGCTGTCCCCCTGGCCTTCTCCACTTGTAGAGACACAACCAGGAAGCTGAGCCTTACTTGGGGTTGGCTAGAACCCTTCTTAGGGTCCTCGGGTGGGTGGCCAGCAGTTCTGGCTGCGGTGTGTGCCGCCGCCTCCTCCTGATAGCACGGGGGACTGGCACCAGGCTTCCTGTGAGCCAGGGACATTGTGCGGTTTTGCTTTTCTGTGCACTGTCCTGCCTGGTGCGCAGCTAAAGCCGCCTGGTGCAGAGACAGGGACGCAGCAAGTGGGCGTGGGGGGCCCTACAAGACCCAGCCCAGAAGGGTTTCAAGGGCAGCAGAGCCCAAGGAGGCTAAAGGCTCCGTGTCCTGCTGGGTAGGGGCTGCCACCCACCTTCCGATCCCCTGTGCTCTGAATAGAGTCCTGGAAACTCTAGAGCAATGGGAAGTGTCCCCCTGAGAAGTGAGGGGTCCCGAGGTCCTGGGAAGGCAGAGGCAGGTGAATTCGTAGGAGCCTGAGGAATGCAGGGAGATGGCCCCACCAGGGTGGGATGGAGCGTGGGCGCTGGCGAGAGGGTGCTGCTGGCCTTGGGGAGCGGGACTTTCGCTCTGGCCTGGAGTGTGTGGTTCTTGTCTTTCTTTTCTTCCCACCTGGGTGCTGCAGCACCTCTCCTGCACGGGGAAGCCCTGGGGGGGGGCAGTACCCGAGCTGTACTCTGGAACCTGCCAGGACCCCTCCTCAAGGTGCGGATGCCACAGCACAGCAGAGGTGGCCAGTTTGCCGCCTGTGAGGCCCCATCCTGCTTTCTGGAGCTGTGCCGTGTGGGGGCGGTTGGCACCTTGGGCTCCGCTGTGAGGGGCAGAAGGACCTGTGCTGGGCAAATGGGAGCTGTCTCCACCTCTCAACAAGCCCAGGTGCCACCTGCTCCCTAGGGAGGGCTTCTGGCTTTGACCATTCAGCATCAGCCTGGCCAGGACACAGTGTGGGGAGCGGTTATGGATGTGCCAGTGTCTGGCACAAGGACGTGGGGAGGCTGGCTGTCCTGCAGTGCACCCTGGCCCGGTGCTTTGGGTTCCTTGGCCTGGGCGCAGCAAGGCCAGGTGCGCCCTCCTGTGTGGGGAGCATTCAGAGTCCTCAGCCTCTGCCTCCCTCTGGGATTGTTGGATCAGCCAGCCTCCCAGCACCTGGAGCCTCCAGCTGGGAGGAGCTGCAGGGCTGGAAGTGTGCAGGGTGGCAGGGTGGGTCCAACCCCAGCTGGCACGCCACCTCTGCCAGGGACTGGCATGCTCTGTGCATCACCCTGGTCCCTGTTATTATGTCCTCTCTTTTTTAAAAAATATTTTTTTAGTTGTTGATGAAGCTTTATTTTATTCATTTATTATTTATATGTGGTGCTGAGAATCGAACCCAGCGCCTCACGCATGCTAGGCAAGCGCTCTACCACTGAGCCACAACCCCAGCCCCCTCTCTTTTTTCTTTCTTTTCTTTTTTTTTGGTACTGGAGATTGAATTCAGGGGCACTCGACCACTGAGCCACACCTTCAGCCCTATTTTGTGTTTTATGTAGAGACAGGGTCTCACTGAGTTGCTTAGCGCCTCGCTGTTGCTGAGGCTGGCTTTGAACTCACGATTCTCCTGTCTCAGCCTCTGTAAGCGCTGGGATTACAGGCGTGAGCCACCGCGCCCGGCTAAACTAAGCGGGTAATAAGCCACAGGCTTTCAGAGCTTAGGCGTGGCATTGAACAACCTGGGTGACCCTGGGGCGGGATCCACCTACAGCAGGTGGCTATTGGTAGATCTAAGGCAACTGTATCTGTTCTCAAAGACAAAGCCACATGCAGGCAAGGCGTGGGGCCATGTTGCTTGCAGAGATCCTGAGCTGGGGACCTGGTGGAGTCGGGTGGGCCAGTGGCCCTGCATTGGATGACTGAGAAGCAGGAAGGACTCTCCCAGCACATTCTGGAAGGACCTGCTGCCCTGGGGGATCCCTGCCCCACTGGCATGGAGCAGAGAAAGAGTCCCCATCCCCTTCCACACGCAGCATTAGACTGGGAGTAGTGCTGCAGGCCCCAAATCTGAGCACGTTCCTTGTCTCGAAATTACACTTCAGAGTGGAATTCAATCACAGCACCAACTGCCTCCGTGGAACCTGAAGGTGTTGCCCAAGGACTGAGTGCTCCGTCCCTGGCTGTCCATCTAAGGGTGCTGCCCACCTCCCCTCCCCCTCACTGACCACAGTGTTTCCCTCTGGCAGAGGGATGCTGTTGGGCTGAAGTATGAGCGCCCCTGCACCCTCCAGCCCAGCCTGGCCAACTGCCCCTGTAACTGAGTGGCACTCCCTACTCTGACGCACAGTGGATTCTGGAAGCTGGTGCTCCTGGTGAATTGAGTTGGTCCTCTGACCCCTACATTGGTTTCTTGTTTCAAGAGAAGGATTAAATGGAAAAGTGAGCTAGTTTCCAGCTAACATGTCACCACGAAGTGGGCAGGCTGGACACTGCCTCCTGCTGGCATTTTATGCTAATTGTAGGCCAAGAAATGGGGCAAGTCAAGCCTCCTAGATGCTGGATTCTTGTGGCTGCTGGATTTGAATGCCAGCTCCAAGCAGCAATGATAGCATCCTCTGACAGATTTTAAAGGTCTACCTTAGCTCACAGAGGTCTGGGTGCCTCTTCCTCACTGTGCAGAGTCAGGAAGCATGAGCCCCCTGGAGACATGGGGGTCAGGTCTCTTCCACTCCTGTTTCTCCATGGAGCCACCATCTCTTTGTATTTGGACTGTGAAGACTGAACAACTCCCAGCCTGTCTTCCCAGCTGGACTCCTGGACTTTCCTTGGTCCAGGACAGGGCCTCACCCTATTGAGTGACTAGATGAAGTAAATGTGCCTCTCCAGGCCTGAGCCTGTGGAATGAGAACCAAACAGGCCCTGCCTTGGTGGTGGAGACGGAAGCCCAGCTGGGGGCAGGGTGTAGACTGCCAGGGACTGTGCAGGCACAAACTCTTGCCTTTCTGCTTCCTGTGCTTGCCAGCAGGCTGTTTCCCTATCCCAGGAGCCAGGGGTCCCAGGACCCAGGGGCTATATGTGTGTGGAATTCTCCAGGACACAGTCTCATGAGCACTCTGAGGAGGAGGAGGAAACATTTCTGAACCTCGCTTTGGTTCTGCCCCATGGCAGGCCCACAACCACACCAGAGACTGTTTTCCCTGATGCCTGTGTGTCCTGGAAGGGGGCTGTGGGGGTGCTGAGGAGTCTGAAGAGGGCATTTCCAAATCCATGCAGGCACCAGGGTGGGCACTGGTTATCAGTCAGTTCCACAAATCTCCTGAAGGTGGAGCCCTTGGGACAGGGCCCTGGCTTCAGCCTCTCCCTTGCTTTGGTTTTTTTAAAAGCCTTCCAAATAAATTCGCCTAGGCTGCATGCTCCCACTGTGCCAGAAGATTCCGGAAGGCTGGAGCATCAACAGACAGTTGGCCAGGACAGTCCAGGCTCAGCCAGGCAAGGTCCAAGAAGCTATTTTGTGTTAGCATGTCCTCCCTTGGCCCCAACAATGTAATGCAGGGTGATTTGGACTCTGTGGACACATTTATTCAAAGGCTTTTGTTTTGCTTTGTTTTGTTGTTTTGTACTGGGAGTTGAACCTAGGGCCTCATGCATGCTAGGCAAGCACTCTGCTACTGAGCTACAGCCCCAGCCCTTCTTAAATTTTTATTTCCAAACAGATAGGGTCTTGATAAGTTTCCCAAGCTGGCCTTGAACTTGTGATCATCCTGCCTCAGCCTGTTGAGTAACAGGGATTATAGGCATGTGCCCCCACACCAGGCTCAAAAGTTATTTTATGTTATAGTGCCAGGGAATAGACTCAGGGCCACACTCAACAACCAAGCCACATCCCCAGCCCTATTTTGTATTTTATTTAGGGACAGGGTCTCACTGAGTTGCTTAGTGCCTTGCTGTTGCTGAGGCTGGCTTTGAACTCACAATACTCCTGCCTTGGCCTCCCAAAGTACTGGGATTACAGGCATGCGCCACCACGCCTGGCTCAAGATTTATTTTAAAGCTGGCATCTGTCCCCGTCTCAGTCTCCATGCTGGGTGTCCATCCAGCACTGCACTGAGAATCAGACCCCTTTACAGACTGCATCTTGTGTAAGTCATCTTCATTTCCAGAAAGGACAGCAGGTTGCCACTCCCCTCCAACCCCTGCTGGGGTACTCAGAACAGGCCAAGCTGTGTGATGAAACCTCCTCCTTCCACACGCATCCTGACACACGATCCACATGGGTGACGGCGCTGAATGCAGCCAGAGACCACCTGGTGGTCAGCGTGGGTCTCTGGGCTAGTGGCCTCAGAGTTATGCCTGTGTACAGGGCTCTACATGCATAGAGGCCTCTACCTGAGGGGTGCAGGCAGAACAGGGTCTTGGAAGCAACCCCCTCCTGCTCAGGCACAGAGCTTTCAGAAAGGCTGCAGCTTTCTGTGGAGTCAGGTGTGAGGGTGGCAGGTTTGATGTACCAGTGGGCTCAGCTATCCAGCTGCTCAGGGTACCTCCTCTCCTCTCCCTGCCAGGGCCTGCAGCCGAGCTCAAGGGGGTCTCTGGGCAGCCTGAGAAGTGGGCAAAAGAAAGGACAATGTGCCCCCCATGCCCTGGATACCTCAACAGGGGCTGGGAGCAGGTCCCTGAGCTGCAGGAAGACTGGACTAAAGTTCAAGAATAAAAGAGACCCTACCTGCATCTCCTCCCCTGAGCCACCTCTGGAGCTTGCGCAAGAAATCCAGCTGTGCCAATGCACCTGGCAGTAACTGTGAGGCAGTGAGTCCCTTACAGGCGATATGCAGGAGCTGAAGCCAGACAACGAGGGGCCTCTGCACTGGGCCATTCCTTGGGACCCTCCTTTGAACTAATTTCCCAGGAAAGTTAGCATTCTAGTTGTGGCTCAAACTCCTACTTCCTACGGTCGTTGGGGTGGTCTGCCCAGGCCCACAGAGAAAATGACTGGTGACCCCATTAATGTGCAGGCCCCGAGCCCTGCTGCTGCAGGAGGCTGGCCAACATCACCTGAAGCTGAGCATGTCTCAGTCTGTCAAGGACACACCTTAGATGGGGTCACTCTAAGTGATAGAAATTTACTTCTCATAGTTCTGGAGGCTGGAAGTCAGGTGGTGGCAGGTTCTGTGTTTGGCGAGGGCTGGTCTGCTTCCAAGATGTCGCCCCGCTGCTGCTCCCTCCCCTGGAGGGAGGGCCAGAGGGATGAACTGCCTCCCCCAGCCCTGTTATAGGGCACTAATCTCGTCCCTAAGTGGAGCGGTGGCTCATGTAAAGGCCTGCCTCTTTGTACTGTTGCACTGGGGATGACTGAACGTGGGTTTTAGAGAGAGATACAAACATTGTAACCATGGCAGTGTCCCTGAAGATATTAGGTCCTGGTCGCTTTATGCAGAAAAAGGTGCAGTGTGATTGCCTTGAATTTTGAGATATCCTGGTAAGCCATGAATGCAACTGCAGGTGGACTCCCAGGGAGATCTGCAGGACCGGGGAAGATGGCCACCTGGAGGTGGAGGTGGGGTGGAGCCAAGCCGGGGAGGCAGGAGGGAGCCTCCCTGGAGCCCCCAGGAAGTGGTGAGCTCAGACTCTGTGGTGACAGCCTTGTCAGTGTGCAGTGGTGGAGGCAGACAGTGGGCTGTGTGGAGAAGCAAAATGGACAGGAGGAGAGGGAGGAGAGGAGCCAAGGAGGGGGAGGGGAGAGGAGGGGGAAGGGAGGGGATGGCAGGGGAGGGGAGGGGGAGCTGCAGCAGCTTGGCCTGGACCTGGGTAGGCTCCCGCAGCCTCCTGCCCCTGGCCCGGCAGCCACACACAGGAATCTCTTCACAGAAACACAAGTACCAGCTCTTCAGCACAAAAAAGTGAGGCGCTTCCTTATACGTGGGTGGACGAAAATGGAAACATGTGGTGCACCCTCCCCCAACAAATCCATGCCCCGCTGAGTGGGGTCCTGGGGCTGAGGGGAGAGCAGGGCTGCTGTGGCCCCTGTGGGCGAGGCAGAGGGTGTGCCCAGCAGGCCTGCCTCCGTGTGGGTCTGTGCAGGAGCAGATGAGCGTGGGCAGGTGGGCAGAGTCCCTCTGTGGCCTGGGAGGCCATGTGGAGATGGGGTGGCACGTCATGTGAGGGGCCTGAGGCTGTGTGGGCGTCACAGGCCTGAGCAGGTGTGGATGTGTACTTGGGGTGCGGTGGGTGGGTGTGCTTGCGTAGGAAGGTGTGGATATGTGCAGGAGTGTGTGCGCCCGTGGGGCTGTGGTATCAGAGTGGGCGAGCACACTGCGTAAGGCTGCGGCAGGGTCTGTGTGGGTAGGACTGTGGACATGGGGTGCCCAGGCTGTGTCTGCTGAGAGGCCAGGGAGGCCCATGCCAGAATGCCGACGGGTCTCAGGCGGGAGCTCAAGTGGAGGGTTCCAGATGGCTCTCTGTCTGCATGTTTGTCTTCTCTGCGTCGTGTGTGCGATTTATATATGATGTATGTGTATGATACGTATTTATATGCATTTCCATGTGGACAGCATGCCCACTGCTTGGTTGGCAGGCACCTTTTGACGGCATCATGGTCTATGGGCTGTCATGGACCTCCTCCTGGTGGACCTGGGCACCCATGACCACCTCTGTTGAATGTGGGAATCAAGGCTTGGCATGGTCAAGTGGCTGTTCTGGGTCACTGAACTGCCAAGGGTGAGCTGGCTGCTGCCCAGGGAGGGCCTGATTGTCACCTCCAGGAGGTGAGGGGTCAGCTCATGGTGGCCTTGGCGGGGTCAAGCCAATATAGCCACTTGGCTGGTCCTGCTCAGGCCATCTGTGTGTCTGCTGGAGTTGTGACTTCTTGAGTGGCTCCTGGTCTGCCCACCCCTTAGCACCTGCTGCCCTGCCCACCCTCCCTCCCCTGCACACTTGAGCCCAGGAGGACTCTGGCCTCCCCCACAGAGAGATGGCCTCCGTGTGCCCTCCGAGCCTGTCACTTCTCTTAAGGACCAGCCTCCTTCAGTGATCTCCCAGGAATTGCTTTGGTGACTTTAAAATTTTCCATTTCATTTTTTCTTGTACCTGATACAAAACTTGAAGTCCACAGGCCCGGGGCCAAGTAGACAGTGGCAGATCCTCCCACCCTAGGCTCTGGCACCCAGTCTGCTCCTGGAGGGTCTCACATCTCCACCACACTGTGCTAGTGTCTGGGGCTGCTGTGACACTATGCTACTCCCGGGGCCTCAGGACAAGAGCATGCTTTCTCCCCCCTTTCTGGAGGTCAGAAGCCCCAAATCAAAGAGTGGTCTGGCTAGGTGCCAGAAGCTGTCCGGAAAGGCTGTGCTCCAGGGCTCTCTCCAGCCTCTGGTGCGTCCCTAGTCTGTGCTACATATCAGTCAGTGTTTCGTTGACCCAAATACCTGACCAGAATAACTTGGAGAAAGAAATGTTTATTTTTGATTCATGATATCAGAAGTCTGGCCCATGTTTGGCAGAGTCCTTTGCTCTGGGCCCAAGGTGAGGCAGAACATCATGCACGAAGGTGTGCTGGAGGAGGGCAGCTTAGCTCGTGGCAGCCGGGAAGCAGAGAGAGCGAGCCAGGACCAGATTCAGCACCCAAGGCATATCCCCAGTGACCTACTTCCTCTACCCACACCCCACCTGTCTACAGTTACCCCCAGTAGTGCATTCAAATTATTAATCCATCAAGTGGATCGATCTGATGATGAGGTTACAGCATTCATAATCCAGGCTTTTCACCTTTGAACATTGCTATTCGGCCTACCACACGAGCTTTGGGGGACATTTCTAGATCAAAACCACCACATGGGGGCCTTGCTCCAATCTCCCCAGGTCCTCTCCCTCTCTATGCATCCAGTTTTTCTATGGGGACACCAGTCAGGGTGGTGTTGGCCCACCCTGTGCAGACTGGCCTCACCTTTACTAGTGACATCAGCAAGAACCCCACCTCTAAATAAGGCTGCAGAGGCACTGGGGTTAGGGCTTGGAAACGGGAATTTCAGCAGGGAATCACAGCCACAGGAGATGGCACACCAACTGTAAGAGTTCATCTAGGAGAGCCCTTGTGTTCATGAACAGACCTGTTTACAGATGACCCCTTCATTCATATCCTGGTCCCTCGGTGCCTGTTTCCCCACATTTCCACAGTCCTTGGGGCAGCCCCATATTAAGGGCTCTGCATGCTGTGTCCTGGGTCCAGGCTGGGTCTGGAGAGCCATCACTCCATATGTACCCAGCCCCCTCCCTCCTGGTTTGCTCAAAGGGTGTTTTCAGTTTTTAAGAATTACAGACCCTACCACAATGGATGCCCAGGGGGTTCCTGGGTGCTCCCAATCCTTGGGAGCTCTGTGAGCATTCACCAGAAGGCCTGCCCAAGGCCACCTGCAGCCAGGGCTGGAAGTGGCTGCTACTTCTGTGGAAGGGGAAGAGAAGTGTGGGGCAGGAGGAGTGGGCTTGTTCTCGCCCCCACCTGGCCCTGGCCAGCCCCTCCCAGCCCAGCCAAAGGACAGCTAAGCCTAGAGTATCCCCCAGACCTAACCAAGGACACCTGTGCCCATCAGGCCGCAGGGACCCCGAGCAGGAGCCCCACAAACATGCCCTTCCAGGCCACAGACAAGCACTGCAAGACCAAGGAGGCTGGGAGAGCTGTCCAGACTAGCGGGGCTCCTGGCTGGCCAGCTTCAGTTTCCAGAACCTTCCTCTGGAAAGGCTTCCTGCAGCACCGTCCCCAGCCCTTTGTTCCAGTCTCTTTTCTCCAACCCCACGTCACTTCCAATCAGGGTCAAGGGCAGCCTAAGCTGGTCTGAAGGTCCCCAGTGGTTTGGAGCACAAATCTGTGCTCCATTGTGGAATCTGAACCCACTCCCACCTCGAGGTGCTCTTCACATTAAAACCATACGTCCTTGCGCCCAGCCTTAAAGTGACCGCAACTGTGAAAATCTTCATTGGGCCGAGGAAACGCTAGATCAGCAACCCCTGGGCTGGGAATGCAGAGCCAGAGGTTCCAGGAGGAAGCCAAGGGCCAGACTTTATAGAACTGTCACAAGAGCATCCACTCAGGGAATGCTTTCCTCAGAAGTCTCTCCAGCGGGGGATGAGTGGACGTTCACTGTACCCCTGCTGGCACAACCACAAGCCCAAAGAGCCGCCCTATGTCCATTTCCATAGAAGGAAGCCCTATTTGGAGTCTCAGTGCTGGTTGCTGGCAGAACTGGGACCCAAATGCACTCATTTCTACCTTTTTATGGCAACATCCTGTCTCCATGAAAAACTACCAAACCAGAGAGGCAGGCCCGGTTTCCAACAATATTGCCCCTGAGAAGGGGTGTCTTCAAAGGATGTCCACATCTACCAGCCTCTCCTGAGCCGGCCCCCACTGTGAAATGTGTTGAGGGGAGGAAATCAAAACGCCGGGCAAAGGGCAGCAGATGCCCTGAGCAAGGAGAGCAGCTTGCTGATGGAGGATCCAGGTGGGGTGTGGGGCGTGGGGCTGTCCCCTGGCCAATTCTTCCAACTTTGTGTTACTTACCGTGGTACTAGGGATGGAATGCAGGGGCGCTCTACCCCCAGCTACACCTCTAGCCTTTTTTGAGATCCCTCCAGTACCCGAATTACAGGAGGTGCCGCCACCGCTCAACTTTTGATTTAAGTTTTCGAAATAAACTATTGGGAAAGACCGACCTGCAGCGCGTCCCTGGTAAGGTCCAACGTTTGCTGAGCACCTGATCAGGTGAGCGCCTGTCCCAAGCAGGGACTCGGACGCGGACACAGCCACCGCGCCTGGGGCACGGCAAGCGCCGTGGGCCCAGCCGGGAGCCTCGGCGGTGCGCTGGGCCTCGGGGAGCGAGCGGGGAGGCGGTGGCGCAGCCCGGAGGGCCCTGCGTCCGCTCCCTCGTCAGCTTCGCCGCAGCGGCGTGGGCGCGCGTCCTCGCTTGGGTAGGTAGGGAGGCCCTTCCTTCCCCCGCGCTGGCCGGGAAGAGTCCGCGACCGCGGGGCCAGGGCGCGGGGCGCGCACACGCCGCCGGAGCCCAGAGGGCCTCGAGGGCGCGCCACAGCCCTTGCAGCTCCGCCGCTCGGCTCCTGGACAACGGGAGCTGGTGCGGGAGGGCCGGGTCGCCTCGTCCAGAGCGCCGCGGGGCCGGGCACGCCAGGACCAGGGCACGTGGCTCTCCGTCCCTTCCCCAGGGTCCTGGTCCTGCCCTTCCTCCCCAGCCGCCGCCTCCCGGGTCCCTCCGCCCCATCTCCGCCCCCTACCCTTCCCCTCCCTTCTCCCCGCCGCCTCCCTCCTCTCCCCCTCGGCGAGCCCAACCCCCTGCTCCTCCCCTCCCCCTCCCCCTCTTTACGCCCCTCCCCCCTCCTCCCGACAGCCTCCGGGTGTCGAGTGAACTCCGGGAAGCGCCACTTAACACGTTATGAAAATGATCTCCTTTTTCCAGTTTTAAAAAGGGAGATTTTCACAAGGAGGGAAGTGGTTAGGCCCTCAAAAGGCAGCCAAAGTAATGTTGAAACATTCGGTCTTTTTCAGGGCAAACGCTTTTGATATATACCAAAGGCCTGCCCGCACCCTGGCGCCCACTCAGCCTCGACGCCCAGCAGGGCCGGCGTCATTCATTCCCACTGCACAACTGAGGACACTGAGGACTCCGGGGCCCGGTGGACGCCAGGACAGTTTGTGCTGTCGTGACCTAAAGGAGAGGCTGTGGCAAGTCCACAAGAACCTCGGACCACTGCTGCCAGAGCCGAGCCCGAGGAGCGCGGAGGAAGCGCTGCCCGGATGGCTGCGGGGCTGCGGCGGCGCCTCAGCCTTCCTCCTGCCGCTGGCGCACCGGGCCTTCGGTGTCCTCCCCACCGCTGTGGCTCTGCGCTCACGGGCTGGACCGCCTCTCTCTGGGCCCGTGCTAAGCACCTCATTTTGGATGTCCTGGCCTCCCACCCACCCTGCGGATTCTGTGACTTTCCGAGGACTCTGCCTAAAACCCAGCTTCCAACAACCTCCAACAATGGCTTCCCCCTGCTCTGCAAATTAAGAACCTTAGTCTTTAGCTTGGCATGCAGCCTCACAGGAACCAGATCCCCAACTTACCAACCGCTCACCTGCCCTCGGCCTTGCAGCTCCTTCACCCGTGAGCAAGCAGAGAGTCCACCCCAAGCATCCAGGCTCCCTTTCACAGGCACCATAGCGCCACATCTGTGAAACCCAGAAGAGCCGGTGCTGGGGAACACGGGAGGAAATGCAAACAGGCACGCTATTGCCGAGAACAATTCTAGAGAACAATTCTGAAGTGCTTAGGGAGGTTGAGTCTGTGTAGGTCGTCACCTAGGACTTCCGTCCTCAGGCATTTACCTCTCAGGCCCATAAAGAAGATGGACGGGTCTGTTCATTCCAGTATTGTTTGCAAGAGCAGAGTTGGAAGCAACCTGGGAGTCCCCCAGAGGGGAGCAAACCATTGATTCAGCACACGTGTTTTCCTGAGTGACCACAGAGTGTTTCTCATATGGTCTGACAAAGGTGACTTCAGCCTGTGGGAAGTCTCTGTTCCCCCACCCTTGAGAGTGGGTGGAAGCTGTGACAGCTCTAATCAGTAGAGTGTGGTGGGGCAATGTGTGCACTTCCCAGGCTAGATTCCTCCCAGCTTCCCTGTCTCTGCCCCTCTTTTCCTGGGAACCTGTATCTGAGGAGGCCCAGGTCCCTGGAGAGGCCCCTGTGGGGTCCCTCAGCAGCCAGCATCAGCCCCAGATAAATGCGCAGATGTGCTGTAGACGAGCCCCATGTGCTACCACACACTTCAAGTTTCCCAACTGGGGCTCAGACTTCATGAACTGGAGATGAGCCATCGTCAGAAGAGGGGCTCTGAGCACACTCATAAGGGGCTGTTTTGCATCACTAATGTTTGGGGGCTTGTGTGATGCAGCCATAGTAACGGAACAACAGCATGTGAACGTTGGATGAGTACATAGCAGGTAAAAAAGGAACAGGAGAGCCTGTGCTGTAATCCCAGCTGTTCTGGGCTACTCTGAGGCTGGGGCAAGGATCACAAGTTCAAGGCTAGTCTGGGCAACTTAGTGAGGCCCTGTCTCAAAATAAAAAATAAATAAATAATAGAAAGGGTCGGGATGCAGCTCAGTAAAGCACTTGCCTACCATTCCTGAGGCCCTGTGTTCCATCCCTGGCACCTGGAGGTGGGGTATTTCTGCATGTGTCAACATAGATGTAGCAATATACATACATCCCACATGTATGCAGCAGGTTCGGCATCCTCAGATTCCACCAATCACAGATCAAAAATTTAGAAGATGAGTTTGGCCAGCACCACAAAATATATTCATATATATATATACATATATATGAAAAACTGTACAGAACAGGTAGACTTTTTCCTTGTTAGAATTCTCTAAATAAAGTATAGCAACTATTTACATTATATTTGATAGCACAAGGCATTTACCCATGACTGCAAGTGCACAGAGGATTTGCATAAGCTATATGCAAATACAGCTCCATTTTACATCAGGGACTTGAGAATCTTCACAGTTTGGTATGGTATGGGAAGGGGTCCTGGAAACCCACCTGCCCAGGATACCAAGGGACGACTATATCTTTTTTTTTTTTAAATATTTTTTCAGTTGTAGAAGGAAACAATATTTTATTTATTTTTATGTGGTGCTGAGGATCGAACCCATTGCCTCACGCATGCACGGCAAGTGCTCTACCACTGAGCTACAATCCCGGCCCCAACCATATCTTTTTAATATGAGAAATAGAAGAATATATAATGTTGTATTGTTTTTGTAAATTAATACATAAGAGCAGGCACTTGGGACAGCAGAGAATGAGGTAAGGAAAAACAAGATTGGGATGAGGGATGAAACAAAAATCAAATCTAAATTTTAAAATACACATTCTGTAAAACTGTTCCCCAAAAGTTTATTAAAAAGAAAAAAACCCCGAGTTGTGGCTGCCTGTAGTTTGGGACTCGCTGGAAGGATCATTCGCACAATATGTTCACTTGGATTTATGGGGCATCTGGGCTACCAGCCCCTGAGCGCACTGGGTCACAGTAAAGGAAAACCTGCCTTCAGCAGGTGCTACCCACAGAGAGGACTCTGGGCTTCCTGCACGGTTTGCTGGACAGTTTAAGGCGCTTTCACAGGACAGCAGACAGATGCCAGGAAGGCACCAAGAAGGACAGAAGAGGACAGAGAAGCAACAGACATGGTGGCCACTGTCGGTAAGGAAGGATGGTTGTGGCCTGGGTGGGTGTGGGGGGCGACCTCTCACAGATGGAGGTACAGGAAGTGACAACCTGACTCTGAGAGGCTGGTTTTTGGAGCTGGGGCAGCTCCTCGGTGCCCGAATTCCGCTTAGTACCTACAGGAGGGCAGAAACCTTGGGTCCTGGCCCCGGGAGCGCCTGACGTCCCCGCTGAGAGTGGCAACTTTACAGTGTCTCTGGAAGCGCCTCCCAACTGTCCCTGAGCTGAGAACCGCTGGACACTCCGACCTGCCATATCCAAACGCACAGAGCAGCGGAGGCAGCGATGCCGGGTCCACGCCTCTGCCCACAGTCCGCTCACCTGGACGCAGGACCAGCACCCGGCACCGCTCGGGCCAGCTCGCGCGTCCCCAACTGCCTCTGCCCCTCAGCTGCAACCGCCCGCGCACTCGCCAATTCCCCCGCTGTGGCCGAGGCTTCGCCTTAGCGCTCCTCGTGAACCACGAGGGCAGCCAGTGTGGAAGGTCTAGAGCTGGGGTGCGCCGTCTGCCGCCCAGTGTCCCGCGCCAGGTTGCGCTCCCGCCACCCAAGGCGGACGCCTGCGGCCAGGAGCACTCTCCAGGCTCACGGAGCGTGTCGCCTGGCCCCGCAGCCCCGCAGCCCCGCAGCCCGCCGTGCAGGCGCCGCTCTCAGGCGCGCCCCCCAGAGGCTGTGGGAGGACAGTGGGGGGCGCCTGGCGCCGCGCAGCCTCCATTCCCACGCCTCGCAATGCCAGCGGCGCAAGTCACAGGGTTTCAGGACCTGAAACGCGAGGCTCCTGATCTAGGGCCACAAGTCCTAGAGAAGAGAGATTTAGAATCCAGGCTCTTAGGAAGCCCCCTTGGGCTTACGGAGGACACGCCCGCATCCTGAAGGTGCTCCAAACGAAGTCACCGTGCAGTCCTTGAAGGCTGGCGGTTGGACCCAGAGGAAACCTGAGGAGGTGCCCCTCGAGGGTAACCTGTACAAATCGGGTGATTATCCAGATCGCGCCTCTCCTGCAGCCATCGCCTTGTTACTCGGGGCCCCTCTCTGGCTTCAGTTGCCTCATTTGTCCAAACTCCCTGGAGTAGACGGCGTTTGCCCAGGGCTTGTGTGCTTCTCCTCCTCCAAACGAATTTAGGTGAGCATTTCTTCCCTGGACTCAGGCCCTCTGGCTGGGGCACCTGTACCCCTTGGAGTCTCTGGCCCTGGACACCCCAGGGAGCAGGACTTGGGAGACCTCAGCTCTTTGCTAAGCTGCCCAACTTTGGCTCAGTGTCCTCATCTATGAAATGGGAGAGGAACTCATCGATGTGGCTGTCTCAACCCAGGAGTCCCTTTCTTTGATTCTTTTTGCCCCACTTGGGGCAGATGGCGGGTTGAACATCTGGTCTTGGAGTCTGCAGAGAAGTCCACCTCACGTCCTAGGTCGTGCAGCCACTGAGCACCAGAGGTCCTTTACCACTGCAGCGAGAAGACGCGCCCAGGACGTGCGCCCAGGATATATTGCGCTTTGTCTCTGCCACCGCAGGCCCAAAGGATCCTACCGTCTGGGCCTCTGGCACATCCCAGCATCCCCTCCTGCTGCTCTGCTGCCAGACTGGACTCGAATGTGCAGGTCGAGCACGGAATCTAGGCCTGGAGCGTCAGAATTCCAGGCCTCTGGGGCCCCTTACCAACTAGGGGAATCTCTTCTAGCGTCAGTATTTACCTCTGGAAAATGGGGTGATGCTCCCTTCACGGTAGTTTGGAAAATTAAGCCAGGCGAAAACTCCGTTTTAGATACAGGTTGCGGGCGGGCACGGACGGCTTAGATGCATCTCTCGGCAATAACCCGCGTGCTGTGAAGTTGGTACCACCTGCACGGGCCCATGTTGCGATCTTGTGACTTGGCAGTCACCTGCTAGCAGCGAAAGTGGATCAGAAGGTTACATTTGAGCCGCCCTAGATCTTCCGTCTCGCGGAGCTCTTGGAACAGAAGGGGATTCCCAAACTTACAGGCAGAGAAACAGAGGTTCAAAGAGGAACCTGCAGCCAAGACCTCTGGCTGGAGGTCGTGACTGGGCCAGAAGCTCCCACCGCCTTCCAAGGCCCAGGGGAGCTGGATGGCTGCAGTGCCAGTGCCGTGGGGACCCGCTTCCACGAGGCGTTCGCAGGTGGGGCCCTGTGCATTTCCTCACACACTGAGACGGAGCCTGGGAACCGGAGAGTTCTAGCATACTACAGTTCTCAATGAAGGTGTATTTCATAAAGTGTAAATATTAAAATATGACGCATTTTTGCAGCCCTGCGTTGGCAAAGCTCTCGTTTAAATTACTCTCAGTCTTAAAAAATAAACGGAAAGACTGCAGCCCATCTTCTTGTGGTTTCTTTGAAGACCTGGCGTCTTCACACCGCCCTGCACACGCTCGCATACATACAGACGCACACACGACACTCACGCGCGCGCGCGCACACGCACACACATGGATTCGCTGTGTCCACCACTCTCCCGTGGCGGGGTAATTACGGCTCTGGCCGGACCTTGATTGGCCAGTCTGTTTTCATCGGGTCCTTGCAGCCAATGGGCAGCAGTCCGCTCGAGGCCCCGCCCTCCAGGCGGGGGTGGGTGGCGCGGACCGCGGGAATGCATCACGCAGGGCCCGGCCGGCGCGACCCCTGCCCGCACCCCGGGCTGCCCGCCCTGGCCACGCCGCCGCCTGCGCTCAGAGTCCGAGCGGCGTCTACACCAGTGGCCGCGCTCGGGGCCGCCGCGGCATCCTGGGGGCTGAGTTGGCCGCCCGCCCGGCGCGCGCCGCCCCGCCCCCGGCCCCTCCCCCCTCCCCGCCCCCGGTGAGGCCGGCCCGGGCGGCGACCAGAGCGGCGACGTGAAAGGCGAGCGAGGCGGCCTCCCCGGCGGCTGTCGGCGCGCACCCGCTCCCGCCCAGCCCAGCCCAGCCCAGCGCGGAGGCCGCCGCCTGCCCCGCGGGGCCCGACGCCAGCGCTCCGGGCAGCGGCTCCTAGGCCGGTCCGCGCGTGCGCCTAGGAGCCGCGTGCCACCATCCCCAGCGGGGACTGGCCGCGCCCCGGGCACCGGGGACCCCAAGGAATCCAGCAGAACCCGACGGGCCCGCGGCCGTGATGCCGGACGAGCTGACGGAGCCCGGGCGCGCCACGCCAGCCCGCGCCTCCTCCTTTCTCATTGAAAACCTACTGGCTGCCGAGGCCAAGGGCGCGGGACGCGCTGCCCAGGGCGACGGCGGCCGCGAGGAGGAGGAAGAGGACGACGATGACCCAGAGGACGAGGACGCCGAGCAGGCGCGGCGGCGACGGCTGCAGAGGCGGCGACAGCTGCGAGCGGGCACCGGGCCGGGCGCGGAGGCGCGCGCCCGGGCGCTGCTCGGGCCCGGTGCGCTGGGCCTCGGTCCCCGGCCGCCCCCCGGGCCCGGGCCGCCCTTCGCTCTCGGTTGCGGAGCTGCGACGCGCTGGTACCCACGGGCGCACGGCGGCTACGGAGGCGGCCTCAGTCCCGACAGTGAGTGAGGGCGCCCGGAGGGGTGGACCAGGCGGCGGGCCCGGCTTCCCCTGCGCATTCGTTTCGAGACTTGGGGCTGGTCGCTGCCCTTTGTGCTCCCCCCTCCCTTATTTGTAGCAGAGTCTGGGTCGTGTAGGGTCCCACGGAGCCCCTTGCTGGACGAGTTTGGAGGCCCTTTTCCTGGGCAGGGGCCAAAGATGGAGCTGCACCCATGTCCTGGCTCTAAGGAGGCAGGGAGCTGGCAGAGAGGGGTCGAGGAACTACAAACTGCTGGAAAAGAGAAAGGAAGAAAGAAGAGTGAAAGCACACAGGGGAAAGACAGGAGAAGGGAGAGGGGTGGGAGCAAAGAAAATGGAAGGATGGAGGAAGAAAGAGGAATGTGGTAAGAGGAAAATGGGAGACCGCCAAGAATATCTACGTAGCATAGACACATGTATGTGTATGTGTGTGCGCGCATATGTGTGTGCGTGTGTGTGTCCACTTGTGATAGAAAAGTGAACTGAGGAAGGGAGGAGAGGAAGGGCCAGCAAAGTTGAATCCTCTGAAAAAAATAAGAGGGGCACTGAGCACAAGGTGCTGGCGTTGGCGGGTCATTTCCCTGTGGCACCACATTCCTCTCCTTCCTCCATGCTGGTGGACTGGATGGGAGGGAGCTTTCATCCACAGTAGCCATATCTCCCAGAGTCCAGTGCCAGCTTCAGACGGAGATGGGGGCCAGGGGCCTAGTCCTCTCTCAGGGTCCTCCTGGATCCCAGAACTGGGCTAGGCGAGAGGGGGGCCTGTGCTGAAGGCCCTCGTCCCACCCCCTTGCATCTTTTCCTGCCTGCCCCGCCAGCCTTTGTTTCCTGATGAGAGCTCAGAGAAGGGCAGGGGCTTTGCATCGCCAGAACCCACTCAGATCTCCTGCCTGGGCATTCTGAATCTTGAGTTCTGCCCCCTCTGCCAGGGTTGCTGCCTCCCCTCTGAACCTGCCCTTTGGAGGGAAAGCCCTGGAAGAAGGATCAAGAAAGCCATTCTAACCCCCAGCCCCACTTTGCCATCCCCTCTTCCAAACAGCCTGGGACACTGGCTAAAGACTGTTTTCCAGGCTCAGGGCTCTGGAATCCATTTGGTGTCTGTGTGAGTGCCTGCGTGTGCTGGGGAGTGAGCAGCCCCTTTCCCTGGTTGGATAACCCCCTTCTTGGTGTGCAAGTGACCCCCTCACAAAAAGACTCACATCTCGGAGCCAAAAATGTCCAGGCACCCCACCCTCTTTGTGTAAATTTAAGCAGTGCCTCAGTGGTTTGCCTGAAATCCAGTGATTCGATGTAGTGCCCCCGTGGGGGTGATTCTGAAAAGGATCTTGCAGAATAATATTTGTTCTCCCCTTGTCCCTGGGCCTGTCCCCACCTGCAACCCAGACAGCAGCCCCCACAGAGGCAAATTCTTCTTATGGCTCCTTATTTCGTTCAATGCGGGTTATTGAACGCAGTTTCACCCCAGAACAGGCAAGCCTGCTCGATGCCTGTGGCCATGTGTGTACCACTGTTCATCTGGAGATCTGGGGGTATTGTGGGGAGGTAGGGACGCCCAGATCTAGTGGTCTGAACAACTGCTAGTTGCATTCTCCGTGGGTACCAAGATGGCACATGCCATGGGGGTGGGTAGGGGCAGAAGTGAGATCTGCAGGACTCCAAGAGCACCATGCCAAGCTATGCACACAAGCCCACCCGATGTGATGTTTGCATTGCTCACACAGGCCTGCGGAGAGCTCATGGGGACACCCCTTGTCCACCTGAGTGCTTGGCCATTGAGGGCCAGCCAAACTCCACCTCGACCTCCCATCTGTCAGCCAGGACCTGCCCTTTGCATGGAGGCTCCGGGGAAGGACAGGCTGGTCCGAGTTGGCCCTGTGGGCCCTGCAGTGTGCATCGCTGCCCCCTTCAATTGAGATAAATGGGCCAGGGGCCAGGGCAGACTTCTTTACCCTGGCATCATCCCTTACAGCCCCCATGTCTCTTCCTCCTTTTGGGAGATGAGGTGGAACTTGGTACTCAGAGCATGAACTCAGCACTTTCTGTGGGCTTTGTACTGAACCCTAAACCTACAAGCTGAACCGCCAGCGTAAAAGGTGTTGGCGCTGGGTGCGGTTGCTGGGTTCTTGGTGCTCCCTTTGAGTGAGACTGTGGCTGGTGAAGGCATGCTTTTGTGGGCATCAGGGTCAAGGGTCCAGAGTATGGGGGGTACCCGTGTCCCCCAACTGCAGTTTTTTGAGGAATGTCTGCCTTTTTCTGCGGGATGTTTCTGTGCACACGGGCTGCGTTTTGCATCTGCTCCTGAGAGTGCACTGTGAGGGTCACTGCAGGCCTTTATTCCTCTACCGGGAAGCTGGCCTGCAAGGGTGGCTCTGTGCTTGTTTTCCAGCATGCGTTTCCCAGAACGACATCCTTTCCTGTTGTCCCAGGGGTTTCTGCAGGTCTTTCGTGCCTTTTCCCAGGCAGTGCGGCTAGGAGGGAGTAGCCAGAGGGGCCACCTGCTTTGTGTGCCTGTGCGTTTCCTTTTCTCGTCCTTTCTCTTCTCTCTGTCCTTTGGGCGTAGGTGCACCTTTCTAAGTGAGAATGTGGCCCAGCCCATGTTGGCTTGCCACATACCTCTGGTCTTCAGGTCCCGGTCTTGCCTCTTCAGCCTCTTTAGTCCCACCAGCACCTCCAGTTCTGGATGCCAGGGCCCTAGTGTGGAATGTTTTCCAGCTTGAGGTTGTGGGTGACCTCCAGGTGGGCGCCACCCCAGAACAAAACATTATGCCCCTCTCTCCCCCTGCAGCCAGCGACCGGGACTCACCGGAGACCGGCGAGGAGATGGGCCGCGCAGAGGGCGCCTGGCCGCGGGGCCCCGGGCCGGGAGCGGTGCCGCGAGAGGCAGCAGAGCTGGTGGCGCAGGGTCCAGTGGCCAGCGGGGAGGAGGCCGCAGAGCTGGCCGAGGCCCCGGCCCCCGGGGCGGCCGGGGAGGTGCGCGGTGGCGTCGGGGGTCGCAAGAAGAAGACGCGCACGGTCTTCTCGCGCAGCCAGGTCTTCCAGCTCGAGTCCACCTTCGACCTGAAGCGCTACCTGAGCAGCGCGGAGCGCGCCGGCCTCGCCGCCTCGCTGCAGCTCACCGAGACCCAGGTCAAGATCTGGTTCCAGAACCGTCGCAACAAGTGGAAGCGGCAGCTGGCCGCTGAGCTGGAGGCCGCCAGCCTGTCCCCGCCCGGCGCGCAGCGCCTGGTCCGCGTGCCGGTGCTCTACCACGAAAGCCCGTCGGCCTCGGCCGGCGCCGGGCCCCCCGCCGCGCTGCCCTTCCCGCTGGCGCCCCCGGCGCCCGCGCCGCCCCCGCCGCTGCTCGGCTTCTCCGGGGCCCTGGCCTACCCGCTGGCCGCCTTCCCCACCGCCGCCTCCGTGCCCTTTCTGCGGGCGCAGATGCCGGGCCTGGTGTGAGTCTGGTGTGAGTCCGCCGCTGGCCAGCTGCCTCCCCGAAGTTGCTGCAGAGCCCTGTGGACCGGCAGTGAAGGTGGCGGTGGGTACAAGGCGGGGACGATGGGGCGGGTGGCGCTCCTAGGGCCTCCTCTGTACCTCAGTAGCGGGCCCCAGCCGCTGTTGGGAGCCCCTCCAACATGTACCAGGGCTACTCCCCAAGCAGCTGCAAGGATGGACCCGCGGAGAGGGGCCGCAGGAAGACAGTCAGCCGCAGGCTGGGGGAAGGCCTGCCTGCAAGGCTGGGCTCCTGCCTTTGGGACCTGCAGCAGCAGCAGCAGCAGCAAACTTCCACCAGGCTGTCCTAGGGGCTGTGAGGTGACTGCCCTCAGCTCAAAATGTGCTTTCCTGGGACTAAGCAGGGACCCAGAGGGCAGTCCCTGGGGAGCGAGGACCCCCTTGCAGGAACTGACCCTCTATTCCCAGAAGACAGCCGGCTGAGTCTTGTCTCCTGGGCTGCAGCCTCTGTTCTCTTGGTGAAGATTTTTTTTTTTTAACGAATCTACTTATTTGCGTATGGAATAAAAAGGGACGTTTTCTGGATGGTTTCTCCGCTGTGTGATCCCTGGGGCAGGGCCCTCCTCTGGTAGCAGGCTCTGGGGAGGCCCTCTCTCCCCACTTTCCCACACTGACCCGGGAACTGGAAGCCCGGGCCTGGCTGGTGGAGTGGGCAGGCGGTGGCTGTGGGATGTGCGCCCTGAGCCCCAGCTGTACCTCGGCAGTGGAAGCCTTGGTGGCCCAGGAGTGGGGAGCAAAGAAGGAAAGGCAGTGTGGCGCCCTGGCTCCCCAGAGGCTGGCAAGGCAGGGAGGGAAGGAAGGAGGCTTGCAGCCCCCCCTGCTCTTCGCAGCACCTGGGGTTCTGAGCCCTGTTGTGTTTTTCTTTGGGCCCAAACAAAACCTTGGCACTCCCGGAAGGTGAGGTGGGGAGTGCCGCTCCTGGCGGGTCTCCTCCTCTGCAACCTGCAGTACCCGGCTCTGAACAAAAGCTGTTCCGATGGTCCATCTCCATCAGCCCCAAGGCAGCTTGCTTTTGGGTGAGGGCCGGGGCTCTGCCATGTGTGGACAAGGGACACTCCATTCAGTGTGCTTTGAGCCCCAGGCAGTAAGTCATTTAGGGTTTGAGAGGGTCACTTCTGTGTCGAACAGGGCCCCTTAGAAAATGGGTGTCCTCTCCACCTCACTTGGGAGCAGTGCCTCCACAGCTGAGGTGAGCAGCACCGGGGCCACACCCTGGACCTGGAGGGCTGTGGTGCCAGGAGGGGGCAGTCCATCTGTGCATGTGTCCCGCCCCAACCTAGTCCAAAGAGTTGGCTCCCAGTGCTCTGAGGGTCCTTTCTCCCACACCTTCAGGCCCCTGTCCCTGTGGCACAGGATGTGTGCGGAGGGGGCAGGGGTCCTTGGTCATCAGTCCCATCTCCAACTCAGTCTCACCCCACGGGTCAGCTTGCCACCTCTAGGAGCCCTCCCAACGCGGAACGGCCCTTAACCGTGGGGAGTGCTTGCTTGCCTGGCATTGAACTCTGGGGCCCTGGGCTCGATCTTCAGCGCCACAAAATGGGGAAAATAAAACGAAATAAAAACTGCCTTCACTGGGCTTTGGTGGGCAGAAGGTTTATGCTACATTTCAGTGAGATGATTTTATTTTCAAAGGCTTTAATCCTGGTCAATGGCCACAGAGGGTGGAGGGATGTCTCCTGGACAGGAAAGGTCAGATCACCTCTCCTCCCCCCCTCCCCCCGCTGTGCTCTCTGTGGGCCTTGGTGTCCTGGTTGTGGTCTCTTTGGTTCTGGTCTCACCCAGTCTCCAGGGACCTGCACAGCTGGCTGGCAGCAGTGCCCTTGAGCCCAGCGGCTCTCCAGCAGCAGGCCATGGCCAACGCGTCTCTGCCCCTTACCCTCCAAGCACCAGGGCCAGCAGCCTGGGATTACCAGTCTGGGTGCCGTTGCCCAGTGCCTAAGTCTCCGGGAATCTCACCACTGGGACGTCCTCCCTGTGTCTTTTGGAATGGGATGCTTAGAGCCAGATGAAGGGGTCTCACCGCCTTGCAACCATTTCATTCACTATCTCTGCGTGTGAGGTCCTGAGGTCCCATGGTGGCTTCAGGGTGCCTCTGAGTGTGGTGGGAGGGATTGGCAGGTTCCGGGGCAGATCTCCTCTGTGACTCCCCATACAGCCAGGCTTAAAGACCTGGGGCAGGGGGCACTTGATGCAGAGGCCACAGAAGGCGAGGCCCTGTGGGCATCCGCGGCTGGGAAGCAGCTAAGCTAGGCCGGCGTTAGGCAGGGCCTACGTGGCTCAAATGCCAGACCAGGCAGAGGCTAAAAAGGGGCGGTGTTTTCCCCCAGAATTAGTGAAGTCAGTCTGTAGAGCAGTTGCTGGGCCTCCAGGCTCAGAACTGGTGGGATGGAAGAGCCAGGCGGCCGAAGGAAAGGCTGTGCCCCCGTATGGGGAAAGGAGAGGGCCGTGTCTCAGCGCTCAGAGCGCAACACTGTGACAGAGTGCTGGGTCCGAAGCTGGACAAGCCATTGGATTCGCCCTCCTTATTGTCATCTACGAGGCCTTGGGGGCCCAGGGATCGCACCGAAGATACACTCACCAGAGAACTGATGGCACCACATGGAGCCTACAAAGCCCTCGGGCGCGAGACCAGCCTGGGGTGTGCCTGGCCCCTCGGAGCCCTGAGTTCCAGTGCCATCGATTGTGGGCGCACCTCGCCGCGATGGCTCCGCTGCTGGCAGAAGATGAATGGCTTCGATCTGTCTCCACCACATGCACCCTCCCCCATGGTCCCACCCATCAGTCTCGCCCTCTCTGTAAGTGAGGCCAAACTGCAGCCCCCCTGGGATGCTTTGGGTTCTGGCTGTAGAGCCTCTGAAGCCATTTCAGGCAAACAGGATTTGCCCCCTACTCCTGCCCTTGGCCTTTGCCAGCACAGGTCCTACTGGAAAGAGGAGCCCTGCTGGCAAGCCCCTCATCTTCGCCAGGCCTCAGTTTCCCCATCACATTCGTGGTGCAGATTGAAGACGGGTCTGTAGCTTGTACTGCTGAGCCTGCAGTGATCTGATGATCTGAGAGACGGAAAGCGCCCCTCACGCCAGCACTATGCAGACTGCCCACTCAGCTCCTAGGACCCCCACTGCTGACGGAAGTGGTGGAATGACCCACCCTCTGGGGGCCTCTGTCCTTAGGTACACAGGAGCTGCCAACACGGGCCAGAGAGAAGGGGGGGATACGTTCCCCTCCCAGAGCTGGCACTCAGGACATCTACAGGTGGGTTGTTTACCAGGAGAACCAGGAAGGACGTGTGCAGCTTAGAAGATGTGTGGCCTGGGCATGGTGCCCTGTCCTCAGGCAGGGCAAATGTGCAGCTAGCAGCTGGAAAAAACCCCAAGCCCAGTTCAGCCCCAGGAGCCGGGGGCAGACTTGGGCCTGCCCAGTTCCCCTGTACACTCCTCCCCTGGCCCTCCAGGCATGGTGCTGAGAGCAGACAGCAGCCAGGGCTCACTCCTTCCTGCCAAAGCCAGAGAGCAAAGCCAGAGAGCAACGGAAAGGCACCACGAATTGCCTGCCCTTTAACTAGGGACCTCCCCAGCCTCCCCACAGCGGCCTTGGTGTGCCCAGGCACCCAGCTCTGCTTCTGGCAGGGGCTTGCCAGCTCTTCCCAGTGCTCTTACACCCGAGGCCCTCGACACCAGGTGCAGGTGCCCAGTGTGGCTGCTCAGGATGCCTTCCAGAGCCTTGGCTCTGAGCCCACCCAGACAGCGCCTCAGCTGGGTTGAGGCCAAGAGCTGGGCACTGGCCAGGGGAGCTCTGCGAGGGAAGTGGAGTGGCCTGGGCTCCCTCATGTCTCTTAAGTGTCCTTATTGGCTTTCTAACTCCACCTAGCAACCCCCCCTTTTTGGTACTGGGGATTGAACCCAGGGGCCCTTTACCACTGAAGTACATCCCCAGCCCTTTCATATTTTGAATTTTGATGCAGGGTCTCACTAAGTAAGCTGAGTTGGCCTCGAGCTTGTGATCTTCCTGCCTCGGCCTCCCAAGTCAATGGGAATGCAGGTGGCTGCTACGGAGCCCAGTGGCTTCCACCTCACTCCTGAAAGCCAAGAGGTTCTGAGGAAGCATGGATTCCGGAGCAGGGGCGCGCTGTGGAGACCAGCTGCCTGGCTGAGGCCTTGACCCTCTCTGGGCTCTCCTCTGCTCCCTGAAACTATCGTGCCAAATCCTGCTGTCCCTTCCTGCCTGTCCCAGTCTTCTGAATGATTCCCTGTGCCACACTGTTCCTTTGGTGGCCAGAGCAGACATCCACCAAGCTGTGTGCCTGCTGGGAGCTAGGTCCTCACTGCTCCTCTGCTAGCCAGGATTGTCTCTTGGATGCCTGGTTCCCACAGGTCCCCTGAACAGTGCCCTCATGGGAGACAGGAGAGCAGGCTACCCTGTGCTTGCAGCCTAAGCTGAGTTCCCAGCTCCAACTAGCAGTGGGACAAAGGGGCAGAGAGGAAATGGAGAGCCTGCACCCTGCATGGTGGTTTACCTCATCACCTCGTACGCAGAGCCAAGGCTTCTGCAGCTGTTGGCCTCAGTTTTTGTTCATTTGTGTGTGTTTAAAGTATAAAGATCATAGTGCTTGTTACCATCTGGACATTGCAGTGAAGTCAAAACAGAAAAGAGTTGTAATTCCACCATCAAAGTCCCCGGCTTCTGAGTGTCAGACCACGCTGTGGCTACATTGGGAGTTGTGATTTATAGCTAGATTGCTATTTTTAGAAGTTAAAAATGCATTTATGATTTATGTATTTACTGGTGAAATGATGTGATGTCTACTTTGCTTTAAGATATGGCACTGAAAAGAAATAGGAAAAATAAAAAGGAGGATAGACTTTGGGTTGGCCGGAGGTACATAACTGCTGAACGGGGCAGGGCAGGGCGCAGGGGGTTTGTTACAGCACTCACCCTACTTCTGTTTTATATTTAAGAACTTCCCTAATAAAAATGTTTTTAAAAACCCTGGAACACTAAGGGCCCTGCACCGTCCAGCAGGTCATTCCACCAGAGGGGCTGTTCCACTCCAGGTTTGTTTCCACCCAACCGGGGTTCCATCGGGGTTCAGTTTGCACCCGGCTTTTTTCTGCTTAGCCAGAACGTGTACATCAAAACCCATCAATCCGGTGTCTGCACAACTATCTCAGTCTCAAACGTTCCACTTTTTCCACTTGGCTTTGCGGGCCTCCACCCTTCTCCCATGGTCACTGTGCTCCCTTGAGATTACCCACCCGCGTTTAGGTGCCCGCGCATCACCTTCGAGGGACAGGCTTCGGAGATTGCCTGTGACTGAGAAGGGGCTTATAACGTCCTCTGCCCCCCAGCTCCACTCAAGTCCCTAAGCAGCCAGGGTCCGACCCAGAGGTGCCTTTGGGATTCTGAGCCGGGCGGTGACCTCTCTGGTTCCAGGTTCGTGTCTTTGGTTTCCTGGTGTTTCCTCGACGCACGTCGCGTTCTCGGGTCAGCACCAGAGAGGAGTAGGAAAGGGACTGGGTGGGGCTGGGTGGTCCAGGGCTGGGGTGCGAGGCGCTGAAGGGCAAATGGAGAAGGGTCTCCACCCAAGACAGAAGCACTCGAAAAGCCCCAGGCCGCGAGGGGATGAGCGCCCAGTTCCTGGGGTGTCAGGGTCCAGGCGGGACACCCCAGAAGTCAGCCTGGGCGACGAGGTGCACGCCAAACCTCCACAGTGATCGTGCCCAGTCCATAACAGCGGTCTTCTCCGTCTCTCCAGCCGGGTGGATGGGCGCCTGGTGAAGGCCGGCGGCGTGCACGACCCTGGCGGTGCCCAGGTGTCCTGGACCCTGCCTGTCCCGCTCCGCGGCTGGCTGACTCTCGGCTGTAGTCGGCCGCCACTTCCTAGACATTGTCTCTGAATTCTCTCGGATCTCTCCCCTCTTCTCTGCACCAGGATTCCGCCCGCGTTAGGTCTGTCCCCGCTGGCCACGGTCTCTTTTGTCTCATTGATCCCGCTCCTGGACATGATTCTTCCTCGCTTCGGACGGTCCCCGAAGGGATCGAGGAGGTGAGGACGCTCTTTATTTCTTTGCCAAGACGCTCTTTGGCTTAAGCCGCTGGAAGGGCGGGCTCCGGGCGGGGCACGCTCGGTTCCTATGGGCCCAGGCCCCACGTCGCCCGGTTGGGCTGCGGGAGTTGGTGCCGCGGCTTCTCCTACCCGGTCCGCACCTGCCTCGCTGGGGTCCTCCAGTCGGGCGCAACCTCTTTCCAGCAGGTAGACGAAGGTGACGACGCCCGGGAGCTCCGGGCTGCTGAGCTAGACCGAGCGAAACTCCCGCTGCGGCGCCTGCTCCGCGGCGTCTCGGAACCCGCGGGCGCGGAGCGGACCCACCCCCACCGCGCGGGCCCCGGGTGGAGGCGCGCAAGGCCAAGGCCTCCCGGGACCCTCGAGGCTCGCGGCCTCCGAGGTGCCCCGCCCCCTCCGCACTGTCCTTCCGGCCCTGCCCCCACCCTCCCCGCCGGCGCCCGGCTCACCTGGCGTCTCCCTGGCGTCTGCGAGTCTGGCTGGCCTGCGGCCCCGCCCCTCGCTCCTCACCTCGCCCTCCCTTCCCCGCCCGGCCCCTGGCCCCCGGCTCTGCGCCGCTGCTGCGTCCCGACTCCGCGCTATCCCCTAGAGCAGGGCACCGGGCTGGAGTAAGGGCAGGAGCTGGGGCGGAGCAGGGAGGCGCCGACCCCATCTGGGTCTCGGCAGGCGTCCGGGAGGAGGCTAGAGAGGAGCGGAGCTGGTGGCGCGCAGGTGGAGGCGGAGGCGGCCTCTGGTCTTGACCTTTGGCAGGGGTTGGGGGGACGCAGGCTCGGTCCCCTCTGCGGCCTGGCCTCCTCCCTTCCCGCTCTGCCCTCAAAGATGGGCCGCGGCGCTAAGATCCCTGAACTGTGCGTTGCCCGCACTGGCCTGTAGGTCTTCGCAAGGCACCCGCCTCTGCGAGCTCGATTTGCCCATCTGCGGAGTGGGTAGGCGACACTGGTGAAAGTGGTGCCATCCAACCGCTGGAGGGCGGGCTCCGGGCTTGCTGCGGGGTGACAGCCTTTCGAGCCCTGTCCAGTACCCACCACGACCGATGGCACCAGCCAGGCGCTCAGCTCACAGGCCCAGTCCCTTCAGCTGTACCCAGGACTGGGCTGCCCAGCAGGCCTGGTTTTCTTGGACCCCCTCAGACGTCTCCACGGGCCCTGCCGCAGCCCTGCTGTCACTGGGACTCCAGGACAGCCACGCTGCACGCACCTGGGGGCGCCAGGCATCTCCTAGTCCTTGCAGGCCAGCTCACACACAACAGGGCTCTTCACCAAGGTAGCTGCATCCTCCTACCACAGGCACCACCCGCACCTCTCTGCTTCCAGGACCCAAGGCCCTGTCCTTCCTGCTCTTTACCTGTCCCCAGCAGGGGCCCAGTCCATCGGCCTGTGCTCCCCATTTCTACCACTGGAGATTGCCCTCTCTCCCAACCACCCGGCTGGCCTCAGGCACAGATGCTTGCTCAAGGCCTGGCGTCACTGGAACGGTGAAAGCCCTAACACCTAACAGAGATGCTTTCTTTGGGCTGGGCATTGATCAAAGGCGTTACCAGCAAGGTCTCACTAAGTCCCCACAATAACAGGGAGGAGGGATGCCCTCTTTTATATGTGAGGATTCCAACCTAGTTGGTCTTCACATCGCACTGACCATGTGTATGTGGAAGGCACAGGCTGACTTCAGGGGTCTTTCTAAAGGGAAAAGGAGAGGGCAAAGAGCTCAGTCCCTGCTGGCCCACCCCTGGCTTGGGGGAGGGCCGGGTGGGAGAGTCTCTGCTCCACAGTTGGCCCCCTTTCCTTTTGCTCAAGTCCCCTCTCCCTCTTCCAGTAAGTCACTAAGCTGGGGGTCCCCCAGGCAGAATCTCAGAGAGTCCCACACTGTAGTGCCCTCCTGGGAGTTTTCTAAGGCTCCCTACAGTGGTGGATTCTCACCCAGGGCCTCACAGAGTTTGAGCTGGAAGTCCCAGCCCCCTCAGACCAGGTGGGCCAGGTTCCAGGAGGGCAGCTGCTGGGGCGTGCACTCTGGGGAGGCTGTGCCAACCCGATGCTGCAGGTGTGCTGGTTAGGGTGACTGACATTGTTTACATAGAAAGAAGTCTTCAAAAATATTTGCTGGAGGCTCCTTGCATCCTAGGGATAGGCTGTCCAGAGGTGGGCATGGGGGGTGCTGGCCTCTGAGCATTCTACCTCTCCTGTAAACCCCCAGTTCCCTGAAAGAGACCTGGGCCAGCCCCAGTCTTTGCTTATGCATCCATTTGACAGAAAAGCCCAGTGTGGTCCCAAGAAAGGGAGAGATGGGCTACTCAGAGGGGAAGCCCGGCCACCTTCCTCGCTCCCCCTCTGCTTCTGGATCCTCCCCGAACCTGATGGAGAGATGCTGGACCCCAAGACCTTGACTCTGTTTCCTGGGGCTCAGTGTTCCTAAGCAGACTGGATGGTGTGCGGAGTGTGCGCATCCCAGGGGCGCCTTCTCGGGCCTGGTTGGGAGAGGGGCGCCTCGGCGGCTGCTCCGAGAGGACTGCCGGGCCGGAGCCGGCGCCCGGGGCCAGGGAGGGGCTGGGGCCCTGCTGCGGGGCCAGGAGCGCAGGCGGGCGGCGCGGCGGTGGCCTTCTGGGGAAGTTCCCGGGAGCCGCGCTCCTCCGCTGCTCGCCCGGTGCGTCTCCGACCCGCGCTCCCTGCTCCGCGCAGCTCCTCCGGCTCCTTGGGCCGCCCAGCCCCGGGCGGGGACCCCCTTCCCTCCCTCCTTCCCTCCCTTCCCGGAGCGGCTCTCGAGGCTCCAGCTCCGCGTAACCGCAGCGTCAGCACATCCGGGCCTCGCTCGCTCTGAATTTGTTTCTGAAATCACGAAAATCCATTTCCCCCAGATGGGCGGGCCCTGGCCGGGAGCCGGGCTGCGGCGCGGCCCCCGCGGGCCCGGCGGGCATTGATCGTGCCAGGCCTCACCGCGCAGCGCATCCGCCTGACGCTTCAGCCGGCGGGTCATCTTTTTCGTTAAAAGCCGCCCCTCAGCCCTCACCCTCCGCCGCCGCCTCCCTCGGGCGCACCAAGCCCCGCGGCTCCTGGAACCAGGCGTCGGCGCGGCTAGAGGGGGCGCTCCCCCGACCAGGCAGGGTGGGACCTCGGCGACCTTGGCCCCTGAGGGCACAACTTAGCCCCGATCCAACCAGGGACGCCCGAGGTCGGACTCTGGAGCTGTCAGACTCGGCGCCCGCAGCGCCGGGAACCCGTCGGCGTCGGGAAGCGTCCTGGCGCTCGGGCTGCCGGTGCCACCTCGGAGGCCAAGGCCGGGCGGGGCCCAGGGTCGGCTGTGCTTCGCTAGAGCCCGCGGGAGCCTCGAGGGAAGGAGGGCCGAAGGCAGCTTCCCAGCCTCCCTGCCGCCGCCGACCTCTTCTTGGGGAGGAGGCGGTTGGCAAAGAGTTCACCGCCCGGCCTTCGAGAGGGCTCCAGGCCCAGGTGGCCGGTCCTCCCAGGGCGACGCTCGACCCCGCCCCGGTCCCGAGGCTGCTGCTGGGGAGGGTGTGGGCGGCGTTCGTGACCCCCAAGTAAACGCTGTTCGTTGTAGAAAATTGAGAAAATAGTAGCCAGGGCGGCAGAAGCCCCCGCATCCGTTGCCCGCACAGAGCCCGAGTTTTCAATGGGGAGTGGTGCGCATTATTCTTTTGTTTCTAAATGGGCGATGGTTTGGGATGGCACCAAATTCGAACGTAGAAGGAGCACAGTTACGAAGTGTCCTCTGTAACAAACGGGAGGTGAATCCCCGGCCAAGAAAAGCGCAAACTCCGGGGCTCCACGCGACGAGTCCTTTTACAAACTGACTATTTTAAGGAAAGGAACTCGGGCCTGGGGTGTACGCTTTGTCTCACGTGTGTGGGGCCCTGGGTTCAATCCCCTGTGCGGGGTGGGAGGCATTTCTACATAGACGTCTAGAAGATTTCAACTGAGAAGCCATGGGGGTGGGGGCGCAGCCCAGTGGTGGAGCTTAACCCGCAGGAGGCCCTGAGTTCGCACCCAGCAACAAAATGAAGAGGTGAACACAGGAGTTGGTCTAGGTCAGCCTGTGCTGACTTCTTCAGTTGTACCAGACTTTCTCATGCACACAATTTGAAATGTCCTCTGCTACAACTGTATAGCAATAACAATCGGCAGGATTCCCACACCCCCTCCTGAGGACAGACCCCGCTGGTACCACTGTGCTGGGTGTGCTGGTGCTGGGAGGGAGCCAGGGCCTCCCACCCCTGGGGAGCACTCTACCACGGAGCCACACCTCCGGCTTGCTTCTCTTTATTACATTTTTATACAAATTTTTTGGATGCAGGTGGACACAATATCTTCATTTTTTATTTTTATGTGATGCTGAGGATCGAACCCACTGCCTCACGGTGCTAGGCGGGCACCCTGTCGCTGAGCCCCAGCTCCAGCCTCGGTTTCTCTGTATGAAACCCCAGCAGCAGCCCCGGCCTGTCTGGAGGAGGCGGCTCTCAGGAAGGCCCTCAGATGTGCACTCCTGCTTCCGCCCCAGAAAACCTGGCCACTCTTCCGGGCAGGACCGGAGGGAGCTGTAATCACGGGGTTTTTGGATGCTGGTGTGGATTCACCAATGGCCTTTTTCTCCTTGGCTCTCTTCGCCTGTCCCCAGACTCCCTTCCAGAGTTGGGTCTCCTCTGCAGGGCCTCAGCACCATGCACCCACGTCAGAGGGGAATGGAAAGGTGGGACAGGCTGGGGCTGAGAGCCCCGCCCAGATCCCACTCCAGGGCCCACCTGCCCCTTTCTGCAGGTGGGTCAGCCGCCCCTGTCTGCGCCCCACCCATGTTTGGGGAGGGGCTGGATGGCCCCAGGACCCCAGCCACCCATCCTGCAGGCAGTATTCCCAAAGGCTTGAGCCTCCCTCTCGCAGGCACTTGGGGTCAGGTACACTCCCAGTCACACCTTTGAGGGCCAGCCGCGTTTGCCCTGCACAAACGCTGAAGTCCTAGGGTCCTGCGTGAGTGGGGCCCCTGGGCTGTCCCAGCGCAGCTGAGTCCCGCCTCCCCAAGGCCCTCACTGTGCCAGAGGCCCAGGTGAAGCCAACATTTCTTGGCTTCACCGGGTCGCCTTCCCTGGCGCCCATGCCCCTCGGGCGGGTGCCACTCCCCCCACCCAGACAGCTGAGGGTCCCCCATCACGGCATCACAGGAGCGCTCTCAGTCTCTGCCGGGTTCTTGCCGAGCCCTTGGGGGCAGGAATCAGGCTGTCGCCCCAGGAAGCAGCTAGTTTGTGAATAAACGGGGAGAAGAGCTCCTGTTCCGCAGCTGCCCCGCGGCGCCCAGGGCAGTCAGCTGGGGTGAATCCAGAGCCTGGAGGAGCCCGCCCTGCTGGGCTGCAGGTTTGCGACGGGGCCGCAGAAAGCGTCTGGCAGGTTCCTCCGCACTGACAGGTCCCCTTGCACTGAAGCCAGTGAAGGGCCTGGAGAGCAGGTGACGCCCGTGTGGAGGGGCCTGCTCTAGTTCTCTCCTGGGGGTCTGTCGCCTGGGGTCCACTGCACAGGGACCCCTGACGCTGCGCAGAGGGCAGAGCGTGGCAGACATGCAGACATGCAAGGGGGAAGTCCGGCGCTTCCCAGGCGCTGGGATTCGAGGGCTTTGCTGGCGCTGTTCCCCATTTCTGGATGTATGGTCATTGCAGAGTGTGAAATCCCACGCAGTTATGGACATAAAAACATTTTTAATGTTCCTGGATCGTGTTGGAATTATTATGCTTACTTTATGTCCCTGTTTTTATTATTTATTTATTTATTTATTTATTTATTTGGGTGCTAGGGATTGAACCCAGAGGTGCTTTACCACTGAGCTACATCCCACTCCTTTTAAACTGTTTTTATTTAACGACAGGGTCTGGCTAAGCTGTTTAGGGCCTCACTAAGTTTCTGAGGCTGGCCTCCAATCATGATCCTCCTGACTCAGCCTCCAGAGCCTCTGTGACCACAAGTGTGGTCCCTGTCCCCAGCTTATACTCCTGTTTTTAAATAGTGTTCTCCATGTTGTTGAGTATTGGTTAGGGTTCTCCAGAGAAAGAGAATCAATACAATAGAATACAATAGACACAGAGGGAGGGGCGAGAGAGAGGGTCAGATAGGTGATAGATGCAGCAGTAACTTTATGACGCTAGCTCATGTGACTATGGGCATAGCAAGGCCAAAGCTGGTGGGCACAGTGGTGCTGGGGGCGGGTCCCCCGGGAGCAGGCCAGGGCCAGGCTGGAACCAGGCCGGGAGCAGGCTGGGACCAGGCGGTTTCTGGCTTGCAGCCTCCAGGGAGTCCTTCTTCTTGGAGAGCCTCCACTTTTGCTCACTGGGCCTCTGACCAGTTAGATGAGGTGGCAAGCCTGCGTTGCTCAGAGCCTCTGATTTCACTATCCATCACACCCAGAAAGTTCCTTCCCAGCGACCTCCGGCCCAGCCACGCTGGCACCCACGATCAGCCGCGGCAGGTACTTAGGTTTCCTTGTAAATTCTGGCCCCTCCCTCCACGTACAGCACACGGGGCCCAGAGCCGGTGCTCTCAGGTGGCCATCTGAGCTCCTCTGTGAGCCCTGGGCTCTCCGCCCTGCTTGGGACTCCCAGGTCCAGTGCTAATGGGCACCCACCCCTCCAGGGACATGGGCAGCCCTGGGGGCGCACACTCAGGGCTGAAGAAGCAAACCGCACTCCTGGGGCCAGGCGGTTCCCCTGCCCAGAGGGAGAGCGCCTGAGGGCAGGGAGGGGGAGTGTCCACTACACCCCAGGCAGGAAATGCAGGGAGAGGCCTCAGGTAGGGCGGCTCCCTCCACTTACTTGAGAATCCAAAGGCTTCATAGGAAGTCCCCAGCCCCTGGCTCGCGGGGTGGAGGTGGAGCCACTGCCCGCTCCTGCCTCAGACCAGCTGAAGCCTTTGGACCCAGCTGGCTGCTCAGCAGAGGCACTCCCCAGCCGACCTGCAGCGCAGCCTGGTCACAGGCGGATTCTGAACAGCAGTGTGAGGAGCAGCTCCGGTGCAACTTCCAGACCCTGTTCAGCAGCAGGTGGAGCAACCCTAACATCTTCCCCCCACTTCCTGGTTGTGTGGAATGGGGTGTGGGGTGTAATGGCCAGATGAGGGACATGGCTGAGAGCAAGGCAGAGCTGCCCACAGGAGGAACTGCGCCCCGCTGACCCAGGGCAGAGCCGCCCAACCCCTTGGGCTGACACCAGCATAAATAATCACATGAGAGACAAATCAGACCTATCTTATATAAGCCACTGTGACTTGGCTTCTACTGAAGAAAATATCAATACCCTAACTAATACAGGAGACCTTTCTAAGCTGGACCTATTGGGATCTGTGTTTAGCTGCTGCCAGAGCACTGACCATGGCTGGTGTGGTCAGGGATCTGGGGACTCCTTCTATTTTTCTTTTCTGCCATCCAGGTAACAAAATGGCTGCTGAAGCACCAGCCCTCACATTCTTGTTCTGTTCAGGAGTAGGGGAAGGGCAAGAGGCAAAGCTGAGGCCAGGCACAATGGTGCACGCCTATAATCCTAGCACTTTGGAAGGCTGAGATAGGAGAATCGCGAGTTCAAAGCCAGCCTCAGCAATGGTGAGGTGCTAAGCAACTCAGTGAGACCCGGTCTCTAATGAAACACAAAAATAGGGCTGGGGATGTGGCTCACTCAGTGGTTGAGTGCCAGAGTTCAATCTTTGGTACTGAAAAAAAGAAAGAAAGAAAAGAAAAGAGGCCAAGCTGAGTCTCCTCTTAGCTTTTAGAGATGGCCCAGTGGCCATGTGACTGACTTGGACTTTCATTTCTTTGGCTGCTCCCACCGTTAAAGAATTTTGTTACTAAAGCAGAGGAGGTTGAGGGTATCAGGAGGCAACTTAGAGACTCTGCACAGAGGGAGAATTCACAAAGGAGAGAAGCTTATGGGCTGTGGCCACAAATCAGCAATAAAACCTGGACTTTGAACGATCTTCTGTTGGCACCCACCCCTGGTTCCTCCTGCCCTGTCTGCTGGTCAGTGGCTCTGCTGGGCTCAACCAGCACGTGTGGGCGTGTTTAGTCCTCCACACCCAGGTCTGGCAAGGGTGAGGCCAAGTGGTGTCAGGCAGGGGCCCTGAGATGCCTTAGAAGCTGGAAGGAGTCCCAGCATCCTGGCTGTGTGGCTTTGGGCAAGGTTCTTGGCCTCTCTGAGCAGCCACATCTCATCTGTCACTAAGTCTCACAGCTCTTGCAGGCTGGGAGGATCACTGGACAGTGCCTTCAAGCGCCTCTCCACCACATGGGGCACAGCATGTGCAGGAGAAATGGCCCCCAACGTCCTCACAGCTGCTTCGTGCCAAAGCACCGTGGAGCAACGGCCAGGCCCGAGAGCTTGGGGCTCGGTGGCTCCAGCCGGCCAGAATCCTCCCTGAAGCCGCTTTCCTAGATGTCTGCCCGCCTGGATGGCCCACCCGTTATTTTTATTACAAGTCACCACTCAATTGGCTGAACCCAAGACTGGTCACCCAAAATAACATGAGCGACCGATCGCTGGAGGAAAGCTGGGGCAGCACTCAGTGCCCTGTCCCTGCCCACAGCCTGGGAGCCAGCGTGCGGCCTGGAGAAGGAGCAGCCCACCTGGAGAGCGGGGCGAGCACTCGGCCAGGAGGTCAGCCCACGCCTGTGGGGTCTGGTCAACAGGGTGGGAGGAGCGGGCCTGGGCCGTGCCTCCTGGAGCCAGGTCTCCACCGCAGTCAAGCTCACAGGGTGGCCACAGATGAGCAGAGAAGCTACTGTGCCCTCCTGTGTCCACGCACCCCCCTGCTGCTGGGGCAGAGGTTTCTGTGCCCACGAGTGGGTGGTGCCACCTCCCAGAGAGCCACACAGATGTCCTGACCTGGGTGGGATTCAGCCTCTGTGTCTTACGGTGGGGAGACACAGGCCTCAGGGATCCCAGAGACTCACCAAGGGCACATGGCGGCTCGGTAGCTATGGTGACCACAGGTCCCAGGCCCCTTTCCCTCTTGAGGTCCTTACGTGAGACCAGTGCAGCCTCTGGTAGTCCCTGAATGGGCTTCAGGGGGTCATGCACCAAACCAGCCTGTGGGTGCCTGTGTTCCAGAGAGGGTCCCCAGCCTGCCCTGGGCACTCCCAGGTGTCAGACATGGGGGGCACACAGGCCTTGGGTGTGTGCTGTGCATTGGGGCTGGGAGAGGGGAGGAAGGACCGCTGCCCGTATCCTGCTGAAGGCTCCTCAAGCGGGCTCCGGATCCAGCGGGGCCTGGGGTCCCCATGCCTTGGCTCCTTCCCGTGGCCTGGCCCCGAGCACGAGAGCACGGCCGCCCTGTGGATTCCAGGACCCGACCCTGCCTGGAGGGGAGCTGGCACTCCCAGGTCCCCTGTGCGGCCCTTGGGACCCCACCTCTGCTCCCACTTGTAAGGCCAGCAGCCCAGGGTCTGCCTATGGGGGGGACCCCCATGCAGTGGCCACACTGCTGCAGGCCTCAGGGTCTGCCCCTGCACGTGGGAGTGCCGTCCAGACACCAGGGCTCTGACCCGCGCTTCCTGCACAGCTGGGCACCAGGTGGGCTGCAGGAGCCCATGTCGGGGAGCCCCTTCCTGCCAAGGCGGCAGCTGGGCCTGGGGCTGCAGGCCCTCCCTACCAGGTGCCACACACCTCGCAGGGCATCTGCTGTGCGTGGGCCTGGGCCTGGGGCCAGGGCTCCAGAGACCTGCGGGCCACAGCCCCTGCCTCTGGGGAGCCTTCAGCGGCGTGGGAGGAAGGGGTCAGGGGCTGAGAGCCATGGGTCAGTGGGGGGGAGGCGGCCCCAACACCCAGGCTGTCTCAGAAGGTGAGTGAAGTTTGCCCAGATTCCGGGGCAGGTAGCTGGGAGAGAACTGCAGACCAAGGGGACGGTATGAGCCTAGGTGTGGAGAGCGGGGCACCATAAGGGTGGGTCACACGCTATCCCCAGTCCAGGGAGCTGGCTGGAGAGGGTGGCCTTGGCCAGCCTGCAGGAGAGCATGACCCTGGCCAGGAGGGCAGGGCAGTTTTGCTCCCCACCCTGCAGGCTGGGAGGGGCAGCAGCAGGACCCTGTGGAGAGTGGGGCAGGGGGCAGAGACACCCTGGCTCAGGGAAGCACTTCCAAAGGGCCCCCTGTGGCCCTGTGCAACGGTGCAGGCAGAGGTGGCCCGAGGGGGTGCCCTGGGGCGGCTGCGGCAGGGTGGAGGCAGCTGTCTGCCTGAGGTGTAAGGCTTCGGGTCCCCCTCTGAACCCCGCCACCTGTAGTTGGCTGCAGGGGATGAGACTGGTCCTGTTCCCTCTGCAAACTGGTGGCCTGTCCTTCCTGCTCCTCACCCAGCTGACACCCTCTATGCTCATCCAGTCATGTGCCCATTTGGTGCCAGGCCTGACTTGTGGGAGACTTTGGAACAGGGGGTAGTGGAGAGGCTGTGGGGCAGGACCCAGGAGGCCCAGAGATCCGGGGCCCCAGAGCTAGGAGGTGGGTGGGTGGGTCTGTCCCTCTGTCACTTTCCTGCCACCTTCCTATCAGGCCCATGGGGTGGAAGGCAAGGGCCAGGACCTCACCTGATGACCCCAGTGAAAGTGGAGGAGGCGATGCTGCCCGCCGTCACCAGGCTGTGCCCAGGCCCTGCACCACCTTTGGGAGAGGCTGCTACACCTGCAGCCCTGGAAGTCCCTGCCAGGTTCCTTGCCCTGCAGCCCCGAGGGCAGGCTGGAGGGGGCGAGTCAGGGGGTCAGGGCAGCCAGGCTGGAGGGGGACACTGAGACTAGCGCTCTGCAGGCCCCAGGCTGCAGGGACGGAGGCACAGAGGCCAGACTTCTGTCTGGAGCTAGTCCAGGTCCTCCTGGGGCTCCAGGGGAGCGTGAGTCCTGTCTCCACAGGCTCTGCCAGTTGCCAGCTGTGGACACGGGCGGCCGCCTCCCACGTCTCCTCACCACCTTCCCACTATGCCTGCCTGGGCCCACGGGTCCCCTTTTCTGAGGCCTCAGGCCCCATGGCAGTGGCCTCTGGGCCTCTCTCTCAAGCATCTCTGCGAAGATGCCATTTCCAGATTGGGTCACATTGGGGGTGCTGGGTGGGACCTTGGCCTGTGGATTTGGGGACGGTCAGTTCATGATGGCTGCCTTGCTGCACCTCTCTAGCGGGATGCTGAGGCTCTGGGGAAGGGGTGCCTGGTACCTGCAGCAGAGGAGGAGGGGACCCACAGGTTGCTCTCCCCTCACCTGCAAACTCCACTGCTCTCTGATCAGGAAGGGGGTGTCCTCTGCTGTGGGTGAGCCTGCCCCGCCCTCCCTTCTGCGGTAAGTTGGAAGGCACTTATCACAACTCGAGGCTGTGGCTATGTGCCCGATGGCCCGGTGGCCAGGCTGTGGGCCCCGTTTCAGGCAGCAGGCTTTGCTGGGCACCAATGACAGAGAAAACCCCTACAAGGTCTCCCATGCTCCTTCCGGTCAGTGGCCCCGTAATCAGTGGGGAGGTCTCCGTGCACCTGCACGTCCCAGTACAGGCCCGGCTTCATTTACTACAGGCTGTGTGACTTCAGGCAACTTCCTTGCCTTTTTAGGGCCCAGGCTTCCTCTGTGTAAATCAAAGCATTGAACTTGGTCTTCCAAGGTCACCACCCACAGGCACTAAAATAAACATACAAGCAAGCCAGGCGCAAGGCCTTGCCTGTAATCCCCAGACTTCGGAGACTGAGGCAGGAAGGTTCCAAGTGCAAGGTCATCCTAGGCAACTTAGTGAGACCCTCTCTCAAAATAAAAAATAAAAAGGCAGTGGCTCGGGAGGCTGAGGCAGGAGCATCGCGAGTTCAAAGCCAGCCTCAGCAACGGCGAGGCTCTAAGCAACTCAGTGAGACCCTGTCTCTACATAAAACACAAAATAGGGCTGGGGGTGTGGCTGGGTGGTAGAGCACCCTTGGGTTCAATCCCTGCTACAAAAAAGAAAAAAAAAGTATACAAATGTTTCATTTTATTATAATGTAGCTTTTAAGGCAACATTGGGAGCTACGTATGTGATTTAAAAAGAAAAGGTGCAGATAATTAAATAATGAATCCAATGGATCCAAAGCCACTATCTTTCTAGCATGTAGTCATCAAGCACTGAGGTGGTGGCGAGCTCACCTGAGCCTCTGAGGAGGCTGGGACTTCACTTGCAGCAGGTCTCAGCCTGGATGCCGAATGGAGTGCAGACACCCGACCTGGCTTGTGGGATCCTAAAACTTACACTGCAAGCAGGTCCTCCTCGAGCCGTCCACAGACACTCAACGGTGCCCGATGGAGGGGAGGGTGCTCTTCACATTCAGGACCAGGCCCTCATTGGCCATAATGCCAACTTGCTGGGCCCCCTCGCCCTGCTCTGTGCAGGAGGGCTCCTCCAGCGGTGACCCCCCCTCCGTTCTCCAGTCAAGGATCCAGTGTTAGAAATTCTTGGAAGGCCCGAATCAAGGGCAGCTTGGTGGCTTCTTTCTGTTTTTACTGTGGGATTTCTCAGGGCCTTGAGGTGACCACATACATGGGTCAGGGATTCCCTGTCTGCTGGTGAGGTGACTCCCTGGCTGGCTCTCTGGAGAGGAACTAAGTTGTTCACCCACTTCCCAGTGTCACCTTTGCATGCAGGTAGCCACGGCGGGGCCCTGCCCTCTGTGGGCACCTGGCAGTGGCCACTGAGTAAAACTCCGGCTAAAGAGAACTTAGCACTGTGAGGCGGGGTGCTGGGATCCATCAGAGGAGGTGGGTGCCTGTGGGAGGAGAAGCTGACCTGAGCCCCAGATGGACCTGCAAAGAGCGGGGCCTTGTGAGGGCAGGGAGTCCACAGGCCAGGGTGAGGACGTGAGCATGTGGCTGCAGGGCAGGAGGCTGCACAGGCCCTGGGCAGGGGTGGGGTCCTCCGGGAGCCTCCAGGACTCCTGCCCTGGAATCCCTCTGCAGCTTGCTAACCCTGGACTCCCAGCTGGCACTGCCACTTGGTCTCTGGGACCCTCCTCATTTCCCCATTGTGGGGAAAACTCTTTTGTTAATCAGCTAACATGTACTTCAGGGGTTCTTTAATAACAGTCCTATTGAGGTCTAATTTACAAATAATAAAATTCACCCTTTTAAAGTGTACCATTCAGCCAGGTGCGGTGACCACATCTGCAATCTAGCAACTTGGGAGGCTGAGGCAGGAGGATCCCAAGTTCAAAACCAGCCTCAGCAACTGTGTGAGGCCCTGAGCAACTTAGTGAGACTCTGTCTCCGAATAAAAAAATAAAAAGGGCTGGTTTTGTGGCTCAGTGGTAGAGCATCCTTGGGTTCAATCCCTGGTACAAAAACAGAAACAAAAATAAAAACAGAAACAAAAATAGAAACAAAAACAGAAATGAAGTGTACAGTTCAGGGTTTTGGCTTTTGGTGATCCTGGCGACTGCAACCAAGCCTCCTGCGTGCCGAGCCCCAGACCAGACCCAAGAAGCTTCCTTTCTTGGTTCCAACTTGAAGTAAAAGTGACCTCAGTTTTGTCTGCTCACCCCAGAAGAATCTGTCAGCAGCCGTCGCTCCCCCGCCCTTGGGCACACCCAAATCTGCTTCTGTGCCTCCGGATGGTCCTTCTGGCTTTTGTGCAATATGGACCTTCGGGTCTGGCCTCTGCCCCTGGCATTTTTGAGGCAGCCCTCGCGGCAGGCAGCGGCACTGTGGTCCTTTCTGTGGCTGAATGACAGCCATGTGGAGCCGCCACCCTGCTCTCCCCAGGCGATGGGTGTTGGGGTTACTTCCACTTGTTGGCTCTGGTGAGCAGCGTTGCTGAGGACGCCTGAGCATGAGTCTTTTTTCTGGTACCAGGGATTGAACTCAGGGGCACTCGACCACTGAGCCACATCCCCAGCCCTATTTTGTGTTTTATGTAGAGACAGGGTCTCACTGAGTTGCTTAGCGCCTCGCCATTGCTGAGGCTGGCTTTGAACTCGCGATCCTCCTGTCTTAGCCTCCAAAAGTGCTGGGATTACAGGCGTGTGCCGCGGCGCCCAGCCTGACTGTGAGTCTTTAGGTGGGTGCTTCCAGGTCTCTGAGGGCACTTGGGTTGCTCTGCTGGCCGTGGAGCAGCTCTGTTCTCCAGGAGCCGCCCAGGTGGTTGCACCTTCAGCTCCTGTGAGGCTCGTTTCTCCACAGCTTCGCCAGCATTTGCTACTCCTTGTCTTTTTGTTTAGAGCCATCTGGTGGATATAAGGTGGCATCTAATTGTGGTTTTGATTTGCATTTCCCTAATGATTGCTGGCTGATATTGAGTACCTTTCCATGTAGCCGTTTATCTGCTTTTGTATAAACTACTGGGAGAAATGTCAACTTGAATCCTCTGTTTCCATTGGGTTATTGTGTATTTATTGTGGAGTTATCAGAATTCTTTGGAGATTCCAGTTACAAGGCTCTTAGGAGACATGTGTTGCTAGTGTGCCCCCATTCTTTATGTTCTTTCTGTTTTCTTTTTCTTTAAAAATGTTTATTTTTTAGTTGTAGGTGACAGAATATCTTTATTTTATTTTTATGTGGTGCTGAGGATCAAACCCAGTGCCTTATATGTGCTAGGCGAGCACACTACCACTGCACCATAATCCCAGCCCCTCTTTCTGTTTTCTTGATGGCAGTCTTTGAAGCAAAAAGCTTCCACTTTTGATGGAGTTTTGGAGGAGAGTCTTAAATCTGAGATAATCAATAACAGTGATGACTGCTACGTGTCACAGTGGTGCTAAGTATCGACTGGTTTAAGTCCTACGCCCACCACGAAGTCAGGACTACCACTGCCCCTGGCTGTCCTCTTCACCATCAACACCATCACCAGTGTCACCACCATCACCATCACTGTCATCAGCTTCCATCACCACCACCACCATCACCACCATCACCACCACCATCACTACCATCAACACCATTGTCACCACCGTCATGACCTCAGCACCACCACCACCATCACCACCATAACCATCATCCCCACCACCACCATCATCACCACCATCACCACCACCATCACCACCATCACCACCACCACCACCACCACCATCACCATCATCATCACCACCACCACCACCATCACCACCACTGTCATCAGCTTCCATCACCACCACCATCACCACCACCACCATCACCACCATTACCACCACCACCATCACCACCATTACCACCACCATCACCACCACCATCACCACCACCACCACCACCACCATCACCATCATCATCACCACCACCACCACCATCACCACCACTGTTATCAGCTCCCATCACCACCACCATCACCATCATCACCACCACCACCACTGTCACCACCACCACCATCACCACCACCACCACCATCACCACCACCACCATCACCACCACCACCATCATCACCACCACCACCACCATCACCAACATCACCACCACCACCATCATCACCACCATCACCACCACCACCACCACCATCACCACCATCACCACCAACACCATCACCACCACCATCACCATCACCATCATCACCACCATCACCACCACCACCACCACCACCACCTCCACCACCATCACCACCATCACCACCACCATCACCACCACCACCTTCACCTTCACTTTCACCCTCACCTTCACCACTGTCAGCACCAGCACCATTGTCGTCTCCACCATCACCCTGTCATCGTCCTCAGTTGTCGTGCTCATCACGATGCTCAGCCTCCTCCCCCTCCCCTGCCTCCTCCCCTCCTCATGGCCTGATCGTGATGTGGGAAGGTCTCCAGTCCCTCCCTGCGCCCACCTGGAGTTCTGAGCCTGGCCGCTCCCTCCTTCAGCCTCCCGACTGCTGCAGATGGTCTGAGGCTCAGAACGAGGCATCTGCCCTGCCCCCAGCACCCGTAGGGCTTGGCCCCTGCTCTCAGCAAGAGCTGCCTGGCCCTTGCAGATCACCAACAGAGGCCAGAGTGGGCACATTGGAGTAAAAGCCTGGCCATGCTGCGGGGAGCCGGGGCTCCTCAGCCTGTGGCCCACAGGAGAAAGCTGTGGAGAAGCCCCCAGAGGGGGTGGTGGAGCATGAAGCCACCCTGGGGCACGGGTTAGGGCAGCAGAGGGCTTGTCCCTTAGTTCCATGGAGTCAGGGTAGAGACCTGGGCCCTGACTGCCTGGTGGCCAGCAGAGGAGCTCAGTCATAAACTATGGAGTGGCCTTGCTCAGGGATGCTGCCCCTCCCTGACACAACCCTGTCCCCCAGAGCCCTGTGCCTCCTCTGGCCCCCTCTCCCCAGGACTCAGGGAAACAGGCTCCAGAACCCCCTTGCCACAGCTCAGGAGGGTGGTGTTGTGGAAATACATCCTGAAGCCCCTCCGCCAGGCGCCGAGCCCCGTCCTTCAGAGCCCCTCTTGTCCCAGGTGGCTGAGTGTGGGGATCTGACCCCTTAGTTCAGGCTTGGGACTCTGCACCTCCTGCCTGGCCTGGGCTCTGAAATCTCCTATGACCTGTGACCTGTGCTCGGCCTCCAGGTGACGAGGGCTCTGGGCAGGCAGGCAGCCCTGCCCTCCTGCCGGCCCGAGGGGGCTGTGGGAAGGGGCCGGGGGAGGGCATGCCCGTGTCTGCCCAGGGGTGGAGGAGACACAGGTGGGCTAGACACAGGTGGGCTAGACAGTAAGCCCGGCCCCTGAGACCTGCCTCTGAGGGAGGCGCCTCCTCATCCTCCTGGAGGTTCTGCGTGGGCCCTTCCTCCAGGAAGCCTCTGGGTCTGGCCCCCTGCCTCCTCCCTCCCGCCCTGGGCTGCAGGCCTGGGTCCCTTGCGCCATTGTTCCCAGGGCAGGTGGACTCCTGCACGGGTCCCGGGCACTGGGTGGGCTCCCAGTATACACCTGGCTGTGACTCAAGCAGGGGACTGTCCTCACGGGGACCTGTGGGTGACCTGCCTCATCCAGGCCCCATCTCCACACGAGGCGCCTCTGGTCACACAGGACTTGATGGACTTTGCCCTCAGAGCCGCTCTGGCTTGCGGGGAGACGGAGAGGACGGCCAGGCTCCTGCTCACCTGCCAGTTCCCCGCTCGCCTCCCCAGAGGGTCGGGCGGTGTTGACCCTGCTGCTTGTGGAGGCTCCTCTAGGCTCAGAACGTCCTGTGGGTCTGGACGGGCCTGTGATGACGTGCCCACCATCAGTGTCACAGACAGCTACTGCCTGAACGTCCCTGTGCGCAGCTGTCCAGCCGTCCCGGACCAGCCCTGGCGTCCGTGGGCCTTCCTGCTGTCTCTGGTTGGCCTCTTGGCCTGTGTGGTGCGTGGCCTCTGCCCGTGGCCCCTTCCTCCTGCACAGTGCTCTCTGGTAACCTCCTGTCTCTGGAGGGGGGCTCACTTCTTTTTCGTGCCGAATGATATCCCACAGTCTGGATGGAGCACAGAATTTTTGTCCCTTTGCATATTAAAAGACATCTTGGCCAGTTTTTACAATTATGAGCAGACCTGCTATAAAACATTCATGGGTAGGTCCCTGTGTAGAAGCTGGTTTCAACTCACTTGGGTCAATACCGGAGAGCTTGACCACAGGATTATGCAGAGATTGTATTCAGTGCTCAAGTGACCACTGCACTCCCACCAGCAGTATGGGACTCTGAGGATCCAACCTGGGACATGCACCACTAAGCTACACCCACCTCCCTTTTTATTTTTTAAAATTTTGAGACAGAGTCTCACTAAGTTATTGAGACTGGCCTCAAACTTGCCATCCTCCTGCCTCAGCCTCCTGAATCTCTGATATTACAGGCGTGCGCCACTGCTGCGAGTTCTATTTATTTATTTATTTTTGCAGACCAGACGTTTTTCATTTCTAAAGCAGCTCATCCCTTTTCTCCCTCACAGACTGCACTCTCGCTGTTTAATCAGAAGCCATTGCGAGCTTGTGGAGCAGTGGGCCTCTTTCTCTCGCCCTCTGGGGGTTCTGTAGGTTTGTCTTGGGTCCATTGTGAGTCACTGCTTGTGAAGGAGCAGGGTCTGTGTCCAGATTCATCTTTCTGCAGCGGGTGCCAGCACAGGGTTGGGGGCAGCAGCCTCCCTTTGTCCTTCTGCCCCTGGAGCCCCTGCTGTGGAGCCCCTGCCCTGGCTGTTAGTGGGTCCCAGCTGTCAGGTCCACTCCTTGGCCAGGTGCTCCCAGGTCCTGGTGGCTGTGCCAGGTGCCCAGGGTGGACCGAGCCCCTGACTGTTGCTCGTGGCACTGTGGAAAGCCCTCTGGATCTGGGTGGCCGGTGTTTTTGCCTTTTGGGGAGCAAAGCAGAAACCAGGGCTATGCCAAGTTCAGGCAGGACCAGGCGAGAGGGGTTCTGTTGATCGGCAAGAGCAGAAGTGTGCCCCACAGGTCTGCAGAGCAGTCAGGGAGGCTCCGTGGAGGAGGGAGAGCAGCACTTGGCCTGGCGCTGGCAGAGGACGGGGCTGGAGAGGCCACGCACCTGGGCCAGGGCATGGCGCCCTCTGCTGCTGTGCACCCCCGTCCCGGTCTTGCCTGTCCCAGCCCGTCTCCCTGCCTGTGTCCTCTCCCCGTCCACCCCATCCAGGGACTGCTGGTGTTCCCGTGGGTCTGCCCGGCTAGAGCCCCTCACGGCCCTGTGGTGTCACCTGTCCCTCTCCTCAGGACCTCCAGGACTTACCTGATGGCTCTTGCCCCTCCCCTGTTGGGACAGGAAGGGGGTCTGCAGGCTGGGCTCCCCCAGAACAGAAGCAGAGAGGAGTGGGAGCAAGGAGTTAATTTGGGGGTGCAGGGCCCACTAGCAGGGCGGGGGGGAGGTGGTGGGCCAGGGCAGAAGCCCCTGCTGCTCCCGGCATGCCTCCTGCAGCCAGGACCCGCACCTGTGCACCCACTGCCCGCCACTGGCTGGGCCCAGGAGCACTGTCCTCTTGGCACCCTGCTGGTGAGAGCCATGGACAGACCAGGGGGATCGGCCACAGATTGCAGGGCTGAGGGCACGTTGGGGCAGTGCCTGGCAGGACCTGGGTAAGAGGGCAGCGATGGGCGTGGGCCCCCGGGGGGGCGGCAAGGGGAGCCCTCCCTGATGGCCGAAAGGGGCCTCGCTGGGAGGGTCTTCTCCAAGGCTCCCACCTGGCCACCTCCCCTCTGGGGCAGCCCGCTTCCATGCACCAGGCAGGGCCCTGACGCAGGGCCGTCCTGGGGCTGGCAGGGGCTCTGACGTCAGGTCACTGGAGTTGATGGCATCCCAGTGCCCACACGCCCACCCTCATGTGCACGGGAACCAGCAGGGGGTCTGCCAAAGTGCAGATTTGGATTTGTCCACCTGGGCGGGGCATTCCTGAGAAGGGCAGTGATCACCCTGCCGCTGGTCCTGGGACCTCACTTTGACAATGCCAGGCGTGCACTCCAGACGGCCATGTGCACGTCCTAAAATGCTACCCAGAACCTGCTACTAGCAGCTTCCATAGAAACAGTGGCTTCTCTTTCTGGCTCTATAACTAACTGGCTGTGTGACTGAAAAAATGGCGACCCTCCGTCTGCAGTGTCTTCATGTGAAAGGCAGAGATGGAGCCGTGGAGACGCTGTGATCAACTCCGGCTTCTGCTCAAGGAGACCCTTCCTTGTGGCAGGAAGCAGCTGTTTGGGGTCTGGACTACCCTTGTCCCATTTTGCAAATGAGAAAAGCGGGGCTCCAGGAACCACCACCCCGCTGCCCAGCGGCAGAGGTCAGCCTTGAACTCCGGCAGGCCGGCTGCTGAGCTTTCCCACACCGAGCGCCTCCTGTTTTCTGTGGGAATAAAACTTTCTCACAACGAGAGGTGGACTGGGAGGAGGGCCGGAGTGAGCAGGTCCAGAGAGCAGCCGTCGCTGGGTGGAGGTGGCCTCCGTTCTTCCTGGTTTCCTCCAAAACGTAGCTGGGTGGATGGGAAAGGCTCGCGGGGCCGTGGGGAGGTGAGCCCCAACAATAAAATCAGCACTCGCGTAATTAGCTCCTAAATTGCTCCTCTGTGTAAGCATTTCCCGGCCAAGGTCAACCTTGCTTCTTGCACATTCTTACGATACAAATCTGAACAATTTTTGACAAGATTTTTGAGTTTTGTCAGATGTGAATTGTTAAGATTTAATTGAAAAAATGAACAGAAGGCAGCCGCTATTTCAAAGGGAGTGACCCAGAACCAATTAGAATTTAGTAACAATTGACCATTCACCACTAAACCCATGTCCAGAATCAGATTAAAGCCACTCTAATCCCCCCGCGCTCCTGAACGCAAAATATCATTAGCGGGCGACTTCCCTGAAAGTTTTCCAATCGATTTTTCTGGTTTTAAAGGTGAAGTGCAGCTGGGGGCCTGTGCCGAGGGTGCTGGTGGCCGTCCTGGGGCCAGGATGATGCACAGCGCAGGGGACCATCCTGAGAAAACAGGTCAGGCCCAGCAGCAATCCTGGTCAAATTGCTGTTGACAGCCCAACAGGACCCGGAGGAGGACCACAAAAAGGGCCTTTCATCTGCGGACAGACAGCGCATAATTGGTCATTCTTCCCTCCTTTGGCCTCTCCTTCTCAGCTGGGGGAAAATTCCTAAACTAAGCCAGGGCTTCCCAAGGCAACGCCTTAATCCTTCACGGCAGATGCCCCGGGGGAGGTGTCAGCTGAGAAAACCCCGCGGGCGCCGCTCAGCCGTGAGCGGGCACGGTGCCTGGCGCGGAGTAGGTGTGTAGTAGGTGCTTACTGAAGCCAGCGGATGAGTGAGTGATGGTGGAGCCGCAGCTTGGCCACTGGCTCAGAACAGGTCCATGAATGGCTTTGTCCAATCGGCTCCAGCCTTCTCTGCATGACCAGCCACCCCGGTGGGCACTGAGGCCACCCCTAACAGGTGACACAGCCTCACAGGGACTCGAGGCTTGTGGTCCACCCCAGCACCTGGTCCATTGTGCTGCCCTGGGCATTCCCGGGGTCTTCTCCAAGTGCCCCTCGTGCCTGCAGGTCCCGGCCCAGCCTCCCTTCCTGGCTCCCGGTGGCCGCGGCTTCTATTTAGCCCACACCAGGTGCCGGAGGCTCTTCGGCCTCATGCTGCAGCCCTTGTGGCATCCCTAGAAGGAGGCATGGGACAGCTGCCCACCCTGCCGGGGATCCACACCTGGCCCAGGGGCCTTTCTGCAGCCCTGCGTGTGGCCGGGGCTGGGGCTCATGGATCGTGTGGCCCACTCTCCAACTTGTCCTATGCTTCGAGAAGCAGAGCCCGGCGCAGGCCCACTCCGTGCAGCTCCAGGGGAGCAGAGGAGCCAGCACCCAGAGCCGGCACAGCGCACGGGGCGTGACAGGGCCGGGCAGGTCACAGACACTGGCCCCTGGGATTTCTGGCTGCTGCAAGGTTGCTTAGGGCCTCAGGAGTGCATGCGCCTCTGTCCTGGTACCACCTTGGACCCCAACTCTGCTCTTGTGAGGTTCTTTTCATCTCAGACCATGAGTAAGACCCCGAGGTGTTTCCTGAAGCATTGGAGGACAAATAAGTCCTTGCAAAGGCTGGAGGGGAGCCCCCACAGGTCCCCTTCAGGGTCTTCAAATCTCTGTGGGTGGAGGCTCAGTGAAGCAGACGTTGACACAGGGTGGGTGCTGACTTGGAAGGACATCCCAGGGACACGGAGGGAGGTGACCAGGAGGCAGGGAGGGGATGAAGCAGGCATCTGGAGCTTGTCCCTGGAGCCATGGGGGACTGTGCAGGCCAGGAGACTCAGGCAAGCCAGTGGTGTGGGAGCCAGGGACGTGCTGTTCGAGGGCAGCTCCTGGGTGCAGGGCCCGGAATTCCCTGGGCCCTTCTGCTGCCTGCCCTGCATCTGGCCAGAGAAAGTCCCCAGGCAGAGTGACGTGGCTCCTGGCTACTGGCAGTTGGGTGTTGCATCAGCTGCAGCAGTGAGGACTGGGGACATCCTGTCACTGGATGTGGCAGAGCCTGCCTGTTCACATGCAGGGAGGTGGCCTGTCACCATGGTCTGTCACGTGGCTGTGTGCCCTCTCGGCAGGGTTTCCTCACCTGCCCAAGGGGAGAACTGAGCTCATCTTAGGGTCATTATGAGGTCTGGGGTCCAGCACAAGCCCTAGGAGGACCATCACTCAGAGTGGCTCCTCAGGCCGTCTGTGAGGTGGAGCTGGATCCCGCCTGTTTTCCCCACTGAGCAGCAGGTCATTGACTCCTGAGTTCCTCAAAGCTGTTCAGAAATTGAGGTGATTAGATGGTGCCCGGGGTGGTTGGGGACGTTGAGTGAGGCCTTTGCGGGAGCTGGACTGGAAGAGGGGTCATCAGAGCCTGGGAGCACTGTCTCAGGAAGAGGGGACATGTGTCCTGTGCAAGGGGGAGCAGCTGCCTCACCTGCATTCCAGGAGGGACGGAGTGGAGGGAGTGAGCTCCCTGTCCCGGAGGTGTGTAAGCGGCTGGTGTCCTGCAGGTTTCCCGTCGTGTGGTCATGGTGCTGGTGGATGGGGCAGATGGAGGCCTTTGAAGAGTTCCCCCGCCAGAGCATCTGGAATCCCCTTTGTGAGGCCTGAGTGGAGGAAATGTGCTCCTCATTTGATGCCTTGCGTGGAGGATCCTCGAAGTTCCCCTGTTAGAGTCCAGCAGCTTGGGCCTGGTCTGAATTAGTGCTGTGTTTGGGGCGAGCTGGCCGGGCTGCCTGATCTGTATGGGTAGAAGAGAGCTGTGCGCCCGCCTCAGACTGGCCTGAGAGAGAGGAGCCTCTTGGGAGGGGTGTGGAGGCTCCTGAATAGCCTACCAAGTGGGGCCCCAGGTACGAGTCCCACAGGAGAAGGCCCTGGAGGAGGAGCCATAGCCAGCCCAGCTGGGGGCATCCACACCTTGACAGTAGGAGCTTCGGGCCCCGTGCTAGGTGTCCTGCCAGGACTGCCTCCACCTTTATGTCAAGCCCAAACCTCCCTGAGCCTCAGCCATCTGCCCTGTCAGAGTAACACCCCCAGCCTCTGTCACCTGGCCTGGGGGAGGTAGGTTGGTGACCCCTGAGGGCAAGACCCTCAAACAGGCCACTTCTCTCAGGGAGCATCAGGGCCACATCCCCAGCGGTGTGGCTGTGGCAGATCACATGGCCTTTCTGAGCTTGGTTGCCACCCCAGACCCCCAGTGGGGGCTCTTGCTGCTGCTCTGGCTCACGGCTTAGGCCACATAGGCGGAGGGTCCCCGGCCAGGGGTCCCGTGGCACCTCACTTCCCATCACCCACTATATTGCCCGTTATCATTACCCACTCCATCACCTGTGCCGCACACAGGAGGCCACAGGGTGAAACGTCAACAGAAACGAGACCCCTGCGCCCACTTTGCCTGCTCACCCAAGCGTGGGTGTCACAGGTGCAGGGTGCTGTGGCCTGCAAGGACATGCGGTGGGAGGAGCCCGTGGACCTGGAGTTGCTGGCGGGTGAACAACAGAAGTTGCTCCCTTCTGCACTCGCCAGCCACCAGCAGCCCCTGCGGGCGCCTCTGTGTGAGGCTCAGTGCCACCCTTGATCGGGGCTGGGCTTCAGTCCTCAGAAAGCCTTGTGGTCAGGGACCCTGGGTCTCTGATCCCTGCACTCTTACAGTGCAGAGTGCTCTACTTCGTCCTGCTTATTTTTAATTTTATTGTGGTGCCCAGGGCCACATCCAGGCCTCGAGCATGCCAGGCAAGCCCTCCACCACTGAGCCGCAGCCAGCCCGTCCTGGCTGTGTCGAGCCCTAACGACTCGCTATGGATGTCTCTAGAGTACTAACGATCTCCACACGATGTCTTTGGGGAAGGTTGATGGCTGCGGGCTGTGCATGCCTTCCCCATGCCCTGTGCTGGCCAAGGAGGTGGACACGCAGAGGTGACCACACTGTCCTGGAGGGGCCCACGAGGGGTGGGACCAAGGGGAGCCAGGCCGACCCTCACATCCCTCTCCTGGTAGCTCGCCTTCTCTTCCTCCAGATGGAGGTGCCTGACGCAGTTATCTACAGAGCTCCTGTCCCAGCTGAGGATTGCAGAGGGGTCGGGGTGGCCTCTCACACCCAGGTGACAGCACAGGCCCCAGTCAATCGGAGCACCAAATTCATACCACGGGGACTTTGTTTGTCCCACTTGCTTGCTATGGGACCTGGGCAAACCTTCAAGCCCCCTGGGCCTCAGTTTAGCTGCCGGGGAAGTGGGAGCAAGAAATTCCCTCAGGGGCTTAGTGTTAGCTGTGGTCCTGGTAACCAGCATGACCAATCACGGGGTTTACCCAGGAAGCCAGGCCGGTGCAGTGGAGCTGGCACAAGGTCCCCGCCCTTTGCCCTTCCCTGCATGGCCCTGGGAAGCCCCGAGGCAGGGGACAAGTCTTTAAGGGAAGTGTCCTGGTGGATCTGACCCCCCCAACAGCCCTCTGATCCAGCTCGCTGCTGCCACGGGGCCGGGCAGAGCGACCGTGAGGAAACAGGTCTTGAAATTGTATCCTCCGCTGCTCGGGGGTCAGGGATCAGACCCCCACATTTTCTGCACCGTCAAAACCCCCATAGGATCCTCTTGAAGTTAAGTTTCACATTATATGGCTGAACATTTGGAACTTTTTAAACAGAAATTGTAGAAAAATGAAAAGCATTTTTGTCTCGGAACACAATACCTTCCTGGCAGGGAGCCCCAGGAGAAACTCCGCCGCAGCCTCCGCACTGGAGGAAAAATGGTGGTCATTGTCAATCTGGATTAATCCAGGCATCCTTCCGCTCAAGCTGGGGTCAGGCTGAGCGGGCTAATCGGTGCCGAGGCACCATCCTCAGACCGCGCGGGCTCTGGTTTCACACGTCAGCTCCTCTGCCCGTCGCATTTCCTTAATTGTGAGCTGTTTAATGGAGCCCCAGACGAGGCGGTGTAGGGAGCGTGCCTGGTCCCCACGTGGCTTGCCGGGGACCCGTGGCTGCAGCCTCAGGGCTGGTCATCAGGGCTCAGTGGACAAGGCGCACAGCACACTTACTGCCCTGGAAGCCTTTGCTGGTGACAGGGCAGTGAGCCTCAGGGTCACCCTTGCTGTGTACAAAGGGCGTCCTGGCCTCCACAGAGCCATGGCAGTGGTGCCCAGCACCCCTCAGCTCTCAAGGAGGAAGTTGGAGCCCACATCGCAGACTCAAAGCTGAACTGCAGGGACAGGACAAAGGCCTTCTGCTCTGGTCTAGGGCCCTGGGCGCCTCGTGCCTTCCGGCCCTGGGCCTCATCTGCAAGGCCAATGGCCTGATGCCAGTCTTGTCCACTTGGCTGAGGTGACAGGAGGAGTGAGGGTCCCCATGAAGCCAGTGGCCTGGAGACCCGGGCTGTGGGCAGAGCCAATGGAAGCTCCCCACAGGCTCCCCGCCTCCAGCCGTGGCCTGCGGGTCTTACCTCCTGTTTTCTCTTCCCCAGATCCTGTCCTCCCACCCCAGGTGGTCTGAGGGCCAGGGGGCCTTGTCCATGTCCTGGGCCACAGCCATAGGGAGGGGCAGAAGCAGGCAGAGGGAGTGACTTTAGGTAGCAGATGGGGGAGGGTCGGGAGCCCCTTTCCCAGGGTCTCTGAATTCACACCAAAGCAGAGGAGGGAGGCTGGCCAGGGCAGGCTGGGGGGCTTGCTGCACTGCTCCCGCCTCACCTGTGGTGGGAGGGATTTGCCTGAGGGATACTGAGGCTCTGCCCCCTCGTCCACTCTCCTCCATGCACTCAAGCTGCACTCGTCCAGCCCAGCAGCCTCGTCCAGATCTGCTGGACCAGATGAGTCAGGGAATCTTCCAGTGGCCATGAAACTGTGGGGTGTCCTGGGTGGGGGCAGCCCCTACCCCTGGCCTTCTCCCTCCAGCAGATGCTGCTTTCCTGGTTGAAACTGAGGCTGCTGGTGTGACAGTGGCCCTGGCCTCTGTAGAGGTCTTGGGGACCACGCCAGGCTCTGGTGGACCTCTAACTTTAGCAGCTTCCGGGCTTCTCTCCAGGAAGAGCCTTGGTCATCCCCTTGGGGCTGAGGTGGGCTGGATGGGCATCCTGCCCTCAGAGCCATAGGGTACATGGCACTTTTTTTGTCAACCAGAGGGATGCCCTGTGGCTCGCAGGGCACCAGGACAGGAGAGTGACTGCCCGGTGCCTCTGGAGGTGCTACCACTTCAGCTTCTCGAGGATCGAATCCGAGTTTGCCAGATGCACAGGTGCGAGAGCAGTGGCCAGGAGCAGGCAGGCCGAGCTGCCCAGCTGAGGGGCTCTGGAGGCCCAGCCTAGCCCAGGCCCAGGGGCCAGGGATGTGGTCATCTGGGGAAGCCTTGATTCCCCGGCTCAGAGGACGGTCGAGCAGGAATGGAGGCTGGGGGAGCTAGGCACAGATCTGCTGGCAGCTTTCTTCCCGGGTGGAGGGTCGGCCAGTCTGGGACAGATGATCGGGGAGGAATCCTCAGGGATCCCAGTGGGCTGGGGTGGTGGTGGCCGCAGGTGTGGGGGAGAGTGGATGGGAAAGGTGGTTTGGGCACTTGGTGTCCCTGGGAGGGAGTCCAAGGAGCTGGGCCGGGAGCACCAGTGATCTCCATGTTCCTGGTGGCGGGGGCCAGAGGAGGCCACAGGGGCAGGCAGAGGCACCGCCAAACACGCGTGGGCCTGTCAGCTCCGGGGCCGGGAGCTCTACCAGCTGAGCGCCGCCCAGCTCTGGGGCCAGTCTGGCCCACCTGGCATGCTGGCCCTTAAAGCCCTTTGGACATTTGTAGCTCAAGACCCTGCACCCAGGTCCCCTGTGCTACCTGCAGGCCTTCAGCACCCCTGCCCCAGCCAGGGAGGGCTCTGCCTGGCGCAGAGCCACAGCTGGGCCAGATGTGACCCGGCCCAGCAACACCCCTGCAGAGAATGATTAATGGACACTAGTCCTCAAAGCTCTCGGAGACAAATCCCGACTTGGTTCGCTTCCAGGAAGCTGGCCCCTGCAGAGCCAGCGGTGGGGAGAGGAGGCACGGCTCCCCGTGGCGCCCGGACCCTGGCTACCCAGCCTGGGGCAGTATTCTTCCAGCTGGCCTGGGTGTGCCTGGTGCTGACTCCCACGGAGGTGGCCGTCTTGGGGCCCACAAAAGCCGTGGCAGCTTCTTCAGGCTTGTCCCTGTCTCCTGGTGGCTCCGCTTGCCGAGTGCGGCTCCGCTGTCTGGATGCGCCTCAGCCAGTCCATCCGTTCACCTCCTGGAGCACCTGGGTTGCTCCCCGTTTTTGACAAATTTGAGTAAAGCTGTGTTAATAGTCCATGTGCAAGATTTGGGTGGCCTCTGTTTCCATCTCTGGTAAACAGCAGGGGCCTCCTTGCTGGGTGTTATGGGAAGACGCACAAGTGTTGTAAGAAACACCACTGGGCAGGGTGAGCGCACACCGGGCATCCCCTCCCACCGTGGGGGACATCCTGTTGCTCCACATCCTTGCCAGCGCTTAACATTCTCCTTGAAAAGGCACACAGTGGTGTCTCGCTGTCATTCAACTCACGACTCCTGCCCACGCCATGCAGACCCTCTTGTGATCCGCTGGTCCTCCCGCTGTGTCTGTCAAGCCCTTCTGGTCTCCAGCACGCTGGCCTGCTTGCTGCCTTGAGCTGAGTTCCGAGGGTCCTCGGCATGTTTTGGATAACCGTCCTTCGCCAGATACGTCCTTGCCGGGTCGTCTCCCTGTCCGTGGATCGCCTTCTCATCCCTTCGTTCCACAGAACAGAAGTGTTCATGTTGAACGAGGAGCCGCTCATCAGGTCCTGCCTTCATAGACTGCGGCCTTGGTGTTGTGTCTGAAGAGTCAGTGCCCAGCCCAAGGGCAGCTAGGTTTTCTGCTCAGTTAGCTTCTAGGAGTTTTATAATTTTGCATTCGTCCATTCGAAGTACTTTTTGTGAGGGTCCGCCCGCTTTGCTCACGATGGCCCGCGGTCCTGTCATCGGTTTTAGAGGACTATATCTGCTTCCTGTACTCTGTCTCCTCTGTTGCCAGAGAAGCTGGCTGTTTACAAACTCTGTTTCTAGGCTGTGAGTCACCACTGTCTTGACCCTGTCACTCCATAGGGAATCTTGCGGTCCAGGAGTGTCCGTCCACTGACAGGTTCGCCCACCACTGCGTTGCTGGCTCTTTTGGGTCTTTCGCTCTCGGTATGAACTTTAGAACCCGACTGCTGATACCCACAAAACAGCGTGCTGGACTCTGGGCTGACATTTCCCTGAGTCTACAGATCAAGTGGGGAAGAACTGGTATCCTAACAATATTAAGTCTTCCCATCCATGTCATAGACGTTTTCTCCATTTATTTAGTTTTTCCTTGATGCCATTTTTGAAATTGAACTTTCGTAGCTTCCCATGTTGGATTTTATACATATTTTGTTAAAGTTAGCCTCCTTGCTTTTGTGTGCTGATTAAATAGTATTGTTTTTAAATCGTGGGGAACATGAGAAGACGATGGGTTTTTATAAATCCTGTATCCTGCAACTTTGCTTTAATTGCTTGTTAGTTCCAGGACTTTTTCCAATTCTTTTGGATTTTCTACATAGACGATCATGTCTTTTGTGGACAAAGATTCTGTCTACTCCGCATGCCTTTCATTTCCTTTTCTGATCTTATTGCCTTAGCCAAGACTTCCAGTTTGGAGTTGGAAAAGCTGTGGTATGAGGGGATGTTCTTGCCCTGTCCCTGATCTGAGAGGAAAAGCTTTGCCTCTCTCACCACTGAGTATGATGTTAATTTCGGATTGTTGCAGACATTCTTTATTGAGTTGAACAAGTTCCTCTCTATTCCTACTTCCTGAGAGTTTTTTATTTTTTAAATCATGTGTGGATATTGATCTTATTTAACTTTTTTCTGCATCTATTGATCTGATGATATGGTTTTTCTTCTTTAGCCTGCTGATGTAGTGGACAACATGAACTGATTTTTGAATATTGAACCAGCCTTGTATTCCTGGAATAAATTTCTCTTGGTCATTGTTATACATTATCAAGTTATACTTGAGAATATTTTGTCGAGGATATTTGAGATTATGTTCACAAGAGATATTGTCCTGTAGTGTTCTTTGCTTGTAGTGTCTTTGATTTTGCTATTCGGGTAATGGTCTCAGAAAATGAGTTAGAGAATGTTCCCTTTGGCTTCTAGATTCTAAAAGAAGTTGCAGAGAATTGTCATAATTTCTTCCTCAAATGTTTCATAGAATTAGTCAGTAGACCCATCTGGGCTTTATATTTTGGAAGATTGTTAATTAATGACTCAGTTTCTTCAATAAGTATGGTGCTGCTCAGGTTGTTTATTTATTCTTGTATGAATCTGGTCAGATTAAGTCTTTCAAGGAATTGGTTAATTTCACAATTTCATGTTATAAAATTAGTAGGCATAGAGTTGACCATGATATTTCTTTACTGTCCTTTTAATGTCCGTGAGATCTGTAGTGATGGCCCCTCTTTCATTTCTGATATGTCCATCTATGTCCTCTCTCTCTGTCTTGGCTTAGATGGAGGCTGATAAATTTTCATAATCTTTTTGAAGAACAAGTTTTTGGTTTCATTGATTTTCTCTATTGATTCCATGTTTTCAATTTCAATGATGTCTACTCTAATTCTCAATTTTTCTTCTGCTTACATGGGAACTAATTACTCTTATTTTTCTAGTTTCCTAAGCTGAAAGTTTGAATCACTTATCTTAAGTCCTTGAGTCTTTGCTAGTAGGTGCTTTCAATGCTGTGAGTCCCCTCTAAGCACCTTCTGCTACATCCAACAAATTTTGAGAAGCTTTGTTTTGTTTTCATCTAGTTTAAAATATTTTTAAATTTCTCTTGAGATTTCTTCTTTGACATGAAGCCTTATTTAATTTGGAAGTATTTGGGTTTATCTCAGTTATCCTTATACTATTGATTTCTAGTTAAATTCCACTGTGATCTGAGAACAGTCATCACATGATTTCTATTTCTTTAAATTTGCTGAAGTGTGTTGTATGGCCCAGAATGTGGTCTAGCTTGGCAAATGTTCCCTTTGAGCTTGAGAAGAAGGCATAGGCTGCTGTACACCTGCTGGATAAAGTAGTCTATAGATGTCAGTTATATCCGGTTGATTGATTGTGATGTTTATTGAATTCAACTATGTCCTTCTTGGTTTTCTGTCTGTTGATCAGAGGAGTGTTAAAGTCTACAACAGGAGACTCCTCTGTTGTTCCAGGCAGTTCTGTTGGTTTTGGCTTGAATGAGGTTTGATGGTCCATTGTTAGAAACACACACATTAGAAATTACTGTGTGTTCTTGAAGAATGGGCCCCTTTATCAGTACATTATTTCCCTCTGATAACTTACCTGTCTCTGAAATATGCCCTAATTACTAGAATTTAGAAGTAGTCCTTTATGTTTTTTTCTAAAATCATTTCTGTGGTTTTATAACCTTTTATGCTACCTTTTTCAAGTACCATAGGGGGAAATCTGTTAGAATCTTTTATTCAAATACATTGCAGTATTATTTAGGAAGAATTTACATCTTAATGACACTGAGTCTTTCTATTTGTGTAAACACCTTACACAGGTCTAAAAAATATAGGTTGGTCTGCTTTTATGATTGTGAATCTTTTCTGTATTTATTTCATTAAGTAGTTAAATAGACTACTAGAGGCATACAGGAATTCTATTGCTTTTGTGCCCAGAAAATTTCTTTTGTGTGTCTTTGTACTAGGTTATGGTTTGGATATGAGGTGTCTCCCTATGTTAATGCAGGAATGTTCAGAGGTGACATGATTGTACTGAGAACTGCAACCCCGTTAGCCCATCTTAGCTGGAATGGCTAACTAGGTTGTAACCGTGGGTAGGTGGGGCCTGGCCAGAGGAAGTGGGACACTGGGGGATCCCTGGAAGGATGTGCCTTCCCTGTGGCTCTTTCCTCTCTCTCTCTGCTTCCTGCTGCCACGAGAGGAGCAGCATCCTCCCCCAGGCCCTTCCACCATGCTGTTCTGCCTCGCCTTGGCCTAGAGCAATGAAATTTACCCACCAAAGACTAGACCTTTGAAACCATGAGCCAAAATAAAATTTTCCTTCACTAAGTTATTCTTGTCAGATCTTTTGGTCACAGCAACAAAAAACTGACTACCACATACTACTTATACCCATTGTTCATAGATTATCTTGTGAACTGTCATTCTCCAGTGTTTGCACCCTTGAATGTTTTTTCTTATCTTATTGCATTGTCTGAATCCACTAGGACATTGTTGAACATAGTGGTAAGCTGTGCTTATTGTCTTGATCCTGACTTTAGTGAGAATACTTTGAAAATTTAGTGATTAAGTATTATGACAACCCTGACCATGTGGCTACATTTCAGATAGATATGCCTTATCAGGTGTGACAGAGTCAGCAAATGGACTCTCTTCCCCATTACCCGTTATTTTTTCCTTCCAGTATTAGAATCCCTTTATATTTTCTTTTTTCCTTTTTTTTTCTTTTGGTACCAGGGATTGAACTCAGGGGCACTCTACCACTGAGCCACATCTCCAGCCCTATTTTGTGTTTTATGTAGAGACAGAGTCTCACTGAGTTACTTAGCACCTCGCCTTTGCTGAGGCTGGCTTTGAACTCACGATTCTCCTGTCTCAGACTCCCGAAGTGCTGGGATTACAGGTATGAGCCATCATGCCTGGAGCCCTTTGTATTTTCAAAGAATACATACTACCCGTGTGATTCTACATTTGCAGCCTTCCCTGCAGCCTAGGGTGACCACACAGCTAAGCTGTCATTAACATGAAAATTCATTCTCTTTTCGTCTCTGTGGATGTGTTGGTGGTGAACCCACACTGGTCCTTGTGGATGAGGATGACATCTGAGGGCATGTGGGACACCATGACAGGAGGTGTCTGTGTCCCTGGTGAGCTCAGGGAATAGGGTCACCTCATCCCAGAAGCAAACTCCCCTCTGCTCCAGCTACCCTGTCTTGGGTCTCTGTTCACCAGTGTAGCCTGGATCTCATCTAAATGAATTTGAATTAGGAAATCTCATCCTTTCCATAGTTTGTGAAGAATTTTAAAAATCAAAGAAGCTAAATTTTATTGAAAAATCTTTATCTATCAAAATTACCAAACTGGATGTTTTTCTCCTCTCCTTACCTCTTTTAATGTGTGTGCTATTGTTGATGGCTAAATTTTTGCATTGAGTACTCTCCTGAATTTGTGGGATGAACCAAAATGAGTTATAATTATTTTAGTGCACTAGTAAATTTGTTTTCCTAGTTTTCTCTTAAAATTTTAAACAATCTTTGTGTAAGGTGGAGATTGGTGTAACCGTTTCTTTACATGAGCCTTCTTAACTTTCATGACATTGGATTCTGCTGGTCTCAGAAAAGAGCTGGCTTGTGTCTGTGTTTCCCTGGGTCCTGGAAGCCATGTGTGTGACACAGGGGTTGCCTGTTCCTTGAACAGGTGCGGAGTCTTGCTGCAACGCTCTCTGGCGTGGTGGCTTTGCTTTGTTTGAAGGCGTGTTTTTGCAATCAGTTCAGTTTGTGATTAGCTGTTGGTTCATTCGTGTCTCCTATTCCATGGTGAGCTAAACTTAGGAATTAGTTTTCCTTAACAACCTGTCCATCACACTTCTGTTTAGAATTTACTAAAGCCAAGTCAGTGGCGGTGCCCTTCACCAGCTCCTCTCGCTACTGTCTGTTGGGTTTCTTCCTCACTCTTAATGTGTCGGCTCATGGTTTTTCTTGCTTGGTCTTCCTGGGAATGTTTTGTTTTACTTTCTCAGAGGATGACATTTAGCCTTTGCTGATTACTTTTATTTTTCTTTTTCCCCCTCAAAATTTTTTTTTTGGTCCTGGAGATTGAACTCAGGGGCACTTGACCCCTGAGCCACATTCCCAGCCCTATTCTGTGTTTTGTGTAGAGACAGGGTCTCATTGAGTTGCTTAGCACCTCGCCATTGCTGAGGCTGGCTTTGAACTCGCGATCCTCCTGCCTCAGCCTCCCTAAGTGCTGGGATTACAGGCTTGCGCCACCGTGCCCGGCTTCCAAAAATTTTTAATTGGTGCATTAAAATCATACACGACCACGGGGTTCTCTTATGTATTTGTACATGCACACACCACGTCCTTTGGGGCTGCCATTCTTTACTTTTCCATGATACACGTCCGCTCACGTCTGTGGTCCTGTTATTGTTGCCTGTGCCATTTGCATTAATGATGTGGCACATGTGTTTGTGAGTTTGCTTGTTTCGTATGAAGTGCAGAGGTTCTAGGGCGTCTCAGCGTGGTTCCAGGAAGCTGCTCTCGGATGCCCTCTTCCTGGCTGCCTGGCATCAGAGCTGTGGACCCAGCAGCCGCCAGCTGCGAGGAGCCTCCGGCTTCCACACTTAGCACGCGTGGCTCTCGCCATCTTTTTATGCTGACTTTTAAGTTGGTCCCGCGGTGGTCAGAGAACACGGTCCATATGAAAATCGTTCTTTGAAACTCATTGGACTTTGTTTTTGGCCTGTAGGGCTTCAGGTTTTGCAAACAGCTTCTCTGTTTGGAAGGAAGGTTAAACTCTCCTGCAGAAGGGAGTGGCAGAGGCCCACCCGGAGGCTGTTCACGCTGTCCCGCTCTGGGCTGCACAGGCACTTCAACATCCTGACACATGGGTCCACGTGGCCTTGGAGGGGAAGCAGGGCAGGGGTTGTAGCTCCATTTTATAGAAAAGAGGACTGAGGATCAGAGATGGAAAGGAATGTGTGGGAAGTCACACAGCCTCCTTGCAAGAGGGAGCTGTGGAGGGCTGTCACTGGGGCCTGTGGTGGGGGCGCACCCTGCCGTGGGGGGCACCCTGTGATGGCTGGCAGGAACAGTGTGGAATAACAAGAAGAGCAGGACTTGGCACGGCGGGCATGCAGGCTCTGCCGCACTGGAAGCCTCAAGCACAGACCGGTGGTCATGGAGAGTGCCACTGGCCGGGCATTCCCACAGACTCCACACTCACTTAACCAAGTGGCCCAGGTGACGTCTGTCCTCCAGGAAGCTGGACTCTGCCTGCCGAGACTTCTGCTGCTCACTCGGCCCAGCCTGGAGACCTGCGTGTCCCTGGTCCTTCCTGTAGTCATCAGGTCAGGCCTCTGCTCCCACACCAGCCTCCAGCTCCCACGCCAGCCTCCAGTTCCTGAGCCAGCCATGCCGTTTCCTGTGGGGACTCCCTTCTGCCACGATTTCCAGTCCATGCCATGGGTCCCTTAGGGCTAAGGCTTTCTGCCACCTCCTCCAGGAAGCTCTCCATGGTCTCCATGCTGGGATGGAAGCCACCCTGCCCTTTGGCAGCTACGGGGTCTCCCGGCCATGGCTCTGATGGCTCGGTGCTGTTGCTCTCACTGGTCAGTGGGGATGGCACCTGCCAGTTCCTGATTCTGACTCTGGCCACTGTGTTTGCTGACCCGTGAACAGCTGTCCCTGAGTGCGGGAGGATGTGGCATGTCCCTTTCCGCTCTGTCTTGTGGTCCCCGATGGCGAGCTCCTGCCTGCTGACCAAGGTCAATGGCCTTTCCAACGGCCTTCATTAGCAAGTGGCATCTTGCTGAGTCAGCCGGGACCCCCACCCAGCCCTGTTCAGGGTCACTAGGTCCCTGGGGAATGTGGCCGAGGGCGACTGGCTGACAACAGGGGCCATTGTCCTCGCCTGCTGCGGATGGAGTCAGCCCCGGCCCATCTGGACAGGGCAGGGGTCACGACCTCAGTGCCCCAGGGAGGTCCTGCGAGCCCCAGCGTGGCCAGGCTGGGGAGGTGGGGGCACAGATGGGCAGCAGGAGTGAGGGGCCCTCCAGGGACCTGTGTTAGGGCTTGAGGGGCAGCTTCACCTCCACCCCCACCTCTTGCACCCACGAGGGACTCCTGTACAGCATCCCTGGTGGGGGGTCCGGCCACATGTCCAGCAGTGGGCTTGGCCCCCTCCACACTGTCACCTCGACTCTGGATACCTGAAGTTCTAACTGCTTCAGGGCACTTGAGTTCTAACCCAAGCTGGTGGCCCTGTGGGCTGACCCTGTTGGCCCCAGTGCAGTTGGAGAGGTAGGCCCTGGGGCTTAGCCCTGACCCAGGCCTCCCCTTCTGTCCCCATCCCGCCTGCTCCTCACAAGAAGGGGTCTCACCGCACCTCTGCCTCAGCCCCTCTGCTGGGCACAACACAGCTGGCTGTGATGACCCCAGCTGGGTGGCCACCTGTGGGCTGCGCTGAGTGCCTCCACCTCTCGGTGGGAAGAGCACGCTGCTGGCTGTGTCCCCTGCCCTGTGACACAGGGGCCTGGCACGCAGGGCAGAAGCCACCTGCATGGAGCAAGCTGGACCCACCCCAACAGGACAGCCACCGCCGAGGGCACCGGGCACAGCCTGAGCTGAGGGCGCTGCCAGTGCTGCCCTCGCTGCCCACGCTGCCCTCGCTGCCCACGCTGCCCTCGCTGCCCTCGCTGCCCACGCTGCCCACGCTGCCCACGCTGCCCTCGCTGCCCTCGTTGCCCTCGCTGCCCTCGCTGCCCACGCTGCCCACGCTGCCCACGCTGCCCTCGCTGCCC
>CM053408.1:117148419-117195676 GCA_028644305.1 Xerus rutilus | reverse complement strand
AGCAGAGGCAGGCTCCTGCTAGGTCCCAGCCAGGGCTGCACATCACTCCAGCAGAACCACACTGGCTCTCGGCCCAACAGCCTGATGGAATCTGTGACCATCTGCAGGAGCCCCTGCCACCCACTAAGCATTGGCTGAGCTGGGGACAGTGGGGCTGTGGTCCCAGCCACCTCCGGGATCTGCCTGTGCCTTCCTCTCCAATCACTTCCTGCTCTCCAGGACACGTCACTGCCAACCTTTGGGACACTACCTTAGGCACAGAGGCAGGCAGGGGCAGGTACAGGGCTTCTTCTTGGCCTTTCTCACTATAATAGCTCTTGGTCAAAGGCCCAGTGGCCAACATGGGGTTCTGCCAGGCTTTTGTTACTTATTTGTTTTGGGATGCTGCAGATTGGAGCTGGGGTCTCCTGCAAGCTAGGCGAGTGCTCTACCTCTGAGCCCCAGCCCAGCCCTTGGTATTTTCCATTGTGGTAAAATATACATAACCCGGAGTCTACTCTCCCGACCACTTTTAAGTGCTCAATTCTGTGCAGCCGTGGCCCCTACCTATCTCTATAATCTTTTTCTGGCAAAATGGGAACTCTGCTCCCTTGAATTATGATGCCCCTCCCCTCCTCCAGCCCTGGGCTCCCTCTGCTCTGCCCTCCGTCTCCGGGTCGACTGCTCTGGGCTCCCGTGGGAGGGGAATCGTGGATCTCTGTCCTGGGGTGCAGCTCACTTGACCTGGCCTGACATCCCCGGCCTCATCCACACTACAGCTTGAGCTCCTCCCTCCTGCACATACCGGCATGGGGAGTAACCACACAGACACGCCCACAGTCCCGCTGGATCAAGACTGTGGACCCCCTGACCTCCCTAAGCCCTCACTGGATCTTGAGGACTGTAGTGGCCTCTCAGATCCCTAAGGACTAGTATAGTCCAAAGCCATCTCCCGCCAGCCCAAGTCTGGTGTTTCCTTCTCCCCAGAACCCCTCTTCAGCAGCCTGCTGTTCCTGCAGAGCACGGGGAGCTGCACGGTTAGTCATCTGACTGGGTCCCACACCCGGAACGAGGCTTCTGCTCACCAGGCCCAGGTTTCCATGTGTACATGGGCAAGAACTTTATCTGGTGGTGGTGATCCCCATGAGCACACTGGGAGCAAGGCGGGAAGGGACCGTGTGTGGAGAAGGTACCTCTGGGGACAGCTGGGGGAGCTCAGAGCTGCACAGAACACACCCTGGAGCTGTGCCCCGGGGCCTCTCCATCACCCACAGGGGCCACTCCTTGGGGACATGCTCCTGGGGCCAGAGGGGGCTCTAGCAGCAGGAACAGATGTTCGGGGTAGAGCTGTATGAGAACTGCTGCGGACACTGAGGCCGGTGGGGCCAAAGCACAGAGGAACACGCACACAGCCAGAGTCATCCACGTTCAGAATGGAGGCCCTCACACCAGAAGTCTTGCTCGGGGTCTGGTGGCTAAGATCAGCTGTCCCCTGAGGAGGGATGCACCTTCCTGTCAGTGAGTGTCCAGTTGGCCTGGGAAGGAACACGTTCCTATGTCGCTCCAAGGACGATTTCCAGGACACCGTTCTTCTGCCACTCAGAACCTCTGGTCAAGCACTTCACTTGGGAGTGGCCGCCTTCAGCCAGGGCTAAGGATTCCTGGGAAAGAATTGAACACACACCCACATCCTCCACGGCGCTGTCGGGGTTGCCTCTGCCTGCGTCATCCTGGCAATCAGGCTGTTATCAGTTTGTATCCTTCCTCTTAAAGGAGATCTATGTGTGCAGAGGCCGTGGGGGACACCTTGCTGCTCATTCGCTCTCCAAATCTCTCTGAACCATTCAGGCCAGCTCATGAATGTGTCTAGGGCAGTGCTCCTCCATGGCGTCTAGACAGGCTGCAGAGCGTTAATAGCAGTCAGTCCTGCAGCCTGGCTGGCCGGCCGAAAATAGTCGCACATAATTATGCAGTTTCCTAAAGAGGCTGTGTCCGGCTGGCTCGGCCAGGGCCAGGCTGTGAGGGCATTTGCATATTTCTTACAGCGCTGACCTCACACGCAGAAGGTTGGGCAGGGGAGCCCACCCTGGAGCCCTCTGAGTGCAGTTCTGGGAACATCCAGAGGAGCTTGTTGTGGGGCTCCACAGGCAGAAGCACAGAAAGGCAGCCGAGGCACCAGCCGTGGGGTGTCCAGAAAAAAGCAGCAGTGCCTGCCTGAGGGTGAACTCGGCCTCAGTTTCCTGTCCTGTCAATCAGACCTCTGCTGAATTCTGGGGGCACAAAAGCCGTAACACACAGGCAGGACCACGGCACCAACACAGCCGACTCAGGCCCAGGACTCCGAGTGTCGGCCAGTGGCCAGCACCTCTGAGGTGTCCAAAAGTCTCTGGGAGAAAGCTCAGGGACAGAAATGACAGCCTCAGCCTCAGGACCTCCCACGCCACTGTGACCAGGAACATGCCCTGTGTCCTCATCAAAAAGACCCGGACAGCCAAGCACAGAGCATGGGCCTGTGATCCCAGAGGCTCGGTGAGCTGAGGCAGGAGAATCACAGAGTCGAGGCCAGCCTTGGCAACTTAGTGAGGCCCTGAGCAGCTCAGCAAGACATTGTCTCAAAATAAAAAATAAAAAGGGCTGGGGTGGAAGTCAGTGGTAGAACACCCCTGGGATCACTCCCTTGTACCAAGAAAAAGAAAAATGTTTTAAAAACCCAGAGATATAGTGCTACAGGCTGCATTACGTCCCCCAAATACACGTGCTAAAGTCCTGACACCCAGGACCTTAGACTCTGACTGTATTTGGAAGCAGGGTCTTTAAAGAGGTGACTTAGTTGAAATGAGGTCACTAAGGTGAGCTCTAATCCAATCTGACTGGGGTTCTCAAAAGAGGTGATCAGGACACAGCTGCAGGGAGAGACAACCCGCATGTGAGGACCTGTCCACAAGCCGAGGAGAGGCCTGGGGACCAGCTTGGAACCACCTTGCCTGGGCCGTGAGACCAGAGCGTCAGGCTGTGGCGCTGTCAGGCCTCCGAGCTGGCTGGTCCCGCTGGGCTGCGAGGCCAGCCTGGGACCCTGCTGGGGCACATCCCTGCCCTTCAGCCCCATCCAGGCTGAAGTTCAAAGGAAGCACCTCTGTGCCTGCGTCTGCGCCCGCCCCCCGGCCTGGCCGTGCTGGGCTCCAAGCTGGCTAGACGGCTGGGGCACCAGTGTCCCCAGGCGCAGCACAACGGGCTCAGGGCCGCTGGGTTCCTAGTTGCAGCAATGGTGTGTGGGAGCACCATCACCGTCACTGTCATGGATGGGCGCTCAGCTGAGCCCAAAGGTCCAGGTGGGTGGGAGTCCGCAGCTCAGCCCCGCTGCAGCCTGCGGACAGCGGCACCTGGCTGCTCCCTCCGCCTGCCGGGCTGGGCTCCACCATCCCTTCATTCAGTCAGGGGACACTGAGGGGATGCTGTGAGCCCCGCAGGGTGCCGGCGAGTCTGAGGGTCCTTGAGGGAGCTCGCCTCACTTGACAGCTGACAAAAATCCGGTCTCTGAGAGGTGGGGTCGTGTCTCCCAGCGAGAGGAGGACCGGCGCTCAGACCCCCGGGGTGGCTCTGGAGACTGCGCCTCAGCTCTCAGAAAGCACTGCCCCGCAGGAGCAGGAGCAGGAGACGGTGGGGGCACCGATGGGCCCTGGAGAGCCTCATCGCCAGCCAGGCCTGTGTCCTTGGGATGCAGTGCAGATGGCACTAAGCAAGGAGGAGCCACGTGGTGGCCATGCCCCACCTTCCAGCTCCCAGCCCGCCTCCCCGCATTCTCCGCTGGGCCCAGGAACACCCCTGGCCAGACCCAGAGAGAGTGCTGCCGGGGGCTGGGTCCAGAGGCTGCCGGGAAGCCTGGGCTCTGACCGCAGGGCCGTTGCCCATGCCCGCCTCACCCAGGGATGCCCTCCCTGCCCCTGCGGCTGGCTGATGCCATCTGTCTCCACACATGCCACAGCAGACTGCCCTGTGCCTCTCTCTGTGCCTGCTGTGTGGCTTTCTCCTTCCACAGGAAGAGGAGACTCTGTGAGCCCAGCTGCTCCTGGGCCAGCACCCTGTGGACCCGCCAGCCTGTCCTGGGTTCAGGAATTTAACTTGTGTTTTCTTCCCCAAGGTTTCCACCGCCACTCACCATGGTCCCCAGCCTTAAAACAAAACAGAACAAACACACCTTAGAGCTCAATGAATAAATAAAATTTAAGTCATTTTGTTAAAGTAATTTTTAAATGTCCCCAAGCATCAAAGAAGGGAGAAGGCAAAGAAGGAGATGCACAGAACGGAGGGAGGTGGGGCCCCGACACTAAGCCCGGTCATGGTGGGACAGAGGAAGACCAGAGGCTGGTGCCAACCCTCTCCATGCCCGCTGTTCTTTAAGGAGGCCGCTGTGGGCAGCTGAGCAGGTAAACCTGCCCAATTCCAGCTGGCTGGGTTCGAGGGCCTGCCAGCATAAAAAATAAGGATGTGATATAAAATGGAAAAATGAATTGTTTCTCCTCAGTTTGATCAAACTTCTTTAAATTTATTTTTCCTTTTCTAATGATTTGTTTTTTGTGGATTTTTTTTTTTAGTCTGTTTGGTACTGGGACTGAACCCGGCGGTGCCTTGCCACTGAGCTCCAGCCTCAGCCCTTTGTATTTTATTTTAAGACAGGGTCTCACTAAGGTGCCCAGGCTGGCCTAAAACTTGAAATCTTCCTGCCTCAGCCTCCCAAGTAGCTGGGGTTCTGGGCCTGCCCTTGCCCCAGGTGTTTGCTTATTTCTTATGTGGTCAGGCCAATGAATCCAGGCAGTGTCCCTGGGTGGCGGGAACACAACTGAGGCTGGCACTGAGCTTGGTGGGGAAGCACAGGCAGGGCAGGCTTCCCTGGCAGAGACCTGGGTGGGCAACAATGGGGGCTGGTGGGTCCTACGGTATGCAGGGTGGGCCAGGCTGCAGGGACAGTGTCCAGGTCTGGCCTGCGTGCCCAGGGCCTCGGCAACAAGAGACCCCGCAGTGAGTGGTGAGTGCTGTGCTGTAGGAAGAGGTGCGGACTGAGCTGCGGAGCCTGTGGACGTTCCCATGTCCTCTCAGGCCACCTCTTCCCAACTCCACTGAGGCGTCTTTACCAGTGGGATCTGGGGGCCCCCGGGCCTCGTTCCACACTCTGCACCTGGTAGGATACTTTCGAGACCGTGGATCTGTTCATCCCTGCACCTCCTCTCAGGAGAAGGGAAATGAACACAGAACCCAGGTGCACACGCTGCTCCCCATTATCCCAGGGCGCCCAGAGCTCTGGCCACTCACTGGGCTTCATGGCCTGGGAGGAGCAGAGCCAGGTTGAAATCCAGGCCGGTTGCCTGCAAGGCTGAGCTCTGCCGCCCACACCAACCGCACTCCCGGGCAGGGAGCAGGCAGGGAGCTGCGTGGTCCCAGCGAGGCTGCAGAAGGAGCCTTCTTTAATTAATGACTCGCCCTGTAATTGCTGCTGCCGTGGGCGCTGCAAGCCGCCGTCTGTGATGGGCTTTTGAGACAATTTTGGCGCCAGAGGCCTAATGTGGGCACGCTGTGCCTGGGCGCCCAGGGACCCGGTGCCCAGCCATCAAGCCTCCTCCTCCCGCGGCAGATGAACACCTCCTCACACACCCAGGCCCGGAGAGTCCTCCCTGGCCCTCGCGGCAGGCGCCGCCCTCCCCAGCTCGCAGTGCTCACTGGGACTCTTTCCAAAGGAACGGGCTTTGGGAAGATTCCATGCTGGACGAGGATCTAGAAGGGGCAAGCCCTTTGGGCTGGTCAGGACCTGGCACGTGGCCCCTTGGGTATCTGGCCCCTGGGGCCCCTCCTAGCCCCTGCCTCTGGTCCCCAGTACCTGTGGCTTCACCTGTTGAGGTCAAGTCTGTGCCTCTTCCTGCCTCAGTGTCTCTGTGGCTTGGGCTTTGTGCTCTCTGGCTGCTCAGGGCCAGGGGCCAGTGGCTGATGAGTGCCAGCAAGGCCACATGGGCCAAGCAGAGACCACAGAGGAGACCCGCACAGGCCTGCACCGCATGGCAGCTGGAGGAGGCCCAGCTCAGAGCCAAGTCCTCAAACTATCTGCAGGCTCAGGCCCTGGTGCCTGTGAGTGTGACCTCATTTGGAAAGAGATCAAGTTGGGGCAAGGCCATCCTAGATTAGGGTGCGCCCTGAATCCAATGAGTGTCGTCCTTAAAATAAACAGAAAGCTTAGTCGGGGACACTGAGGGGGAAGGCCAAGCTCTCTGGCAGTGGCAGAGGTGGGAGGAGGCCCTGCAGCTCCCCAGAACCACGGGAGTCTGCTTTGTTACTGCGGAACAGGTGGGCTGTGCCCCTGCAGCCCTGCCCAGGTGGGCAGGGCACCCCAGCCGGCCTCCCCTCCCTGCCCTCTCCTCACCCTGCTTGAGGCTGGGCCACATGCTGGGTCCAGCTTTGAACCGCTCTCCTTGACTTCATGCCTCTGAGCCCCCTAAGCCGGAGCCCAGTCTCCGGCACTGTGTGTGTGGGTCCCTCCCCACCCCAGCTCTGCTCCTATCTCCTCCTGTCACCGCATCTGAGCACCTCCAGAGTCCTCATCACCCTGCTCCCTGCCTAGAGTGCTGTTCATGTTTTCTGTATCTGCAAACTCCTACTCACCCTTCAAAACCCAACTGCAACATCACCTCCTCAATAGGTCTGTGCAGAGCTGGCAGCCGAGGCACAGTCCCTCGAACTCTGTAAAGCACATGTGGCCTCAGCTTACCCTCGAATGCCCGGGGCATCTCCTGCTGGGTGACTTTGGACAGGTCCTTTTGCCTCACCGCACCTCACATTCCTTTTATCGATTGCTTAATGAAAACTGTTCTTGAACCCCCGTTGTAAGGTTATTGATCATATATGCACTCAGCAGCTCTTATCCAAAATCCTGGAACCAGAAGCGTTTCAGATTTGGGATTTTGAGGAATTTTGGAAATAATTGTATAAACTTTACTGGTTGAGATTCCCTAATCCCAAAATCTAAAATCTGAAGTGCTCAGAAATCTAATATTTCTGAGCATCATGTTAGCACTCAAAACTTTCAGATTTTGGAGTATTTCCAATTTTGGATCTTCAAATTAAGCACATTCAACCTGTATTAGCATCTTTATTTACTTCTAAATCAGAGTTCTTGGTTCTACTTGTGATTTTTTTCTATTTTCTGGACCAATTTTTTAGACAAAAGACAATGTTAAAGGATACATGTTAAGAGCAGGGGCCAAGCTGGGCATGGTGGCTCACGCTTGTAATCCCAGCACTTTGGGAGGCTGAGACGGGAGAATCGCGAGTTCAAAGCCAGTCTCAGCAATGGCGAGATGCTAAGTAACTCAGTGAGACCCTGTCTCTACATAAAACACAAAATAGGGCTGGGATGTGGCTCAGAGGTTGAGTACCCCTGAGTTTAGTCCCTGGTGCCAAAAAAAAAAAAAAAAAAAAAGAGCAGGGGCCAAATTGGGTGAGGGGGCCCTACCAGTAGAAGTCCCCAAGACCCTGGGTTCTGTCCAAGCTGGCATCTCCAGTCCAGGAAGTAGAGGTCCCTGGTCTGCCGCTGTGCAGCCTCCTTCCAGTTATTGTTTAAGATTCCATGAACCTCGACTCGGTTTACTCTTCTGGTGTTGGCCTTAGTTTCCTCATCTGATAAATGGGATTAAAGTACTTGTTTATGCAAGTGATATTTATTGGTACGTATTTCATGCTAGGCCTGCTTCAGGCAAGACATTCAGCAATGCGTGATTGAGTAGCATGTGCTTCCCCGCAGGACTCAGTGCTGGAGGAGGCAGATGCCACCCTAGGAACAAGGACATCTTTGGCATATTGGAGGAGGACAAACCACAGAGAAGAGTAAGGCAGGACAGGGAGGCAGGAGCTAGGATCACCGAGGAGGCCTCATGTAGAGGAGGACTTAGGACACCTGAAGGGGGCTGGGCACGGCCTCCGGGATGAGCATGTTGAGCACTGTGCAAGGCCTCTGGGGAGATGACCATGTCCACAAACACACATTCCCATGAAAGTGCCGCATCCCACTGTCAGAACTGCCTACCAGCTCGGGCACGGGGCAGGGGTCTGTGGTGAGTGCAGGCACCATCCCAGAACACAGTGGTCCAGTTGGGAGGGTTGGCATGCTGCAGAGGCAGCAAGAACCAGAGAGGCCATGGTGGCTTTAAGGGCTCCACACACAGGGACCCCTTCCCCGTCAGGATGTCTGCCAGACTCTGAGGCTGCCTGGGGCAGAGAGCAGTGTGGCCAAGAGCTGGGACGGACCCTGAAGGGCAGAATGAATTTTTTCTCAGTCTTGGCATTAAGAGGAAAGAACAGGTCAGTGTGAAGGAACCCAGGTGCACAAGAGGCTCTCAGGTGAGCACCTGGTCCTTGATGCCAAGGGACTGGGGAACAGAAGCCTCGCCACGGCTCAAGTCCAGCCCAGTGTCACCAGTCCCACACCATTGGCTCCACACACCTGCCTCGCAGAGGAAATGAGAAACTCAGGCAAAAAGTGTCCACTAGAGCCTCTGTAACTTTTCCCTCTGTAACATCTTCCCAAAATAATAAAAAAAAATTATTAGATGTCCAGAGATTGAATCATATGAATGAAGACTGGGGAGGGAAACAGCAGACACAGATGCAAGGTGGACCAAGCTTCTGGGGTAGCTGGCAAGGACTCTAAAATAATGATAATTATTACATGCTTTAAAAGGACAAGTGATGTAACAAATACATCTTTCAAAAAAAAACAACTTCAACTGAGGATTAAAATCTATAAAAATAGAAATAAAAAATCTAGACATGAAATATATAAATAACTCAATAGATGGATTTAATAGCAGGATAGACACAGCAAAAGGCAGGATTCATGAAAAGAAAGACAGGTCAATGGAAGTTATGTAAATTATAGCACACAGAGGAGAAAAATAGGAAATGCATGAATGAGCACAGGAGACCTATGGGGCAATATGTCAGGGTCTCATGTATTGCCACTGGAGTACCAGAAGAAGACAGACTGTTGTCCTAGCTCTTCCATTGCTCCACCCTCTCCCCTAGACAGCTTCAGACTGGCAAAGTCCTGATAGGGAAATGGCCCATGAGTGCGGAGCCCTTAAAGCCTTCAACTTTGTCACTCCAGTCCTGCGCATCCCATTCAGGGGCTGCAGCCCTAACCCCCAATGGGGTGGAATTTGGAGAAGGTGCTTTGGGAGGTGATTAGGTTTAGATGAGGTCATGAGGGTGGAGCCCTAATGATGGGACTAGAACCCTTTTAAGAGGGGACACAATTAACATGCTTTCTCTCCACCAGCTGAGGATACAGCAAGAGGTAGCCACATGCACACCATGAAGGGAGCCCCCTACCAGGACCACATCAGCCAGTGCTCTGGAAATCCCAACCAGGAAAAATACAAAAGAGTATAAAAAACAACAACTAGACTTAGGCACACCATAATAAAACTACTGGGGGGAAAGACAAAGAGAAAATCTTAAAAAATAAAAGTTGAGAAAATCTTAACATTCAGAAGGGAAAAGAACACCTTATACACACTACTTTTAGGAAAACAGTTATGAGAAAATAAAGTGTCTTCCTGAAGAAGCTGTGGAAGTAAGGTCCTAGTCCAACATGATGAAGATTTGGGCCTATTTTTTCTTAACAAGACTCCTATAGCACAAGAAGTAAAATCAAGAATCAATAAATGGGATGGATTCAAACTAAAAAGCTTCTTCTCAGCAAAAGAAATAATCAATGAAGTAAACAGAGAGCTGACATTCTGGGAACAAATCTTTGCCACACGCACATCTGATAGAGCACTCATCTCCAAGATATATAAAGAACTCAAAAAACTTAACACCAAAAAAACCCAAACAACCCAATTAATAAATGGGCCAAGGAACTGAAGAGAAACTTCTCAGAAAAAGATATACAATCGATCAACAGACATATGAAAAAGTGTTCAACATCTCTAGCAATTAGAGAAATGCAAATCAAAACTACTCTTAAGATTGGGCTGGGGCTGTAGCTCAGTGGAAGAGCGCTTGCCTAGCATGAGTGAGGCACTGGGTTCAATCCTCAGCACCACATATGAATAATAAATGAACAAAATAAAAATCCATCAACAACGAAAAAAAGTTTAAAAAAAAAAAAACTACTCTAAGATTTCATCTCATGCCAGTCAGAATGGCAGTTATCAAGAATACAAACAACAACAAGTGTTGGCAAAGATGTGGAGGAAAAGGCACACTCATACACTGCTGGTGGAACTGCAAATTGGTACAACCAATCTGGAAAGCAATATGGAGATTCCTTAGAAAACTTGGAATGGAACCACCATTTGACCCAGCTATTCCACTCCTTGGTCTATACCCAATGGACTTAAAAATGGCATACTACAGTGACGCAGCCACTTCAATGTTTATAGCAGCTCAATTCACAACAGTTAAACTGTGGAGCCAACCTAGATGCCCTTCGATAGATGACTGGATAAAGAAACTGTGGCATATATACACAATGGAATATTACTCAGCAATAAAAGAAAATAAAATTATGGCATTTGCAGGTAAATGGATGGAGGTGGAGAATATCATGCTAAGTGAAGTAAGCCAATCTCAGAAAACCAAATGCTGAATGTTCTCTTTGATAAGTGGATGCTGATCCATAATGTGGGGGAGGATGTGGGAAGAATGAGGGAACTTTGGTCACAGGGGTGGGATGGAGGAGGGGGCAGGGGGACAGTAAAGATGGTGGAATGAGATGGACATCATAGCCCTAGCTTCATGTATGACTGCATATATGATGTGATTCTACAACACATACAACCAGAGAAATGAAAAGTTGTGTTCCATTTGTGTACAAGGAATCAAAATGCACTCTGCTATCATTTAAACCTGAATAGAATAAATAAATAAATTTTTAAAAACTGTATATCAGATTTATAACAAAATCATATAGAAAAAATAATCAAAATTACTTTTTAACACAATACTCTGGCTATATAATTTATGTAGGAAATATTTTAAAGGCAATAATGGTTGCAAATTTGAACTAGTAGGTTTGTTGTGGTTGTGATGTTGATGTAATAACCCTGAAATAATTTTACAAGTACTGAATGAATAAATATGATGTTGATGTTCTGGGAAGAAAAGAAAAAAGAAGCTGTGGAAACTGGAAAACATGGAATGACCTGCTTAAAAGTACTAGAGGAGACTGGGGTGCGGTGGTGCATGCCTGTAATCCCAGCACTTAGGGAGGCTGAGACAGGAGGATTGTGAGTTCAAAGCCAGCCTCAGCAATGGTGAGGTGCTAAGTGCCTCAGTGAGACCCTGTCTCTACATAAAACACAAAATAGGGCTGGGGATGTGGCTCAGTGGTCGAGTGCCCCTGAGTTCAATCCCTAGTACCAAGAAAATAAAAAAAGTACTGGAGGAAATGATCTGCCAACCTCAAGTTCTATACCCAAACTGTCCTTTTAAATGATAGCTAAATACATTTTAAACAAACAGAAATTGTTGTGTACTCCATCAAAGAAAATAGTAAAATGAATGCTGTAAGCAAAAGGAAAATGATCTAGCTAAAACAGCAATGCAGGAAGGACAGAGAGGTAAAGAAAAGTAAGCTCACTGACAAGTATAAATGAGTAGTGACTGTTCAAAAACAACAATAGTCATGTATTATGGGGCTTAAGTGTGTATACATAAAAGGCAGGAAATGACAATGTAAAGATGGGAAGGATGAACGAAGTTGAATTGCTCTAAGGCACTAACAGATGAGGGAAGTGGTAAACGAAATCATTTGTAGCGGACTTGATAAGGGAGTAATGTGTCTTTTCTCCTCTATGTTACCACTAAGACTAGTAAGCTAATGGGGGAAATGGGGCAATAATTTTAAAAAGATTAATTCAAAGAAGAGATGCAAAGATAGAAAATGGAGGAAAAACAGAAAACAAATAGCATGAAGTGAAATATAATCCAACTATATCAGTAATTACACTAAATGTAAATGGACTAAACACTATCAGTAAAAGTGTAGGTTGTTAGACTGCCTGAAACCTTTCACAAGCCACACATGCTATGTCCCTATCCACCTCTCAAAACCTGTTTAAAACACCACAGTCCTTGCACACTATGCACCAGAAGCACAAAAATGCTCACAGTTTTTTAAAACATCCAGCCTCTGGGCCTTCACGGATGCTCTTCCCTTTGCCTGGAGTCCCTTCCCTGACTTCTCCCTCAAATATTCACATTCATGCATTTTCCCCTAGTTCATGATTCAAGGCCCCAGCAGGTGAGAACATACCCCTGCAAAGCTTTTGGTTGCCTTCCTCTGTTCCTTTCTACCTTGGGTTGACTCTTCCCGTGGTCCCCACACCAATGGCCACTCTTCCTCTTCCCACTGGGAGGGGATCTTGGAGAGATGGGATCACAGTGCCAATTTGTTGCAGTTCAGTGCCAGGGTGGGCGCAGCACAGAGGCAAGCCCTGCACAGGCAGTAACGAGGACGATCACAGCAGTGCGGACCTAGACAGGTGCCAGCCGCTGTGTGCGGGCTGCTCGTGCCTCGACTGATCTCAGCCTCACAGGGCTGTGAGGTGGGCCTGCCATCCCAGCATTCCAGGCTGCAGGGCTGCCTTTTGTGCCCCCAGGACAGAGACGACAGCAGGCAGGGAGGCTAGGAGACTTTCGCAGTTGAGGCTAAGGGCAGGGTAAGGCTAGAAAGGAGGGTGTCACTAATGTCCTCCTCACGAGGCACCTGGCACGTGGCTGCTGCTCTGTGCATCATCTTTGTAGCAGACTGAAGTGGTCAGTGAATCTTCCACCTCGTTTCCAGCACTGGGAATCCTGCGGTGGGTGGTCCCAGGAGGGAAGCGAAGGAGGCGCCCTGACCTCCACAGCCTCTACCCTGCCTCCACCCTGAGGCGGCACTGTCACAGATGAAGGCCCTGTGGCCACGGCAAGCTTCAGCCAAGGTCCTCACCAGCCTCTCTGACCCACAGGCTGGACCTGCTCACCAGGCCACTGGGCCCCTGGTTCTAGTGCCTTGGCCTCAGATGCCCTGGCTGTGAGGGACTGAGGTGATCTCTTGGCACTGATTGGCCCCAGCAGCCCCCCTCTCCATGGACCCCTCAGTCTGTGGGAACTACCACGATGTGTCCTCTCTGTGGACTCTGTTGCAGGCCCTTTTGTACTTCGGAGGCTGTCATGTCCCCTGAGCGAACATGCCTCTCTCCCGTGAGCCTGCCCTCCCGCCCCAGCTGGCCGGCTAGACGTTCCAACATGTGCTCCATGCCTCTGGCCACATCGCAGGTGCTCGGGGGCAGAGTGCCCTCCGAGGCAATTAATCCCATTAGGGAAAAGTGATTCACAGCCTTCAGGAGGCCACCGTCATTACTGCACTGCCAGGGGCACAACAGCCCTTCTTAATCCTCGGTGAGGCACTGGCTGCTGGTGGGTCCCAGCAGCAACTCCAAAAAATGCCCCTGGGATTAACCCCCCACCCTGACCACAGCAGCCCACAGCCACACGCCACCCTTCCCACAGCCCTGGGTGCTGAGCTCAGGCCAAGTGCACCATGGTGGTGGCACTCCCTGGGGCCCAGTGAAGGTCTCCGATGGCAGTCCTGCCTTGCCAGACTGGACACGTGTCCTCAACGTCCCGCGACGTCAAAAGCCCACTGCTGATCGGGAGTGATTGTTTTCAGCATGGAGAGCCAGGAGTGGATTTAGCAACTGTTAACTGTGCTTATCGCAAATCACTTTAATGATGTGTTAACATTTAATTAGATCGCTACCAAATGCTCCAGATTACATGCACAGCCCGTGAACCTGACCGTGGATCACAGGATGGACGCAGGACTCTGAGCCCGGCCCAGGCTGGACAGGACGTCCTGGCTCGGCCAGCACCCATGTAGTTGGGATTTCTTGGCACCTGCTCGGACAAGCTGGACCGAGTCACAGAGCTGAGCTCTTTAGGCGGCAGCAGCACGGCACAGACCTGAGGGAGGGAATGACACCTCCATTTCTCTTTTTTAATCTCACTGTGCACCGTCTGACTGCACGTGCCTCAGCTCCCAAGACCCTGTGTTGTAGCAGCCTCTGTCCCTCTGGGCCCAGCTGCAGAGGTGCCCTCAGGACAGTACGGCCCACAGAGGGGATGAGAGCATCCCTAATGCAGGAAGGAGCAGCAGCTATGCAGACAGAGTAGCTAACAGCCAGGAACTAGGAAGTGCAGGTCATGCTTGCTCAGGGTCTCTGGTGCCTGGGAGTCGGCCTGGGCGCAGCCAGAAGTGCCCAGGTGTCCTCTGCAGGGCCCTCCAGGCAGGGGCAGTGCCCAGGAAGAGCACAGGGTGTTCTGTCTCAAACACACACGCACCTGTGGCTCTGCACACACCGCATCCACACACGCGTGTGCACCCCGCTCACCTGGGGCACACACGTGTGTGCGCCCTGCACTCACTCAGCTGTACCGTGCACACGCTTGTGCCCCACCCCACCAACAGGTGTGTGCACACATTCCCTGGTCTTCCCTTATGGTTTGTGCTTGAAATGTCCCCCAGAGGCTCCTGCGTCGCAGGCTTGGTCCCCAGCGCAGCAGTGCCCAGAGGTGGGCTTTGGGAACTGACTGGGTCGGGAGGGCTCTGACCTCGGCGGTGGCCCTGTCCACTGGTGGGTTCATTGTTTGCATGACTTTGGGGAGGTGGTGGAAACTCTAGGTAGTCAGGGCTTGGTTGGAGGAAGGAGGTCACCAGGAAATGCCCTTGAGGAGTAATTCCCGTCCCCAGCCCTTGGCTCCCGAGCTCCCATGAGCTGAGCAGCTTCCCTCTGCCACACCCTTCTGCCACGATGCCCTGCCCCGCCTCGGGCACAGGGCAGTGGAGCTGCAGGCCGTGGACTGACTGAGGGCCAAGTCAATCTTCCCTCCCTCCAGGTGTCACACACGCATGTCCACACGCACCCTCCCGTGCACACACAGGCCACGCACACCCCGCGCCCCATCTTCAGCCCCTCTCCACACGTCCAGCCCTGTAAACAGAGGAGCCTGTGGGGCCTGCTGCCTTGCTGCCCCTCACCAGCACGACCGGGGCGCATGCCATGCTCACAGGGCACGCAGCAGCCCCTCCACTCTGCCCCCACAGGGGCCTCGGTCCAGCACCTCTACCGAGAGGCCCGGGCAACAGCTGTTCTGCAAACGCCATCCCGGCTGTGCTCAGAGCCAGCCGGCCGCCCCGAGAAACCCTCCATGATGTGACGCGACCAGACAGGCGCAAGGAACAGGCCCGCAGTCATGTAAAATGCAGGAGAAATTCCCCGTCCTGATCCTGCTGACCAAACAGCGGCGCGGCAGCGAGCACTTCACCCACTTCAGGGCCATTTAACCCGGGCCTGCGTCACAAACGCCTCGTTATTCGAGGCAGCCAGGAGAGAGGCTTGTTCTGAGTGGCACAGACTTTGCGGGGCGTGGGGAGCTGCGAGGGGCTGCCACGTGGTCTTGCAGTCAGCACGGCCCACCACCCAGATGGAAGCTTCCTGATGAGCCAGTCCGTGGGAAGAGAACAGGAGTTGGTTCAGCAGGCTCCGCAGCCTCGGGCAGCCTGGGAGATGATTGACCTGGAGGGAAATCGTGCATCCTTGCGCTGGCAGGCCCTGGCTGCCGACAGATTCCACACACGGGTCACCTCCCTGAGACAGACTAGGCACCATGGTGCCCTCTCCCCGGGCGGGGGATGGGAGACCTGGCCCTGCTCCCAGATCTGCCCTGGTCTCCCACGTGTCAGGGACAAAGGATCTAGCAGGAGGGACCAGGGCTTTGGGGCCAGGCAGACAGGGTTCAGATTTGGCTCGTGCCTGCTGAGTACCTTGGGGGAGGAGTCCTTCAACCTTTTCACCTTGGTTCCTGGCCCCAAAAGTGGCCTCCAGAACCCGGCTGGGGAAGTGCGTGTGGCCAGGGTTCTAGCTGCATGCTGGGCATTGAGCAGGGTGAGAGCATCTCCTGGCACGACCACTTGCAGGCAGCAGGTGCCCAGGCCAGCATGCACCCTCACACGCACCCAGAGGTGCACCAGACGTGGCAAGACAGCTCCAGCTCAGCAGGAATGGCAGACAGACCAAAAGAAGGGGTGCAGGATGGCCACACAGTGTAGCCCCCAGGGCTGCAGGGCTTGCAGGAGTCTCATTCTCTAGACCCTGTCTCACGACCCCACCAGGCACACAGAGAAGTACAGAGGAAACTCATGTGTGCTCAGCACAGGGTGTGGACCTGGGGAAGGGACGGGCAGCCGTGTGGAAAGGGCAAGAACGCCAGCCAGGTCCTCCTCCTGCTGTCCTCCAGGGGGCACTGGCTTTACCATGGGCGGATGTCAGTGAGAAGATGAAGGCCAGGGACACACTGCAGCCATGGGAAGAGGGACAGCCAAGATGCAGGACACTTGCACTCCCAAGATGGAGGCCAAGATGGCCGGGGACCTACCCCATCTCCTCCCACCGGCCTAACATGGGGTGAGGCACAGGGAAGAGGACAGCAGAGCTGAGCGGTCAGCAGCCCGAGCGAGCATGGGAAGCCCTCCCAGGCGCCTGCAATCAGGAAGCCACATGTGGACCTGGCCCACAGCACCCAGCACAAACTCCACACAGCTATCCAGACCCCCAGCGGGCAGCAGCAGCGCACCTCCCAGCCACCAGCCTCCAGTCAGGGCCGCTCACCATAGTCCAGCAGACAGAGGACCAGCCGCAGGACATCTGTCTGGCTCCCGACAAAAGAGGCTGAGGGCTGGGTGTGCACACCTGTGATCCCAGCTGCTCAGGAGGCTGAGGCAGGAGGATCTCAAGTTCAAGCCCAGCCTGGGCAACTTAGGAACACCCTGTCTCAAAAGTAAAAAATGGGCTGGGGGGGCTAAGGTTGTGGCTCAGTGGTGGAGCGCTTGCCTAGCACAAGTGAGACACTGGGTTTGATCCTCAGCACCACCTAGAAATAAATAAAGATTTTGTGTCCATCTACAACTAAAAAAAATGGGCTGAGGACGTAGCTCAGTGGTGGAGCGCTTACCTAGTATGGGCAAGACCCTGCGTTGAATCTCCTGCAACACACACACACACACACCACAGAGTTTGAGGGAAAAAAATTATATACACAAAAGGTAAAGGGTATGATATCCATGTTGGAACAATCTGACAGGGGATTTTAAGTAACCATGATTAACACATCGCAGGTTCTAATGGAAGAAGGGTCATCAGGCGTGAAGGAATGGATTATGTCTGCAGGTGACGGAAACTCTGCGTGCTAAATGGTAATGCTGGATGTGCGAACTGCAGACACACGTGTGCCTCCCATGCCTGGGTTAGAAGAGGCCGGGAGCTCAGGGAGAGCCACTCGCTCAAGAGGAATCCCCCAGAGGGGAAGAAAAAGAATGAACACAAACAGGTTGGGATCCGAGCGCTGTGAGGCTCAGTCACGAACACAGGCCTAGCAGGAATCCCAGAATCAGAAGCCGGAGAAGGAGCAGAAGAAAGGCTCACGGCCACGTGGTGAGAGCCACAGCACGGAGGCACATCAGAGACTCACGGCACACCCGCTGACAGGGACAGCAGGCAAGAACCTGCCAGCAGAGAGCCACACCTGGGCAGGTCCAGCTGCTAGGAACCACGCAGAAACCAGTGACGCGGCAGGAGGAGAGTCAGCCCCGTGCACCAAAACAAAGGCACGAGGTGTGCAGGTTTCATCAGAAATCACGCGAGCCAGCAGACAGTGTGTCTTTAGAGGGCTGAAGGGAGAAAAAGACCAAGAAAACCCTGGCAACCATGGCCGTGGCTCAGATCTGAAATGTCTCCCAAAGCCCCTGTGCTGAAGGCCCAATCCCCAGCCAGCAACGCCTGTGGAAGGGGTGGGACCTCAGGAGGCAGAGCCTACAGGGAGGAGGTTAGGTTGTTGGGGCGGGCCCTTGACAGGAGATTGACACTCTGCCCTTCCTCTTCCTCTCTCCTTGCTTCCCAGCCCCCAAGAGGGGGCTTTCCCACCACGGTGTTCTGTGCCACCACCGTGGGCCCAGGGCAGGCGGGCCACACAGCCACAACAGAAGCCTCTGCCAGAGAGCCAGAGTAAAACTCTCCTCCTCACAATCAATTATTTTAGGAATTTTACCACAGTGAGAGAAAGCTGAGTAAAACACCCGAGAAAACACCTTGGCAAGAGGAAAGGAGAAAAGAGAAAGTTCTCAAATAAAAACAGAAGGGAATGCATTTCAAAGGAAATGCTAATGGAGTTGGTATGAGATGGAAACCTAGTTCTAAACAAAGAGGAGTGGAAAGGAAATAAGTGAAGGTAAAGTTAAATTCTTATATTTTTTTCAATTCTCACTGTTCTTAAACAAATTTGTCTTAGTCCACTTTGTGCTGCTTTAGCAGAGTTGTGAAGAGTGCGCTCGGGCAGGAACAGTGGCCCTCCTGGCTCACAGTCCAGCGGGTGCAGGGCTCCTGTGTCAGCTTCTCCTGGCAAGGCAGGAGCGCGTACAGAAGGGAGGCCCGGGGCAGAGAGGACCAGGAGAGCCGCTACCCCAGAACAGCAGGACCCGCTCGCCCTCCACCAGGCCTGGCACGGCTCAGGTGGAGGGACAGGATGTGGAAGGGCAACTCCGCCTAATTGAAGACATGCATTTGAAGCAAATGGCGACCACTGAAAACGCTTAAGGGATAGACATCAGAAGCCCATAGAGGAGATAAGATAGAATCATTTACAACATTCAATTCATGAAGAGAGGGCAGAGAAATAGGGGAGAGAAACAAAGATGAATGGAACAAATAGAAAATGGAAAGTAAAACAATAGATTTTAATCAAGCCACGGCACAATCACATGAGGTACGGATCATAAACACCAGGTAGAAGGCAGAGTATCAGATTTGATTTTTAAAAAAATCAATGCATGTTAAAATTAAGATAAAGTTGCCTGTCATCTGTAGAAAATGTACTTTAAGTGGAGATGTTCAAACAGGCTAAAAACATAAAAGGAAGAAAAAAGACAAATCATGAAAATATGAAGTAAAAGAAAGCCAGAGAAACCATGTTAACAGCACACAAGGAAGATGTTAGAGAAAGGACTGCATCACAGAGAAAGAGGGACATAATGACAAAAGGTCAACGCACTGAGAACAGATACTCAAATACATGAGCTGAAAATTGACTTTGGAAGGAAAAGAGATAAATGGGTAATCATAGGGTTGGAGCTGGAGATGTCAATTCCACCTCAGTAACACACAGAAAAATAAGCAGAAATCAGCAATAACGTAGATGTTAGATGTCGGGATGTGTGGAATGCTCCACCCAACAGCTGAAGTTTATACCTGGCTCGCAGAACAACACTCAGCAAGTCTCAAAGAATAGAAGTCTCTTTACCTCCAAAGATTAACACAACAAATGATAGTAAAGTGGAAATCAATAACAAGAAAAGAAAGGGAAAAAAATACTTCAAAACCAAGGAATATACTTGTAATAGCTGCATGCAAAAGAATAAGTGTAAGGGGAAATCTTGAGTGTTTTCGAGTTAATAAAAGTGAACTTTAAAAATATCAACACTTGAAAGATGCCAGCTAATTGCAGGGCTTACAGGGGAAAAAAAACAGTAGCCCCAAATAATTTCAATGGAGATTTCTACCCAATACTTAGGGAGATAGTGTCCCTTTAGCACAATATCTCCCAGAATAGAATTTGAAGGATCATTTCCCAGTTTATCTCATGAGACTGGCAATACTCCATCAAAGAAAAGAATACAAGAAAATAAAACTAGAGACCAGCATTTCTCCTGACTATAAGTTTGTAAATACTCCATATGATCATAGTGAATCAAATCCAGCAATATACAAAATCAACCTCTTATGACTGAACTTTATCCTATAAATATAGAAGTTTAAATTTTTATATCAATTGCTGTAATGACCTAAATTAATAGTCCAAAATTGAAAAGGTACAATTATAATAACAAATGAAGCAAAAGCATTTGACAAAATCCAAAATCTATTCCTGATTTAAAAATTCTTAGAAAACTATAGGGAAATGCTTTAACCTGAAAAAGAACATTGGCAGTGAACATCCAACTTAAGAGTGAAAGAGTGAATTTCTCCTTATTATCATAATCAAAGCAAGGACTCCCCCTTGCCATTCTTGGCCAACATTTCTGTACTACACTGTAAGTTTCAGCCAGTGCAATAAGGCAAGAAAAAAAATTTCAAAATACACAGATAAGAACAGGAGAACTTCCCAGCACTTAGGGAGGCTGAGACAGGAGAATCGCGAGTTCAAAGCCAGCCTCAGCAATGGCGAGGCGCTAAGCAACTCAGTGAGACCCTGTCTCTACATAAAACACAAAATAGGGCTGAGGATGTGGCTCAGTGGTAGAGTACCCCTGAGTTCAATCCCCAGTACCAAAAAAAAAAAAAAAAAAGAACAGGAGAACTGAGCTCCATTCACAAGTAGCCTGATTGTCTACATAGAAAAAGTCCAAGAATCTACAAAATGAGTTTACCAAGATCATCAGATACATAATCAACACACAAAAATCAATTGCACTTCTATGTACACACTAGCAAGGAAGAATTGAAAATTTAAATAAAAAACAAGTATTGAAGCAATAATAACAAATTATGAAATATTTAGATATAAATTGTAAAATACGCAAAGTCTGTATGCTGGAAACTAAAACCATTGCTGAAAGAAGTCAAATAAGACCTAATAATGAATGGGCTATATATAAATTTTAGGTAGATTTAGTGTGACCCCAGTGACTTTTTTTTTTTTAATGGGCAAGCAGATTGGCTAAGAGAGCCACTGGAAGTCTGAACAGGATGCCCAGGTTGAGGACTGGCACTCCCTGATGCCAGTTCTGCCTACAGGCTACAGTGATCAAGACAATATAATAATATAAGCAAGAAAATAGACACAGGTGGTGCTATCAGATCAGAACTCAACGAACATAAAGCCCAGCCCCGTCCATACCAGTATCAATAATAGCTGCTTGATTAACAGGTGGAGAAGCAACCGCTCTTTTTTCCTGAAGATCCTGATCAGGAACGTAGACAAGAATGAGGACAGACCCTGCATCAGGACCCAGGGCCACGCGCTGACCGGTGAGATCTGCGTGAATGAGAATCCCGCCAGGCAGAAGTCACAGGGGACGCAGGGTATTTTTATAGTCCCCAAGTATCTGTTGCCAAATATCATGAGCTGAAAGGGAAAAGCCATATGTTTGCAAAGGAGAAACCTGGCTGGTGGCCTCCTACCCAAGGGACAAAGGTTGGTGTCACCAGGGATAGGACCCATGGGCTAGCCCCCACACAATGCGGTCAGAAGGGCCACCTCTGCTGCAGTCCTCTCCAGCAAGCCGTGGAGAGAAAGCCCAGGCCATGCCCTTGGGAGGGAACTGTCTGCGGAAGAACTTCCATATCTCAAGGTCATATAAGATAAGGGACAATGGAGACTGTCACAGACTGAAGGGCACAGAGGTCATGAAAGCTAAATGTCAAGTACAATCCCAGATTCAGTTTTGGAACATAGAACTTCAGTGGGAAAACTGGTGAAGTCTAAAAGAAATCTGTCCAGGTGCAGAGGCACACACCTGTAATCCCAGCAACTCAAGAGGCTGAGGCAGGAAGATCACAAGTTTGAGGCCAGCCTCAGCAATTTAGCAAAGACCCTGTCTCAGAACAAAAATAATAAAAAGGGCTGGGGATATAGCTCCATGGTAGAGCGCCCCTGGGTTCAACCCCAGTATTGCCAAAAAAAGGTTTTTTTAAAAAGTGAAAAAAGAAATTCATGTTTAGTGATAGCATTGTGTCGGCGTCACCTCCTCAGTACAGATGAGTGTGCTGTGGTTATGGAAGACGTTGGCCTCGGGGCCCTGGACAGAGGGGTTCTGGACGTTTCTGTACTGGGCACACAACCCTTCTGTAAATCTAAACTGGTCTCTAAGTAAAAAGTTAAAAGCAGAGGTGAGGCCGAGCCGTTTTGGCACACGTGCACCCCCCAGCTTCTCGGCCCCCGTAAAGCCGCGCGATCGGATCAGTGCAGAACTGAACAGAGGCCCAGCGGTGGGGCCACACGCGTGCGGTCAGCCGCCTTGAGGCAAGTGCAAAGCAGTTCCGTGGAAGGAAATGCAGGGACAGCCAGGCAAACGGCGAGCGTCCACCCAGACCTGCTCTCATGCGAGCGTTCGCTGGAGAGGATTAGAAACCAAACACAAAGGGGTAAAATTGTAAGGAAATAGTGATGGCCTTGGTTAGGGAAAGGTGTCGTATGTACATCAACAAAAGCATGATCCATAATAGAAAAAAACGATTATTCAAATTCACTTTGCAAAAAGACATTACTAAGAAAAAAAGAAGACAAGCCCAGATTGGGAGTAAACACTTGCAAACCACAGATCTGGGAAAGGGCATGCGTCCATAATAAGGAGGACCTCTCCAAGCCCAGCCATGAGCCAGTCACCCACCCGACCAACCGAGGACAATGCTACAGAGGTCTGTGTGGGGGAGACCCACGCACAAAAAGAAGCTCCACGTCCCGCCTGAGGAAGACAGGGGCGAAAGCCACTCAGAGACGGAGATGCCATTTCACTGCTGAGAGCAGCAAAAACCCCATCAAAACCCAGACCCCAGGGTGCCCGGGCCAAGGAGGACGCAGAGCACATGGGCTCTCATGGCAGGGGATGTGGGGATGGGCACGTGTGGCTTAGAGGGTAGGACAGGCACCTGCCAGAGACCCACGCCACAGTCCTCGACCCTCGCCCAAGGGGAATGGCAGCCTGTGCTCCCGCGAGAGCCTGGGCGCGAGTGTCTACAGCCACTTTGTCCATCACGACCCCCAGTGGCCATTACCTGAACCTCCGCGAGGGGAAGGGGCTGTGGAGCTGCAGTGCCCCTGCGAGGGAGCAAGGCAGGCCACCCAGACAAGGGAGGCTGAGCTGGTCCAGGCAGGCCCGTCTCTGTCTCAAAAAATTAAAATTAGAAAAGGAGAAAAAGAAAGGAAGAAAGAGCAAACTAAGGGGCCCACACACTCAGCAGCAAGGGCGGCCCAGGGCCGTGCTGATGAGGACGCCAGGTCACAGAGACAAGCTGTAGGTGCCCATGGCAGCCTCCCTAGAAGGCCAGGCAGCAGGGGCACTCACCCCAAGCCCCACAGGCCAGGGACGAGGAGGCCCTAACTACACAGGGACCCGGGTGGGGAGCGGATGACGGAGCTGTTTCTATTCCGTGACCCCATGCAGTGTCCAAACTCGCCAACTGCCCACAGAACAGCTAACCTGCAGCATTCAGTTTGAGGAGACATTCTTCAATAGACCTCACCATTTTGCATGTTTGAGGTTTGTCTCTTGCTCTTTGCCTGTGACACAGAAACAACGTGTCCCCAAAGGGGCCACTTCCTCAGCTTGGATCCCAGAATAAGAAGTCTGTACAGGATGGACCGGGGTTTTGAGGCACCTGGGCCTGGAGCCTCTGCCTGGGAGCTGTCCCTGCAGGTGTGGGAAGACATAGGGACATCTCCTTCGGGCAGCTCCCTCTGCTGCCCCGGTTGATCCCTTTGGATGAGCCACTCAACCTCGAGTGCGGTCCCTGTGTTTGGCCTCCCCAGATTCCTCCATGGGTTCTTGGTGGTGACCTGCAGTGCCCTCTCAGTGACTCCTTTGAGGCCACCAGCCATGCAGCCCACTGCCTGGCCAATGGAAAGCCTCCCCTGGAGTTCTCTCTGGCCGTGGAAAGAGGATTTGAGCTGCTATTGTCCCCCAGGAGGAATGGGTGGCTACACCTGTTGTCATTTGGAAGATCCCAAGAGATCCTCAGAGTACAGGGGCCCTGCCCACAGCTCATGCCTGCCGTGTGAGCCAGAGGCCCCCTTGGGTCCCCAACAGCCTGACATGCCACCTGAAACCAGAGGCCTCCTTGGGGGCTGCATCCCAAGCTCGAAGCCTCCTTGGCCCCTGCAGAGCTGTCTTCCTGAGCAGGCCACATCCAGATCCTGGACAAAACCCAAGGAACCCAGGTCTGTGTGCAGAGTGCCCCAGACTGGCCCACACTCTTGGCAAGAGCCGCCCCCAAGCATGGACGCAGCTGCTGTCTTCCCCAGAGCCCCGCATGGCCCCCCTTCCTGACCCCATTAATTGGGCCACATCTGGTGACTACAGACCACAGCTCACTCCCACCTCATCTAGGGCCCCTCCTGCTTCCAGGCTTGAGCCAATCAGGGCTGAGCGCCTTGCAGGCTGATGGGTCCACAGCCCTGACAGCCCACAAGCTGAGCCCTTTGGACCAGCCCAGGGGAGCCAGGCCCTTCACACTGCTACCTCTCTCCAGGCTGCCAGGTGTCACACACACACCTGAGCAGGTGGGGATTGTTCCTGTACCCAGAACAGAGTCTAGAATCACAGGCCCCACCACCCCTTCACCTCCACCGCCCCCCACACCAGCACCATGGTGCTGACCTGGAGTAGAGGCTCCACAGGGGACCCCAAATGCTAGCCCCCAGACACACTTGCAGCCTGGGACAAAGGACAAGGTCACAGATGTTTGCAGCATGAGGACATGGCCAGCATCTCACTGCAGCACAAACTCACTCGACAGTGAGACCACTGGCCATAACTGGCAGGGACGAGGGATGCCTGGACAGGGGAGGTGCTGGATCTTACAGCCAAGCCGGGCTCGCAGGCCTGGCCAGGCAGTCCCCAGCCTCCTCCAGGAAAAGCCCCTTGGTTCACGGAGGAGCAAGCAGGAAGGCTCCCCCAGGGAGCCCAGCAGCCAGCAGGGGCCTGGAGAAGCAGGGACTGGGCAAGGCCCACTGGGCAGCTGGGCCTTCAGACTCAGGACAGAGAAGCCCAGAGGGAGAGAGGCAGCCTCTGGGGGTCTCAGCGTGGGAGCCGGGGCTGGAGCTGTGGCTGGAGGGACCTTGCTCAGAAGCTGCTGGCCTCAACACCAGGTCATGGGTCATGTGAAGCTCGAGGCTCAGTCCAGCACCTGAGGACTCCGTGGTCTTGGGCCCAGGTGTCCCCGACACCCATGGTCTCCATCACCCCACAACCCCTGACCCAGACTGGAAATAGCAGAGTGGCTTCAATATTGTTTTCCAGTTTCTACCCTGTGAGGACCAGAGGAGGCCTTCCAGCCTCTCACTGTGCCTCCTAGGCCCTCCTCAAGCTCCCGTGTGGCAAGGGCCCCCGGGGGCTGCGTCAGAGTGCTGGGGGCCTGCTGCATGGAGGGAGGTGGCATACTTCAGAGCCGTTCCCCAGGCCCTGCCTGCCCCTGGGACCAGGCCAGCGTGACCCAAATTGCCCAGGCCTTGGCTGAATAGACCCCCACTCCACGTTTTCTAGACGTCCCCGCTAGACACTGCTCCGCAAGGCAGGGAGGGTCACTCTCCAACAGAACACTCCAGAGGGGGATGCGGAAGACATGGAGCACTCGGGGCGTGTGAGGGTGTCATCCATGGTAGCACCTGTGCCCTGGGCACTGTGGGCTGTGACCGTGTGAGGTCACCTGTGGAGGAGGAGGAACAGGGCTACCTATGGGCATCACCTACACAGGAGGGTGGGTGACTGTGAAGGTGGGTCACCTATGAAAGGGGTCCACCTGTGGGGATGGGTCACCTGTGGAGGAGGGTCACCTGTAAACAAGGTCACCTGTGAAGGTGAGTAACCTGTGGAGGAGGGTCACTTGGGAGTGGGTCAAGTGTGCAGGAGGGTCACCTGTGGAGAAAGGTCACCTGTGGAGGAGGGCCACCTGTGGAGAAAGGTCACCTGTGGAGGAGGGCCACCTGGGAGTGGGTCAACTGTGGAAGAGCATCACCTGTGGAGAAAGGTCACCTGTGGAGGAGGGTCACCTGTGGAGAAAGGTCACCTGTGGAGGAGGGTCACCTGGGGGTGGGTCACATGTGCAGACGGTTGGTGAAATAGTACTTTCCACCCTCTGCAGGGGCTGGTGTTCTGGACCAGAGGCTTCCTGGCGGCGGCAGCCCTTGCAGGGGCTCCTTAGAAAGCACCTGAGTGGAGGGGTCAGAGGGCAGCCCTGTGACCCTGGAGACTGTGACCATGATGTCCACACCAGCACTGGTGTGCCCAGGGCACCCAAAGGCTCTTCCCCGCCCAAGGCCTCCAGCACTGTGGGGCAAGGGCCAGGAGTAGCCAGGGCAGGGCCAGTTCCAGGGCTCCAGTGTCAGGTGGAGCCCTGTGGTCAGGGCAAGGGCAGGGCCTGTCCCCTGGAGCAGACAGTCCCTCTCACACCCTGGGGGAGTCCTAGCCGTCCTGTGCCACCCCCCCCACGTGGCCTCGGTTCCTGCGTGGCTTCCAGATTTGGGCCTTGTTAGTTCTGACATCCATGATGTGAAAACATTAGGTCCCTTCAGAATCAATTTGCGGGATTGCAGGAAATCCTAAGGTTACATCCTTCAATGAAGTCACAATAAAAGAGGAAGCTGCTTGTTTAAGAGTGCCCACCACACTTCGCTTGAACTTAATGATGGCAAAGCTGTTTTACAAATGTTTACCCCAGTTCTGTGAACTTCCTTTCCCATCAGTGGTGATGGAAAATAAATTACTTAAAAGTCCTGATGGGGAATTACTCAGGGCCATCTTATGAAACCCAACGTAGAAACATTCAAGGTTCTCATTAAATGTGAAAACTTAGGAGAGTTTACTTGGAAGTTCCATACAAATTTAATGTGAATTGAATTGAAAATGAAAAATTATCTATTTTCTCATATAATTACATAATTCAGAGAAAATAATAATGTGTTTTCCTCCGAGCTCCCCGGCCAGCTGTTTTTCCGGGGGTGTTGCACAAACATGCTGTTTGTGTGGTGTAACGTGGGAGGCGGTGGGTGGGCAGAGACAGCTAGGCATTTGAGGGCCCAGGCAGAACATTCCGGCCAGTGGTCGGGAAGCAGCCAGAGCCCAGTGGAAACTGGGGTGTGCAAGGTGGTGACAGCAGCCAGGAGGCCTGGAGGAGGAGGGCCAGTGCAGTGGAGGCCGTTCCTGGGCAGGGCTGAGCGGCAGGGTCTGGAGCCGGCGTGGCAGGAGGGAGGACTTCGCAGAGTGTGGGGGAGTGCAAAGCCTCAGCTGTCTCTGGGGTGGGGGAGGCCTGCAGAGCCCTCCGCCCTCCATGCTACAGTTCGGCGTGTCTGTGGTGGAAGCTCAGTCACCCGGCACTCAGCTGAGGGCATTTCAGCAAACTTGTTGCTGGACGCCCAAGGGCCCTGGAATGGCGAAGCGACACTTAGCAGGGGAAGCTGGTGTCCCCAGGGGGCAATTGAACACTTCTGAGCACTTTGGAGAGGTGACCCACCCCTCAGAGACATGCCCCCTTCCCCAAGATGCGCTCCCTCCCCGTGGGCCGGAGTGGAAGGTTCTGGCACTTGGCGTGCGCAGCTGGGCTGAGGAAAATTAGCCTGTGCACATTAACGCCAGGCGTGTAAGATAATGTGCTCTCAAGGAGACCAGATCGATCCACGCTTGCCAGGCATCACGTGCTTAAAAGGACTCCAAGGCCAAGAGGATGGGCTACTGGGCTCTGCCGGCCACTCGGAATTTTGTGAAGCTGCAGAGGCTTCACACGATGTGGCACCAGTGTCCCAGTTCCCGGCCACGTCTTCCTCTCAGGAGGAGGAGACACACCTGTGCGGGAATGGGTATCCCTTCCAGGGGTCGCTGCCTGGCCATCCGGCCTGTCTTTAGAAGCATCAGCCTGCATGTTGTCCACACCAAAGGACATGTGGCCGTGGCCAGCTGAGTCCCTCGCTGGGTGTGGTCTCTTCTTTCACAGGGCTCAGTCTGTCCCATGGCCACGGATCACTCTGTTAAGGAGGGAACAGAAGCAAGGGGCCAGGGAGGTGCAGCAGAGCTGGCCTCAGTGACCTGCCTGCCCCCAGGGCCACGTCCCAGTGCGAGATGCTACAAACTTGACCGGGGGAGTGGGCTGACCAGACATCAAAGTGGCCAGAATGGGAAAGGTCACTGCACGAGGTACACCCAAGCCCGTCTCCCAAATGCTGTCCTCCAGCTGCTTGCCCACACTGCCGTTAGGACGAGGGCCATGCCGTGACCAGGCACAGTGGCTGTGTGCTTACGTCAGTCCTTCCCACCAGCAGTAGCAGGACATGGTGACCCTGTGTGGCACTGGGCAAGGTGGGACAGTGGTGAGGGGCTTTGGAGGTGCTTCTCTGTGGACCCAGGGTCGGGGAGGCGCACGGCAGGAAGGCCCCTTGACAAGAGGAGATTGCTGGCTGTGCCCTGGTGCTGGGCAGGGGGACAGTGCTGGCCACCAAGTGCCAGCAGCTCTCATGCCCAGCACTGCCACAGGCCACCCGCTCTCCCATGCATTCATCCACTGAGCACACACCTGGGGGGACACAGGATGGGTGGGGCCACAGTTCCCCTCCAGAGGAACCAGCTGGGGAGGGGGCCGGGCCCGTGGCACTGCAGGGCACTGTCAGGGCAGGGTGGGACCTGCACCCGGCCTGGCAGGCTCAGGGTCGCACTTTGTCCACATGGGGTCCTCCTCCATGCCCACAGAGGGGAGCAGCCGGCACAGGGGCACCCTCGCAGGCTGCTCCTCTGCTGGTCCCTCCCCTCTCCACCCGCCGCCAGCTCAGCTCACTGTCTCTGCCAAGAGCCCAGCTTGCTTGAGCCCAGGGTGCCCCCAGCACTGGCATTGTGGGGGCTGGCAACACCCAGGAAATAGATCCCCCAGGCAGGAAGGTCAACACTAACCCTAACCCTACACCTTCGGAGCAATAGGAATTTGTCAAAGCTACACGGGTTGCACACTCAGGAACCCCCGCATTCCTTAAAGCCCAACTTAGAATCTCCTCTGCCACTCGAAGGCTAATGATCGTAGAATGAGCAACATTTCTTTCATGTGCTCTTTGATTCGTGTCTGAGTCACTCAAATGGAACACCTTGAACTCCCACGGGGCAGTGCACACTCCGCTCATGCACTTAATCAGACCTTTGGAACGGAATCCATAACATGAACAGTTTTGAGTTCTCGTTCCTGAAACTCCAGCTGCCCGCGCGCTCACATCCTCACAGACCCGGCACGAGCACTCTCCCAGGCACTACCCGCTCCTGAGGAGGGCACGGGTGCAGCTATTCACTTCCACCTGTGAGTTGATTTGCACTCTCTTATTCTGTTCTATTTTAAGTCACCACGGGGCTCTCAATGCTGCCTTTAAAGTCACCATGGTGCACGCTGGCTCAGCTGCCTCTGGTTTTCTACCTACCCTCTCCCCCTCACCCCTAGATCAGAATTAACCCCAAAGGCTGTACAAAGTCCAAGGGCCAGTATCCAAGGGACTCAGCCTGCTCTCTATCGTGTTTGTCCTGAAATCCACAGGCACCTCCTGCCTCTGAGCCTTTGTAGTGGCTGTTCCTCTGCCCCTCATGCTCTTCCCCAGATCTCTGTTCACCCTACATCACTCAAGTATGAGCACAAAAGGGCCCTGGCCAGGAAGGCCTTCCCAGGCAGACCTGAGCTAACCTGGCCACCATCCCTGCGGGACATTTACCCGTGTTTGGTAAGGGCTTGTGTCCAGGGCAGTTCAGTGACCAGTGGATCAGGACTTGGCCTCCTTGCCAACATGGCCCTAACCTCAGCCCTGGACTCTGCGCCCCTCATTTAGTCACCCCTGCCCTTTCTTTCCACACCAGGCTTAGAGCATCACCTACCTACTGGGAATGGGGACAGAGCTGTCACTAAGGTGGGCTGGGGTCACTATGTCAGTGGTCAGCTATATGAGACCAGGACCTGGGCACCAAACCTCCCGTTTCAGGGCACCTGACCCAGGCCACTTTCCAGCGCCCAGCTGCCCTCCTGGTGGAGGTCCTTGGACAGCTCCTGGGATTCTTGCCCCTTGCGGGCACCTTGTCCTGGGTGGTCCTCTGACGCCCTCCTGCCCTGGGTCTCTGGCTCGGCTTGACCACACCCATCAGCCCGTGCTGGTCACGTTCACAGCTCCCCGTCTGTGCATAGGCTACTTCTGCTCCACCTGGACTGGCTGGGCCCCCACCCCTACCCCACCCCTTCCCAGGGAGAGAACCCTCAGCTGGGAAGCAGGGTGCAGGGGGAGGAGGTCATGTCCAGAGGTCAGAGCACCTCTCATCTGGCTGTCTGCATGAGGCTCATGGCAGCCATCAGGAACTGTCACCTGTGGTATTGTCCTGCCTACAGTGTGACGGGCTCTCTCACAGTCGGGGATGCTGTTCAGTCACTCAGGATGGTGGGCACTGCCAGGCCTTAAGGGAGGCAGCCTCTCGGTGACGATCAGGCACCTCACTGAGCCGAGGACGCTGCTGGGGGAGCAGGAGGGGGGTCTTCGGGTGGGCGGGTGGCCGAGGCTGGTCCTTGCAGACGTGATGAGAGCCTCTGAACAGCCTCTGCCCACACAGCACTGAGCCTGAGCTCTCTCCACCCTTTCCAGCCTTGCTGAAGACCTGCCAGGTGCTGGTGACGTCACCTCACTGGGACGTCAGCTGCCTTCATCCCGTCCCCACGTGTCCTCGCGCTGACTTATATGCACACTGCCCGTAGGTGCTATGTCTTGCTCAGCTCTCTGGGCCAGCGGCACATCCCCGGGCGCCCCTCCAGACCTGGCAGGAAGGTGCCTCTGGCCGAGGTGTGGGCTGCACAGAGCAGGTCAGTGGGGTCGGAAGGCGCATTTCCAATTTCATTATCAGAAACTTTCCGGGAGGTTATCGGGCTGCCAGGAACAGGCTTCCCACCACTGCAGGCGCCAGGGCTGCCGATTCTCAGCTCGTCTTGTGAGGCCCCGCCTTGCTCCTCAGGCTGCAACCAGGCAATCTCAGCTTACAAGGACCATGCTTGCAAGTTGGAGAGGGCCCCAGGGTCCTCCAAGCGGGGGTGCGTGTGGAGGAGCTGCACATTACGCAGGGGTCAAGAGCCCCGCAGAGCGCCATGGACAGCCCAGGCAGCCCGAGGGTGTGCGGCGCCTCTGGGCGGTGCTCTGCCTCAGTTTCCTCCCTTGCACAGTGGGATCAACCTGGGCTACTGGGAGGTCAGGCGAGTTAAGACACGGCTCACAAAAGGTTTACGGGGCCACCAGCCGCGTCCCGCTCTGCACTCAGCTCCCCGCCCCCTTCCTGGCCTTGAGGGATAGGCACTGTGAGGTACAGGAGCAGGCAGGGTAGGGTCCCCCTGCCAGCATGCAGGAAAACTGGGCAGGAGGAGGGAGCAGCGAGGGTTATGGAGGAGAGAGAGCCCGCCTGGCTCCCGTTCCCACGCCTCGGTCACCTCGGCCGCACCGGCTGCACGGGGGGACCTGCTGCAGCCACAGGGCACGGGGCTGCAGAGGAGCTGTGGAGCACGAGCTTGCGCCTTCCAGCAGAAGCTCTGGCCCGTGGTGTGACACTGCACCTTGCTGGGGACAAGGAGGGAGGATCCCCCAAGTGGCTTTTAGTCAGAGGGCTGGAGAGGCACCAGCATGCCGAGGTGCAGGGCCACAGCCCCCAGGAGGCCCCAACCAGAGGGTGAGGCCAAGAGGGCTACTTCCTGCCACTCCCTCTTGAATGTCTCGCCTTGGGCGCAGCTGGGCAGAATGTCCCAGCAGGGGCATCGGGCCTTTCTGGTTTGGACTCAGGCTCCACAGTTTCCTCATCTGCATGACAGGCAGTACCAATGCACCCCCCTCCCAGCACTGTGGAGGGAAATGATTCCAGGCAGGGGAAGGACTGAAGTCCCTCAGGGGTCTCAGGAAAGCATGTGTCTGTCCGGCACATGGCAGGACCAGGATGGGTGTCCATGTGTTTGGTCCTGGCTGGGGAGCAGGGCACTGGAAGGTCAAATGCAGTGAGAGCTGAGAGGTGTGAGCTCCCCACCAGGGCAGGTGTGCAAGTGGGGTGTGGGTGGGTCTCCGAGGCCCCCTTTCTCCAGGAGCCTGTGAGTCCTCGTATCTGAGAGTGGATTCTCAGGTGTAAGACCAGTTCTCAGGTGTAACACCAGCATGGATTAAACACCTGCTGTGTGCACCCCTGTGGGGAAGCTGTGACTGACAGGGCTCCTTCCTCAGCAAGCTGGGAGAGAAGGGCAGGCCCAGGGCCCGCAGCCCCTTCCCTGGGGCTCTGAGTCACCTTGGTGCCCTACTAACAGGAGGACAAGCGCTGGCACCATGCACATGTGTGTGGCTGACCTAGGGGGACCTCCAAATTGGGTGGTTACCCTTCCCCAGGTAGAGTGGACAAGGAGCTGGGGTAGCAGCTCCATGGACACTGAGCCCAGCTGAGGCTGAGCTGGGTTCACAGCCCCTCAGTCCAGAGAGTCCCCTGAGCCCACCCTCCCGCTCGAACTCTCTGACTTCCTGGTGGCTGGGCCCGGCTGAGAGCCCAGCGCTGTCCCCTGGCCCCCTGCCTCCCTGCTCCGGCCTCCACGGGCCCTCGGGGCTATCATGCTCAGCCGCCGGCGTGCGCAAGACCCGATTAATTGTTCATAAAGCACTTAGACACTCTCAGGCGACAGGAGCCATGTATGTCACAGGAACATTATTTCATTACCGTCCCGCAGAGACAAAGCCATCAGCCAAGGTCTGAAAACAGGACTCGGAGCCAGCGGCCAGGGCCTCGTCTACCCCAAGCACAGTCCTCTGGGACTGTGGGCCAGTCACTTAACTCCTTGCAAGGCCCCAGCACCCGAGCTGTCCCTGAGAGCAGAGTTCCCGGCAGGGCAGACGTCCCTGCCCCCAGCGCCTCTCATGGACAACAGGAAGCCAGGACATGGGGCACCTGCACCACTCTGGGGAGAGGGGTAGAGCCAGCAGTGCCCACGTGCACAGAGGCCCTCAAGCTGCTTTGCACAGGTGACCATGTGTGGGGGACACTGAGGGCTAGCAGGCTCATGCCAGCTTCTCGTTAGTCTCTGATGATGTGCCTACCAGGCTCCTGGGTGGCCACAAGCCCATCTGTGCCATTACTCATGCCTTCCTTCAACCATGGAGGGGCTGGCCAGCCTCAAGCCAGGCCTCGGTGACACAGGCGACTGAGCCAGAGATCCACCTGCCAGGAACCAACAGTTTATCTAGGAGCTAACCTGGGAGGACCACAGCAGCCTCTTGTGACGTGCTGGCTCGGGGTGCAGGAGAGGTCCCCAGCCCTGCTGAGGGAAGCTAGATGAGACCCTAGGGACACAGGTGTGGGTTGAGTCCCCAAGAGTAGAGGCACAGAGGCTGGAGAGGCCTGAAGGACAAGGCAAAGCCCAGGCCCAGCACCCTCAGCCACTGGCCCAGCCCCTGGCTGCCAGCCCCCCGCCTCTGCCCCTGAAGCTCTCCAGGGGTAACAAGCACAGTCCCTTTGAAAGGGCATCTCTGCCTACTTCCCTGTCCCTGGCACCCTCCCTTCACCCCCCAAAACTGAAGGGGCTGACTCTGACTCGGGACTTCTTTGCTGAGGACACAGCAAGCAGATCCCAAGGGGGAGCTCAGGGCTGCGAGGGCAGGAGGCCAGCGCTCCGGCCTCCCCACACAGTGGCCTCCTGCCCTCACCCTCTCCCCCTCCCCTCAGCCTTGGGGGAGCCAAGCACTTTGTGAACACTTCACCGAGGTCTCCCGGGCCGTGCTCTTCCTCTGGTCCTGCAGAGCCCCAGAGCACAGCTCTCCTGCCAGGTCTGTGGGGACCATGTCCCCCTTCTGCCCCCCTGACGAGGCCTTCAAAACCCTGCAGCCCTCCCCAACACAGCAGAGTCCCTCCTCAATGTCACTGCTGGGGGTCAGAGGACCTTTCCTCCCCTCTGCCCTCCCAGAAGTCGCCAGTGGCTGCTGAGGCTGGGGAGGCCTGCAGGGAAGGGAAGAGGGGTGCCCCACCTGGCCTGCACTTCTCAGGCCCGTCCCTCCCAGCTGCAGGAGCCTGTGGGCAAACCTTGCACCATGGCTCCATGGCCCTTCTGAACCTGTCCCCCACTCCAGTCAGCTCTGGCCCCAGAGGCTGGTCTGGCAGGACCACAGACCTCCCTCTGGCCACTGGCTGTGTGCAGCCACAGCAGACACCAGTGAGGCCTGGGTGGGAGGCCAGGAGAGGCCAGGACTTGTGACCCCACACCCCCGTGGGACCACCAAGGAGAGCAGGTGCTGTTCACGGAGCACTATGGGCCAGGCTGTGGGCCAGACTGCCCAGGCGTGTCCAGACCTGCTGCTGCAGGAGGCCGTGTGCAGGTTAAGGCCTCTCTCTAAGACAAGGGGCCCCTTCCTGGTAGACTGGAAGCAGGAGAGTCCAGTGCCCCTCTACAGCCACTGGCCACTCTCCCTGATTTCTAACTAGCCTCAGAAGTGGGAGTGCCAGCCCTAGGTTCTCCCTCTGAGGAGAGCCCTCGCTTCTGGCCCTGCCAAGTCCCCCCATGGCCGTGTGGGGGCTGCTCCTCCGCACATCCTGGGGGCTCTGGAAGTGGCCTAATGCCTGCTCCTGCTTGGAAGGCCCCAGTCCCCTGGAGAATGAAGACTGGATGGTGGCCTTGGATGGGGCCCTGGATGAGAAGAGGAAGGACCTTGTTTGGCTGAGACCCTGGGATCTTGGGGAAGTCACTCACTTTGTCTCTCCCACCAGACCCAGCCAGTGGCCGTGGTATTAGGGACACAGCCTCACACATAGTGAGTGCAGCTGTGTTGTCCTCTGGCCCTGGACAGTCCTGCCTCTCCCATCAGTGTCCATACTGCCCCGTATCCCCAGGGCTCCAGATGGCTTTTTCCACTTGTGAGCCTACATTGGGAAGAGCAGAGTGACTCCGCCCATTCTGAGCAAGGCGGAGAGCAAGAGCCCCCCTGGGTCAGCCGCCCTCACAGCACCCCCCACCAAGGCTCTCTGAGGGTGTGGAGATGCCGTGATTGCCACTGCTCAGTGCCAGCGCCCCCTGCAGCGCTCGCACCGGGCACGGTCCATCCGAATCATTTGCTAACTGTAACGGCCGCACTCAGAAATGTGGATGAAGTAAGAGGGTCCAGCATCTGCGGGGGCTGTGGACGTGGCCCGACTGTGTGACATGTGCTGGTCCTCAGGGTGGCCCTGAGCACCACAGGTGTGGGCTCGCTCCTGGGGCCTCCCTGATTGCCATGCACACTTGGGGGCGTGCGGTGGGTGAGCAATGGGGTCCAGATGAAAGGGAGCCCCAGGCAGATGCAGAGGCCCTGAGATGGAGCCCACAGGAGGGGAAACAGAAAGACCTCCAGGCGTGGAGCTCCTGCTGCCGCTGGTCACCCAAGGGCCCCACAATGGCGCTTTAAAGTTCTTGCTGTCCTACATCTGAGCCATAGCACAGGGCCGAGGCTCAGACACAGGCGGCTCATCCCAGCGTCCTTTGATCAGGCACAGGGGAGGAGAAAAAGGACGTTCCCAAGAAGCAATGCTCCTAGGTGGAGAGGAGAGGGGCCCTGAGTCCTCCCCCACCCCACTCTGAGCTGCCAGGCCCTGCAAGGAGCTCTTCCCAGGAATGGAAGCAAGGGCCCTGTCGCTCCTCACCCTCATGTTGGCGTTGATAAGCAAACGGAGGCACACAGATCAGAGGCGGCCTGCCTCTGACAGCGTGGAGCAAGACTCCGGGGAGCTTTGTCCTGCAAGCGAGGCCCACGAAATCAGGCCACCATGGGTGACGCGAGGCACTTGCTGCACACAGAGCTGCACTGAGCACTGCGGGATCCCCACCCGAGGCCATGGCCTGCTCTCTGCAGCTCACGAGGACAGGCCTAGGCTCTGGAGTCAGCCCTCGGGGGGAGGCTGCCCCTCCCAGGCAGACCGGCCTGTGCAGGGTCGCCTTCCTGCCCTGAGCCTCACCCGCCTCCTTCACCCAGCGGCAACAAAAGCTGGACCCAAAACCCCACAGTGAGGTCTCTGCCCACCAGGCTGGGTGTTGAGTGGCATCCCCAGTCCAACCGGTTTCCTGTCCCAGCCCTTAAGGTCACATGCCAAGGGGGCAGCCCAGGCGATGGCCAGCACAGTCCTATGCAGAGGGCAGGCCAGGCAGCTGGGCAGCAGCTGGCCTCATGGCCCAGAAATGCCTGGGAACAGTTGGGGCTGCTTCTCTAGCAGCTGGACACTCTTCCTGGTGGCCCAGGGACAATAATTAAGAATCAGGTTTCAATAGAAAAGCTTTATTGCCAGGAGGGGCTGTACATCAATAGACAACATTCTTATCACAGGACGAAAATTAATTATTTAGTGTCCAACATGGTTGTGCTCATTTAACTGCCAACAGGGGCTGCTTGACGGGGCAGCCAGACGGCCCCAGCTCAGATGGCCATAGAAGTGGCCCTGGAAGGGCCCTCGGTGCAGGGAGGGAGACTGAGGAGCAAAGAGGGCATGGGTCTTTCAAGGGTCATGCTGCCCTAAAGATAGCACCCACCAGCTGTGCTAGAAGCCAGGTCCAACCCAGCTCCTCTGTGAGGGGCGCACGTGCAGGGCGAAGGGGTGCTGCAGGGCAGGCAGCAGGCCTGGCCCTCCAGCCCCCACAGGGGCAGCTGAACCTGCTCCCAGCCATACCTCACCCCCCACTTCCATCCAGAACCTCAACTGGCATCCTGACCCATCTCCTTCCTGGCCAGTTCTCTGGGCCTCCCATCTGTCCAGTGGGGGATCAGACCTCTCCCACAGGTTCATGGCAGAGTGTGGCCCACACCCTGGTAGGCGTCTTCCAAGCCAGGAGCGGTGGCTGAGCCCCGGGCCTTCCATCCCAGCCCTTCAGGAAGAGAGGACAGCCCGTCAGAAGCCTCCTCAGCCTCCAGAGCAGAACTCCAATTGTCCCTGAACTCCACCGGGGCCTGGGCAGGAACCCTCATGCCTACGGGACGGTGGCTCCAGAGGGGTTTCCGTCACATCTCAGACTCTTCTCTCCTCACTCTGCACTCCCGACTTCCACAGAAGGGAAACAGCTGCCTCAGGTTTCCTAGGAAACAGGCCCTCAGCTGCAGCCACCACAGGGAGGGAGCCCCACAGGGGTACCCCAAGGAGCCCTCCACCTCTGGGAGCCGCAACAGGAGGCACTTGTGAGGCAGAACATGAGGGCCACTGCAGACCTCCAGTGCTGCCCCAGGCTCAGGCCACACAGTCTGGGGAGGCCCAGAAGGCCACATAGCCGGGGATGTGCCAGACAGGGCAGTAGTAACTCTGCTGTGATGGGACCTGGGTCATTACTCTGCTGAGAGAACCTGCAGGTCATGCTGCCGTGACCAGGGAATTGAGCAGGTCACTGTCCTCTCCATCCTTTTGTCTTCTCCTCTAGAACTGGGCGTTACCACACCATCCTGGGCCCTTGTCCTAAAGACCAGCATCAGTTTAGTAAAGCACCGTTTAGGGCAAGCTCACAGATGTTGCGGTTGCTCGTTCACCAAGGACTCACAGAATACCGAACTGCACCACATGCCCATTAGGACCCTGTGACAGTGGAGAGCAAATACGACTACCACTACAGCCCTCAGTCCTCAGGGATCCTGCATCCTAGCTTCTATGTGGCGATGGTGGTGATGGTGGTGATGGTGATGGTGGTGATGGTGATGATGATGGTGTTGGTGGTAGTGATGGTGGTAGTAATGGTGGTGATGGTGGTGGTGGTGGTGGTGGTGATGGTGATGATGATGGTGGTGGTGATGGTGGTGATGGTGATGGTGGTGATGGTGATGGTGGTGGTGATGGTGGTGATGGTGATGGTGGTGGCGATGGTGGTGATGGTGGTGGTGATGGTGGTGGTGATGGTGGTGATGGTGGTGGTGATGGTGATGATGGTGGTGGTGGTGGTGGTGATGGTGGTAATGGTGATGGTGGTGATGATGGTGGTGGTGATGATGATGGTGGTGGTGGTGGTAATGGTAGTGATGGTGGTGATGGTGATGGTGATGGTGATGGTGGTGATGGAGATGGTGATGGTGATGATGGTGGTGGTGATGGTGATGGTGGTGACGGTGATGGTGGTGATGGTGGTGATGGTGGTGATGGTGGTGGTGGTGGTGATGGTGATAGTGGTGGTGGTGGTGGTGATGGTAGTGATGGTGGTGATGGCGATGGTGGCGATGGTGGTGGTGATGGTGATGGAGGTGATGGTGGTGATGGTGATGATGATAGTGGTGGTGGTGGTGGTAGTGATGGTGGTGATGGTGATGGTGGTGATGGTGGTGATGGTGGTGGTGGTGGTGGTGGTGGTGGTGAGGGTGGTAGGAAAGTGATGGCCAGCACAAACACCCTCTGAGTCAAGGGCCCATGTGTGCCGGATGCGCCCCTGGTGCAATGTGAACCCAGTGGGCAGGAGCTGGAGGGTACTGAGGTGGAGTGGCAAGGCAGCATGGCCTGAATGCTGGTAGAGAATGAACTTTATCTGGCGATCATGGAGATGAGTCAGGTCGGATCTCCACAAAGGTCACTCTGCCAGTCAAGGAGACAGCAACAGTGTCCAGAGTCCAGGGGAGCCAGAGGTGGGAGCCTAGGGTGGGCAGGGCCCAGGGGTGCAAGTTGGACTGTCCCCCCTCCTGCCTTAGTGAGATCCCTCGCTGTGTCCATTACTGTCCTGTGGCTGGCTGGAGTGGCAGGAAAGGGCAGGGGAGACCCTGGCAGGTCTGAAGGGTGATGCGGGAAGCTGGGCCTGCCAGGCCTCTAGAGAGACTCCAGGCCCAGAGTTGCTCGGCTCTGAACCTCACAGGCCCTGCCAGCAGCTCCCGGGCAGCCAGAGCCGCGGAGACTGAGGCTCGGCCCCTCCCTCTCCTCACTGTGGGCTGCTCCCAGCTAGTCTGAGCTGCTGGGCTGGACTGCACACAGGGAGGCCTTGCCCATGTGGCCAGATGTCCCCGAGCCTACTTCCCTTCTTTAAAACAGGGCCACATTCCACTGTGCCTCCCTTGGCCAAACGCAGTCAGTGGCACAAATTGCACAGTCCCCAAGGCTGGGAGGCGGGGTCGATGTCTCCGACCTGGATGTTTAGTGATCTGGGTGCCCACTGGCCTTTCCTTAGTGACTTAAAACTTCCTCAAAGTTGTTGAGAACTCTCTTGGGTCCATAGTACAAGCCCTTGATGTCGGTCGCTGCTCAGGACTTAGTGGGCTGGCCGGGCAGGGCTGGGGTGGCAGTGCAGCGCTGCTGTTCCCGCGGAGCCTCGCTGTGACGGACCGGGAACACTGTCTGAAACTCTTATTAGTGTGTGTTCACTATTGATGGCTTTTTAAACTTCAAAGTATATCAAAGGAATGTTCTATTTATCAAAGGAATACTCTTTAGCATCAAATCTATTAAAGTTAAATCTATTGCCGGGAGCTGTGGCTCAAGCCTGTAATCCCAGCACTTAGGGAGGCTGAGACAGGAGAATCGTGAGTTCAAAGCCAGCCTCAGCAACGGCGAGGCGCTGAGCAACTCAGTGAGACCCTGTCTCTACATAAAACACAAAATAGGGCTGGGGGTGTGGCTCAGTGTCGAGTACCCTTGAGTTCAATCCCCAGTACCAAAAAAAAAAAAAAAGTTAAATCCATTGAAGTAATTGAGTAAAGGTAAATTTCTAGGTTAATTAGGAGCAGTTATGTAGAACTCTTCATGAAAAATTGATAATGAAAGAATCTTTGGATAAAGGTGAATGTTTTATTAATTAGAATCTCTACTACTTATCTCATGGTGTGTTACTATGGTAAGGTTGAATTTGAAAAATGGAATTTAAATGATCCTTCCACCTTTTCCCTTATAAGTACTCACTCATAAGCACTTTTCCCTTATAAGTACTCACTCATAAGAACAAACAAAAAACAATGACGCATATTGTGTACTCCTGCCTTCCTGCTAGGCTGCTGGAGCATCAGATCTGCCACATTGTAACTTGAAGAAGTGGTCTCAAAGCTACCTTTCTTATAAGGACTTAATGGAATTAGCTTCATTGGTTTTATCCTGGCCAAATTCCATCATAAACTTGCTTATTTGAAATGTCACCATCTTTCGATTTGAGATTTTCCTCTTTTAATTGTGTTACCTAATACTATTCAGCAGAATTAAATTTAAGGGGATCCCAAGATCATGGTTTTCCACAAAGGTCCTGTATAAATAAGAAGTATAATAATAAAAGGTCTTGTATAGATAACAATTCTCTCTTTTGGTCCTGTTATGAAATGTGACTCTGTGACATAAGAGTGTTCACTTTTGATTTTATCTCATGTTCATGGAGTTTGCTTTAAGAACAAAGCTTTGTTTAGCTCTCTGGTCCATGGACTCCTCTCCATTTGTGTGAACTCTCTTAGTATAGTTTCCTGCTTAGAAAGGACCCTTCCGAATTTAGCACCTGAATTTGTTTTCAGAGCAACATTCACAAGAGAGAGAACTGCAGCTACTATTTTAGCACTATTCTGAAACATGTGTCTGAGGGTGAATGGCTGAGGCTCCAAAGACATCTGTTGATAGGCAAAATAAGTACTAACCTCAGAAGTCTCATCCCCTTTTTTCTTGATCACAAGTGACTAAAGCCCAATAAATTAGTTAAAATTAGTTCTGCATCATGATGGAATCTTTCTGGCTATATCAATGAATGCACATTAATTTGGCTATAATGGGTAGTATTTCTAACAATTACTATTCTGTGGGATTATGATCTGAACAAAATGAGAACTTCAGTATCTTTACTATTACTTACTTGAAAAAAAATTTCTTCTAAAAGCACAAAATGAAGTGGTTGGTCAGTAGATAGATATCCATAGATAGTTCATCCACTCAGCAAATATTTACCAAGTTCCTAATATATGTGAAGACCCACTTTTCAGATTCCTGAGTAATTTGATGAGTATGTATGGTAGAGAAGAGAACAAGTCCTTCCAAAAGGACTTGAGTATTTTTTAAAAATAAACTCTTATTTTTCTACTAATTGGTTTTATTGTAAGTCATAGTGGGAGATGGAAACTATTCTTTAAATTGATTTTTATTTCATTTGATGTAATAACGGAAGCCAAAGTGTTCACACTTCTTAAAACACCCCTACATGTACTCTTGGGCTTCTTACTGGAACAATGTTTGATACTCTAGTGTACAAGTGGTATTTATGTAAGGTTTAAAATATATTAATAAAGTGCTCTGATAAGGCAAGCAAAACAAAACTCCCTCAAAAGAAGATGAGGTTTGCCAAGGGTTTTTACTGGACATATGTGGTGTCTGGAGGCCAGGACAGGTGGGACGCTCCCTGCCAGCAGAGCCTGGAGGCGGACACACGCCCCTCTGCTTGTCCAAGGCCCAGTTACAATCAGACATTAATATTTCCAACACGGGCATTTACACACCTCTCCAGAGACGACACTGACGGGCTGTCGGCAACCATGCTGGCTGAAAAGAGTGTATTGATCTGGGGGGAACGAGAGGTCACTGTTTTGTTGTTACTTTTTTTTAACCCAAACCTATAAAGCACTGAAATCCATAAACCTCCATTCTGTTCTCAGGCTGCAGAGTGACACCCGACCCTGGCTGTGGTCTCCACAGCCTGGTCAATACGGCCCCATTAGGGCGCTCGCCCCAGGCCTACCCGGGCCCTGTCCACCCCTGTGGCTATCCAGATGAACATGTGCCTAGGCATTTTAACTCTGTAGCCATTAGTATCACATTGCCAGCTGACTGGCCAGCCATCGACCTCAGGACAGCATGCTCAGAGAACAGCAGGGGACATGGTGACATCTTCTGCTGGCCTGAAGGCAGAGGCCACCTCCCTTTCCAGGGTCATCCTTCTGGGCACAGAATCTATGCTCTAATGTGGCTGCAGGGAGAACACATGGTGGATGGAACTGTACTGAGGGATCTAGGCCTGTGGCCACACCTGCCCAGGGACACCTGCAGGTCCCCATTGGCACCACCCCATGTCAGGCCCTCCTCAGCACGAGGGGGCCCAGGAGGAGCGGGAGCGTCCTCTCATGCTACATGCCATGCAGGCCCTCGAGGGCTCTGTCCTTTGGCAGGTGAGAAATCGAAGTCATTGAAATTGATGTTACTTGTGAAGGTCACACGGAAACTGATGAATGACATGGCCCCCCACCCCCTGCCCAAGTCCTCTCCAGCTCGCAGTCAGCAGAGAGAATGAAGGGGAAGGAAGTGGCCAGTGGAAGGGCCGTCAAGAATGGGCATCTGCACGGGAGGACCAGCCGAAGCCCGTGGTGGCCCCATGCAGAGAGCCCTGGAAGCCAAGCTGAGAAGCCGGCTCTTTGGGGAAGGAGCAGGGAGAGGGAGAGTCTCCCTGGGGACTTCTGGACTGCGAGAAGGTGAAGACAGTCTGGATGGAGGGCAAGGAGGCCTGTGGGGATAAACCAAGGCCCCATGAGAGACGAGAGAGTGGGACTGGTGGCCCGGGGTGGCGAGCAGGCCTACGGATGGAGGCAGCGTCCTCGCCACCAACAGCGGAGCAGGCAGACCTGATGGGGAGCCACAGACAGGTGGCAGGAAAGGCCACATCCCTGCTCAGCCCTCCCCACCTACACTTGATCCTTGATGGCACAGTCCCCAAAGCCAGGCAATGGAAGGGACAATGCATGCTGCACATGAGCAACTGTGTGGGTGCCTGCCTCTCTGGGGGCCACTGGGGAGCTGGAGGAGGCAGGCTGGAGCCCAGGCCCTGGGTGGGACCCGGGCTTGCCTCCACCAGCAAGGGAGCAGCCTGGGCATGTGCACCCAGCTCCAGGGGGGCTGCTTCCTCGCCTGTGAAGTGGAGACGAACACCCTCGCACCCCCAGAGAAGAGGGCACCAAGGGGCAGGGGTGGTCGGGAGGACAAGACTGGCTGCTCCCAGCCCGCCCTCCCTGGAAACACCGAGGTGGGGTTCTCGAAGGCAGGGGTGTGTGCTTTCCCCAACTGACAAGCTGGAGACCCCAGTGTCCGTGGCAAGCTCTCTCAAAGTCCTGTCACATGTCCTCATTGGAAAATTGATCAAGGGGTGGCATCACCTGCATAAGTGGGTAAGGGCTTGTCTCCAGCCTCCCTTGCTGCCCAGTTGACCGCACCTCGCACCTGGCAAGGGCTGATTGGAGAGCAAATAGTGTCAGAGAAAGAAGGCTCGAGAATCGGAGAGGCTCCAGCAGCCCAGCCCCAGGGGGAACCTGGATGCTGCTCTCGTGCTGGCCCCTGTGGAAGAGCAGGACATGGCGCTGTGAGCTCGCAGGCAGGTCAGCTCCAGGAACGCCACCGTCACCTGAGGAAAGCCCCTATGGGGTGAACAGTGCTCCCCAAAACCATGTCCACCAGGAACCTCGAAATGCAACCTTGTTTGGAAATAGGGGTTTTGCAGATGAAAATTGTCAAAGCAAGATGAGGTCATCCTAGACTGGGTTGTCCCCAAATCTGATGCCACCAGGTGCCGAGAGAAACCTGGAATGATTGTTCTGCAGGAGCTCCGGAAGAGCTGCCCCGCTCACACTGATTTCAAGCTTCTAGCCCCTAGGACAGTGAGAGATGCGATTGCCATGGCTCGAAGCCCCAGCCTGGTGTGTGGGATGTTTTCCCTGCACCGGGTCGCAGCACCTCTGGCGGGGCATCTGGGCCGATCTTGTCCACAAGAAACCCAAAAGGGGCTGACCCCACTGTTCAAACTTGAGGTCTTGCCAAGTTCCAGGGGGAGACTAACTGGAGCAGAAAGATGCCACATTTGGGGCTCCAGGTTTAAATTTTCCGTCACCCACTGTCCCCCACACTGGCTGAGCAACCTCCCCAGCGAGGCGTCTTGGGGGCAGGTTCCATCTTATGCTCTCTCACGTGCTGCAGGTGGCCCCTGGGGCTGGGGTGGGGGCACTCGGAAGGCTGTGGCCCCTGCTTCGGTCAGCCCAGGAAGAAGGTGGCCAGGTTCACCACACAAGACCTCCCTGGCCTTGAAAGGGACCCAGACAACACCAGCAGCTACCTGCCCTGAAGCCGGGAGGCCAGTCACCGGCAGAGGCAGCCGCCCACTTGTGCTGTGAGTCCAGACAGGGCCGAGCCGAGGGGGAGACGCTTCACAATCTGTCCTGGCTAGAGCAGTGCAGACGGAGAAGCATCCGGAAGGTCTGCTGTGCCGTGGACGGCATGTGCTGGCGGTGGTGCTGCTCAGAGCCCGCGCCCTCACCTCAGGAGCACCTGCCGTTCCCAGGGCCCGGCGTTCTAGCTCCAAGGGAGGAGGCAGCCTGCTCCAGACAGACAGTGACAGCCAGAAACCAAGATGACAGAGGAGGCCTGGCCTTGTCCCCAGAACCAGCTGGGTGGCACACTTAGGCATTCCCTCAGCCCTCCCCTGCCTGGGCATCGTCACCACCCAGGATTCCTCTACCTGTGTCCAGGCTCCGTCCAGGCCGGAGGCTGCAGAGGTGAGGAAGGACCTGGAACATTCCCCTACTCGAGGACTTTCCCGCCAATGTCATAAAACGCGGCGTGGCAACTTAGAAGCTAGGCTGCTGGGTGACAGTGTGAACAAGTGAGCATCTGTGGGGGGCTCCTGCTCCCAAGAGGCCCAGTGGCCTGCCTAGCTCCCAGAAGGCCCACCTCCACACTGTTCCCTGTGAGGAAGGGAGGTGGCACTGCTGACCCCCACTGCCACTCAGGGCCACACCCAGACGAAAGAGGGTCTGGTAAATGGGGCTGAGGGCTGGCCAGCCTTCTGTTGCTATTAAGGGATAGGAGGACAAATACGGGGAGGGGAAGGAGCCGCGGCCCCTGCTGGCCTCTAGGATGCCAAGAACAGACTGAGCGGACACACCCTGGCACATGCCTCTGCCATGTTTTCCCTGCCGCAAGCTAAGCCGGGCACTCCCGCGCTGCAGACAAGTAGTGGAAGACGGCAGGATCTGCGCTCTCAAGCTCCCCAGGACCTGCAGCAGAGGCCAGGCTTGGCCCCAGTGAGGCCGAGCCTCTGCTGCCCCGGGCAGCGCTTGGTGGGTGCTTAATGACCTCCCAATGACAATTGTCCCTCAGTTGGTCCCAGGACCCCCCACAGATACCAAATCCAAGGATGCCATGTCCTTAGACCTGCTTGCCTCCCTGTAGACTTGAAATCATTGCCAGACCACCTACGGCACTGGATACAGGGTCAGCGCTGTGTCAATGGCTGTACTGTGTATAGGGACAGTGACAAGATAAAACAGCTACACAGAGTCAGCCCAGAGGAAGCTTCTAGAAAGCTAATTCCCACCTGCAGCTGTGGAATCAGGGATGCAGAACAGACGAACCCAGAGGATGGATTGTGTTGGCTGCGTAAAGAGGCCAGGGCTGGAGTGGTGGAGGAGTTTCAGGCCCAGACACTGGGAACGGCGGAAAGCACCCTGGGGAAACGGAGGCCACTAAATTGCACACTTAAACATGGTTACGATGGCACATTTTACATGACACACATTTAACCACATACACACAGAAACAAAGCACCATACTGGTGGATAGGCACGGGCACCACTGCCCCAGGGCTGTGGGGGTGGGAGGCTGGGGTCACAGCAGGGAGCTGGTGGCCGGCAGGGGAGCTGGGAGGCTGGAGCAGAGAAGGGGGCAAGTCCAACCTTGCTGGATGGGGGCCCATTTCACAGATGAGGAAGCTGGGGTTCCAGAGTCTTGGGGTCCCCAAATAATGGGAGTGGCAGTGGCTGTTAAGCAGGTTCCGATGTCCCCATTGCCCTAAGGCCCTCTCCAGGCATCAAGAGAGAAAGTGTGTGGGAGGGTCCGGCTCTCTGCAGCAGCCTGGGGCATCGCGCCAGGGGGCTGGTGTGAGGGAGAGAAAGGAGCCCATCAGCGCAGATGCCACCTGTGCTGGGGCCTCGCTGCTCTGGGTCATTCGCAGACTTGCCCAGCCCTCCCCACCTGGGGCATAGGCCGTCTGGGCAGTGGCTGTGAGTCAGGGTTGGGCAACCTGGGCTCGGCAGTGTCACATTCCCCAGAGGCTTTAACAGGTTGGGGAGCAGCCCACACCCCTTTCCCTGAGGATCTGCCTGGAGGCACCTGTGCTTCCAGCCTTCGCTCCAGGGCCGCCTTCTCCCTGCTCAGAATGCAGCCGGGGGCTTCTGCAGACAGACCGCCTCACTGAGAGCCCCACACCCATGCGGATCACTAACATCCCCAGTCGATGGACCCATGAGTCCCCGAGGCCCCGGGGTGCCCTTCTCCAGCTGCAGAATTAAAAGACCACTGCGTTGCTGCTGTTGTAAGGGCCAGGCCGCAGCTCCTGTTACGGGGCTGAGCTCGCCTGCTGGAGCGCCACAGCCGAGCCTCCACGGGGCCACACCGAGGGCCTCTCTTGGGCTTCCCAGGCCAGCGGCAGAAAGAGGCAGATGCTGCCATGGGGACCCTTCCTCCTGCTGGAGCCTGGGGTCTAGGGACAGAGCATCAGACAACAAGGTCCCAACCCTGCTCCCGTGTGTGGCTGCAAAACCCAAGGTCCAGGGGAGGATGGCAGGTTTGCCCTGAGTCCTGTAGCAGGTGATGGAACTGTTAGGATTTTAGGGACCTTGTTTCAAAATTCCTTAGCATTTCAAACACACGCAGTCACAGACTCACACGCAGTCACAGACACACAAACACAGATGCACACGCAGTCACAGACACATAGACAGACACACACACACACAAACACAGATGCACACGCAGTCACAGACACACAGACACAGATGTGCATGCAGTCACAGACACATAGACAGACACACACACAATCACAGATACACGCACAGTCACAGACACACAGACACAGACACACACGCAGTCACAGAAACACAGACACAGACACACGCAGTCACAGACACACAGACACAGATACACACACAATCACAGACACACACACAGTCACAGACACAGAAACACGCAGTCACAGACACACAGACACAGATATACACACACAGTCACAGACACATAGACAGACACACACACAATCACAGATACACGCACAGTCACAGACACACAGACACAGACACACACGCAGTCACAGACACACAGACACAGATACACACACAATCACAGACACACACACAGTCACAGACACACAGACACAGAAACACATGCAGTCACAGACACACAGACACAGATACACACACAATCACAGACACACACACAGTCACAGACACACAGACACAGAAACACATGCAGTCACAGACACACAGACACAGACACACACGCACAGTCACAGACACATGCAGTCACAGACACACAGACACAGATAAACACACACAGTCACAGACACACAGACACAGACACACACGCAGTCACAGACACATAGACACAGACACACGCAGTCACAGACACACAGATACAGATACACACACACAGTCACAGACACATAGACACAGACACACACGCAGTCACAGACACACAGACACAGACACACACGCAGTCACAGACACACAG
>CM053408.1:117104234-117147919 GCA_028644305.1 Xerus rutilus | reverse complement strand
TTTGCTCGGGGCAACTCCACTCAGGCAGGACCTGCTGATGTGGTGATGACGTCCTGCTGTCCAGCAGGTCCATAGCCAATGGCAGTTGCCGGGCTTTGGGGACCAGCCACGTCCCTGACCCTTCTGTAACTCATCCAATTCCCTGGTCCACTTAGTAGAGGGAGAACCTGAGGTTCAGAGAGACCACACTCCCCAAAGAGCTCAGGGGATCTGGGCTCAGACTCAGCCTGCCTGAGCTTCAGAACACCTGGAGCGCGGCCCAGGCCGCCAGCTCTGCAGGGGCAGGCCTCTGCCCAGGGCTGGAGGGATCCCGCCTGTGGGTCACCCAAGCAGCCAAAGGGAAGGAAGCAAGTCTCTCAGGCAGCCGGGCCCTGAGTTAGTCCACGCCTTGTCCTCTTGCTGATTAGAGCTACAATCAAGTTCATCTCAGAAAACTGAAAACACCTCAGTGCCTAGAGGAGCGCCAGCCTGGCCACGCGCCCCAGCTCCGCCTCAGTGTGTCCCCATCAGCGGCCGTGCTGCTGTGGTGCCCATCAAGGGGCCTTCCTGCTGTGCCCAGCCCTCCTGGGCGTGCCCCTCCAGCACCTTCTTGCCTGCTGGGGACTGCATTTGCCACAGCGCCTGGGACTTGCTGCTGAGCGTAGGCACAAAGGGGAAGCCACTCAGGCCGGGGCGCCCAGCCACAGACAGCTGCTGTCTCTGTCATCGTGGCCACTGCCGGCCCCTCTGTAGAACCCTGGGTGGCGGTCTGAGTCCCTTGCTTCACTAGGCGTGGTCCTTGCAGGGTGGCGGCTGTCCCGCCTGGCTCTCGAGGCTTGCCTGACTCCTGCTCAGAGTGCCACAGCCCAGGTGGGGCCTCATCTTCGGGCTCCATGGCATGGCCGGGTCCAGCGTGGAGTCGCTCAAGAAGCCGGCACTCAGGGGACGGGGTGCCATCGAGCCAGCTGGGGTGCAGCCTGCGAGCAGCCAGCCAGATTCTCCCCAGCACGGGGCTGTCCCTGACCGCCCTGCAGGGATGTCCCTTCACCACAGCCAACCTTGTCCTCCGACTGGCCAGCCGCCTCCTAGCAACAGCCCGTTTCCACGGATAAACCAATTTGTCTCCGCTGAGGGGAGAGAATTGTAAAACAAACAGATTAGGCCGCCCCATCGAGCCCCCAGTGCTCGGGGGCTCAGGGCAGCCCAGAGGGATTTCTTCTCTCATTAAATGACCCCCGGGGGAGGCAGGATGCTCTTTGCTCCCGAGGAATAACTCCCGAATCCATTTCCCCTCAAGGGCCCTCCAGGCCTCCTCAGCAGAAGCCACACGGGACCGCCGCAGGCTCTGCAGTGGCTTCCCAGGGCTGCAGCAGCCTCGTCCCCAGGCCCCGCGGAGCTCTGTCTCGCTGTCTGGGAGCCAGTCTGACATCACGGCACCGCAACACGTGCTCCTCCCGTGCTGCCGGACGCCCCTCCAGGCTCCCCCAACCCAGTGGCTGCTGCCTGGCTTGGCCTTCCTGGGCTCGTGGTCCCACCGCCCCCTGCCTCTGTCCACACTATGTCCCTGTCCCTCCTCTTCCCATGAGCATTACCAGTCATCCCAAACCGAGACATCTGCAAAGACCCTATTTCCAAATAAGGTCACATGCACAAGCACCTGTGCTGGGGCTTCAACAGACACGTTTGAGGACACAGTCACGTCCACATGGTCCTACCATCAACACGGGCCTCTTCAAGGAGGCTCAGCAAGCCCAGCACCTTCCAAGGACCAAAGACACATTCTCATTTAGTCTCCCCAGAGGGGGCATGTGACAGCACCTCATCTCCTGCAGACCAGCTGACCTGGTGCGCGGGGACACGGGAGGCAGGGCACACAGCCTAGCCAGGTGGGGATCTGCTCCGTGACACTCGGCTCAATACCTGCACCCTCAGCGCCTCCGTGAGCTGCACATCCCCATCAGGGTGTGGCTGTCCCAGCTCTCAGTGGGGACCTGAGGCCCAGTAGCTGCCCGTGGTGTGCAGTTAGGGTGGCCAGGCTGCGCTGTGGCCCTGTCCTGCCCTACACCTAAGCCCTGCTCTTCCCGTAGCACACACTGCCCCCAACACTCCCACAGAGAAGCTGAGCCGGGGACCAGTGCACAGCCCGCGCTGACCTGAAGATGCGCTGGGCAGAGACCCCTACTGGCCACCAACAGGCCGCACAGCTGTGGCATAGGGAGCAGGGAGGCCAGAGTCTCTGAGATCTCCTGCCAGCTCCACCTCAGGAGCTCCCAGTCCCAGCACCGGCAACGAACTCCACTCCGCCAGGACACCAGAGCCTCCTGTGGATGAGAATCAGGGGGACAGTGGCCAGGTACAAGCTCCAGGAAGGAAGGTGCCCCACACCACGCACGCAGACGGAGCTGCCCCCAAGCTGCCCTGCTCTCCTGCTGGAGACAGGGAGCCTGGACCTCACTCGACAACGCAGCGGCCGTAGGACGGCTTCACATTGTCCCCATTTCCCGCATGAGTGGGTGGCAGAGCCTGGGCCAGCACTTGGACACGAGGCCTATGGCCTCTCTCTCCAGCTCCCGCATTGTTGGAGGAGAGCTCGGTGAGCCGGGCGTGGGAGCTCACACAGCCGGCCACAGCCAGTGCGGCCACCTTGTGGGCCCCTCCCCAGGGCTGTGCCAGGGTCTTTGGAAACAGCACCTGTTCCTGTTAAGGTGACTGTGGAGGACAGCCACGCTTGTGCAGAAGGACCACCCAGAATGAGAGGAGCATCGAGTGGCTCCATCCCTGTGGGGGACCTGCTCCCAGCCAAGTCCTCAGGAGGACAAGGGGGACCCCAAGTGTACCCACTGAAGCAGGTCGAGAGCACGCGATCGTGTTGGGGGCTGAGTAGCACCTGGAGCAGATGTTCTACGTGGGGGATGCGCACACTGGAGAATGGGGTGTGGGCCCCTCCTAGAAGGCTCGCCCCACCTTGGCCTGGGGTCTACCATTTACAGAAGGCGGTGGCTGGGGAGCTGGAGTCGAGGTGGCGAGGTGCAGGTTCTGCAGTCTCACGTTTCCCTTGCACTTGAGTGTCGTCCTGGCATGTTCCAATCCCGCTACTCCCTACAGCATGTCCAGTAGCCCAAATCCCCAGCCAGGTGTGCGAGTCTTTCCATTATAACAAGGCGAGTCCCCCACTGCAGGAGCAGCTCCCCCCCCCCCTCCCCGGCTCCTGTGCTTATGTTGCTGTGTTTCCAATCAGCAAGCTGCGGGCGAGGCCGCGGGCCATGGCGCTCTCGGTGGTGTGTCCTGCATTCAACAGTTCACGGGCATTTGTTTTGAGACTTGGTGCTCTTGTTGAATCGCTAAGGCCCCGTCTCCTAAGTGCTCAGGAGCTGATGCCATCATTCAAGAATGCTAGAGAGACCTGTGAAGTGCCCTGCCAAGGGCCCAGGGCTTTCCTTAGGGGGCATGGAGTCAGTGAGCGTGTGTGTGCATGTACACATGCGGGCACGTGTGGGCACGTGTACACGTGCGTGATGTTTCAGCAAAGGGTTTCAGATGGCCCCTGGTCTTGTGGAGTAACGTGGAGACAAATGCCTGCAGCCAGGGGGACCAGTCCATGAGAAGATCGCCCCCACAGCAACAGGCCTAGGCGGTCAGGACAGGCCTAGCTTAATGATGGTGGGGTTCCTGGGTCATGCTTGAGCAGTACAAGTGGACACTCACCTGCAAGGAGACCGGGGAGAATAGGCCAGGAGGGTCCCTGAGTCCCAGCACATAAGACCTGATGAGAGAAAGGAAAGCCACAGAGGAGACCAAGAGCAGCAAGAGGGCGGGCGGCCCCAGAGCAGCCGGGGAGGCCGTTTAGGAGGGAAGAGACTTCAACACGAGGGCCAGCAGGTGGGGGCCAGCCTGCTTCCACTCAGTTGGCAGTGAGGAGCTCTTGGCTGGGGGACAAGCCATGAAGGGAGGGAGCTGGGCGGGGCTGGGGAGGCCACCTGCATGGCTGAGCTCCTGCAGGCTCTTGCTGGCTAGGCTGGGCAGGCGAGACCCTAGCACCCAGTACCCAGGCCGTGCCTCAGGGTTATGCTTGCCCCCAAAGGCCTGGAGGGATAAGCCAGTAACTCCCCTGGGGCACAGAGCAGCCTGCTCTGAGGAGCAGGTTTGCCACGCGGGTTCCCAAGCAGTGTAGGGACCTCAAGTGCGTGAGGTTGGCCTCGGGCAAGGGAGCGGATACCAACAAGACCACGGGCTCCTGCTTGCGGTGCTGGGGCATCGGGGCTCTCGGGCTCCTCCAGGGAGTCTGTGTCTGTGAAGTAGTGGCGGGTTAACTAGGCTGATAACGAGGGACCGCCACTAACGAGGGGAGGTGAGAAAGCAGAGATGCCAGCAAGGGGTCCTGCTCTCACTGACGCCCTTGGGAAGCCCTTGTGGCCTGGCTCTGGGCTGTGACAGAACAGAGGAGCACCAGCACCTCACGAGTTCCAGGAAGCGTGACCCTGACGCCCTGGGAAGTGACGCTGCTGGCCTGCCTCTGCCTTCTCCATGCTCTTCTGTCGCATGGGATTTAAGTGCCAGCCACATCTGTGGGATTGGTTCTGACTAGGATGGTGAAGTCTGCCTGGAGCAATAGACTCTGCCTGGGCCCTGAGGACAGGTCAGGGGTTCAAAGAACCCAGATTTCTAGCCCATTTTCACCAGGAAAGCAAACCCGGCAGTCGACAGACACCTCTGAGCTTCTGGCACCAGGGCTACCACCTACTCTACAGAGCACCTGCTCCAGGAGGCAGGCGTGGTCAGCTCTGGCGCGGAGGCCCGTCCTCCACCCCACAATTCTGTTGGTCAAGAGCCAACCACGTTGCCCAGCAGGACCATGGCGCTCGGTGACCCATTCTCGAGGGCGGCAGAAGGGCCAATGTGGCAGGGCCTGCCTAGGAGCTGGTAGCCCGGCTCTCCCCTGCACCGTGGGGCCCGCCTGGGCCAGGGCCTGCGGCTACCCGCCTGGTCACCACGCCATGTTGGTGAAACGTCATGGCTCTGCTCTGCTGAGAGAGGAGCGGACCGGCCAAAACAGGCCCTGATTCTCCTTATTGAATTCAGTGATATTGGATTTATAGAACTCAAATTTCTGATGACAAAAAATTATCTGTGGGGTCAAATAAAGACGGACGAAGCTCCAAGCCAGCTCAGGAGGCAATTTCGGCCACTAATCCCCCTTGTGGGAGGCTTATCGCATCCTGGGGCGGTGTCATCCGTAGGGCTGGGGTAGAAAGTGCCCTTTTGGATTTTTCTTAGGCTAACATTAGTAAATTGTGTATAGATCTAATCTCGGCTAAAAGGTAAAGATAGTCCACAGCCAAAGGGCAAGGCCACCTCGCACAGCAACCGCCATGCTACGTCCAATCAGACACAAGCCAGGAGGAGAAAATGCGGCTCTCTCGACTAATCAATTACATTTGGGTAATTGATCGTATATCAGTATTGATGAAAGCCCATAATATGTGAGTTAGGAGGGAGTGGGTTCGCCAAGATTAGATTGTATATGAAAATGGAAGGGGAAAAATGAGCCTCATAAAATCATCTGAGAGTGGTTTATGGTTTAATGCCTGGGCGGCCACGAGGCTGGCCCGATGGCTTCTCTCCTCTCTCTGTGTGCTGTCCACCTGGGGAGAGGGGACAGGGATGACTGGCAGACAGGAAATTGGTGAGGCCACAGCCCTGCCCGTGGCTGTAAGGATGTCAGAGGGAAAGAGCAAGGGTTTGGCCAGGTTGCCTCAGAGGGAGGCTCGCGGTGGACAGTTTCAGGAAGGCAGAGGCCCAGGGAAGGACCTCCTCCCACCCACAGTGAGACCCATCACCTAGCAATGGCTTCCCTGCAAGGACCATCGCCCCTCCCCAAAGGCCAAGCAGATAGGGAGCCGCCGGCCAGGGCTGGGGCTCAGTCTCCTGGCGACCTTCAAGCTCATGCCTAAGAGTCCAGGATTCTGCAGAGCCCAAGCCAGTGCTGAGGCTGGGCTGGGAGGGCTCATGCTCAAGAGCAAGCTAGTGCCCGGGCCTGTGGCTCACCTGCCCACTCTGGGCTTGCTGGGGCCACCCTCACCTTCCCTTTGCCTCCCCCTCAGCAAACACTCTCCCTCATTCACAAGAGAACGGCCGGCCGGGACCTGCACCCCCCCCCCCCCGCCAGCCCCAGGCCTCCCCTCGCCCAGCCTCCACGGGGCCAGAGCCCTCGGCTCCTCCCAGGCAGGGAGCCCTGGACTTGGAAAACAGCCACCTGGGGAGGCAGCAAAGAAAAGCCTGACCAGCCGCCCTCCCACCCTCGACCACCCTCACCCAGTCCCTCCCAATGTCCCCAAGGGTTCCTGTGGTGACCACACTACCAACATCAAGGCCCGTGTCCTGTTTTTCATTCACTCCTTCACTACTCAACGAGCCTCAGCGGCTGGCCAGGCTCCCTGGGAGGACCCAGGGTGCAGAGCCACCAGATGGACACCAGCTGCCCCGCCCCGGGAGCTCACAGGTCAACCCGGACCAGAGAGGGTGGGGGCCCGCGCAGCCAGGCGAGGCCTGAGGACCAACCAGTGCCCACCCAGCCTGCTCTGCAAAGCCCCTCCACCTCATGCCCATCAGCACGGCGCCTGGCCTCACTGTCCACCCCACCGCCTTCCTCGTCTCCTCCACGGCGCCGCTCCCTGAATCCTCTCACTCCACTGAGACAAACCCAGAGAACGCAAGATTCGCCATTTCAACCACTTTTAAAGTGAAGACTTTGCAGGGTGCAGTGCTCGATGGTGGCACCTCCTCACTGACCCCACAGCACGTCTACCACCCGCCCGCAGCCACTCTCCCGTCTCCCGGCCACCACCTTCTGTAGTACTGGCCTGGTCACCTACCTACTTCACCTGGGGTCGATTTTCCCACTTGCACTGACACTTTAATACAGTCCACATTTTTAATTTCCATTTTCCTAAGAAGCCCTTTTTTTCCCTCTAGGTCTTTTATTTTACTTGTACTTATAGAAAGTGAAATAGTTAAATAAAATTTCCTTTCATTCTCTTCCAATTTTCTAGTTACATCACTTTTTTCATTCTTTTTTATCAAAAAAATTTTTTTAGTTGTCAATGGACCTTTATTTTATTTTTATGCGGTGCTGAGAATCGAACCCAGTGCCTCACACATGCCAGGCAAGTGCTCTACCACTAAGCCACAAATTTAGCTCGCATTTTTCATTCTTTATTGAGTCCTGTTTGCTCTTTATTTCTTAATCAGGTTTACAGGAGATGTGTCTATCTGGTAAGTCTTTTTAAAGAACCAGCTCTGGGGTTTATGGTTTCAGTGGTTTTGCTTTCTGTTTATCTTTTATCTCTGTCATTTTCGTCTGTTAGTCAGTTTTCCATTACTGTGACTAAATGCCTGAGAAAAGCAACTTAAAAGGAAGAAGATATATTTTGGCTCATGGTTTCAGACATTTCAGTCCCTGGTGTTTGGCCCTAGCGATGGGCCTGGGGTGAGGCAGAACATCATGGAGGACAGCACATGGAGGGCAGGGCTGTTCATGCAGCTAAACAGCAGAGGGAGAAGAAGAGAGAAGACCTGCGGGCACGTCCCCCAGGTCCCACTCCCTGCAGCCCCACCACCTCCCAGGGGTTCATCCAGCGACTAATCCACCAAATAGATCCATCCATTGATGAGGCCCTATCACTCGCTTCCCACAAGCCCCATCCCTGGACACTGGGGACAAAGTCCTCAACACAGGAGCCTTTGGGACATTCCAGATCCAAACTGTAACAAGCTCTTTTCAAAAATTCTTTCTTAGGCAACTGATTAACTGCCTGGTCTTCAGCCCTTCTGGTTCAACAGAGTGCATTTAAGGTTCTCCTGTGTCCCTTTGAGGAATTCCCTTACATGCTCTCAGATGAGTCTCCAATTTCAGCTTCTATTCCTTCAATCCCCAGGGACATCGCAGAGTCTGTCTTCCAAGTCCACTGCCCTGGCACAGTAAGAGAGCACCAGGTTCCCCTGGGTGTGTCCTTCCACCCAGGGCAAAAGCCACACCTCCCAGCATGCCTGAACCAGGCCTGGCCATGGGACCCTGCTGGCCAATGGGAAGCGAGCAGAAGTGCTGAGTGGAGCCTATTGGATTTCGGAGTGGAGCCACCATGGGGACCATGCAGAGGGCTCACCTGGGATCAGGGAGCCGCAGGACCAAGACCTGGGCCCTTGCAAGGGGCCCTGCTGCTGACCACACAGTGCAGACGTTCACGTTGGAAATATGCATCCAGCTGCTGCTAAGCATCTTCTCTAAGACCAAGATCATCATTAACTGTTTCTTACTTTCCAGGGGGGAGGAGGTTTTGAGGGGAGCAAGGGAGAAGAACTTATGACTTCTAATTTTTCTAGAATATGATGAGTAAAAACTTCTACCTTTAAATTTTCCTTAAGGTTTTCTTTGTGACTAAGCACATTAGTGGGTCTTTGAAAAAAATATATAATCTGCTTCAAGTACTAGATGGCTTATAAATGTATTAAATTGAATTTGCAGACATGTGGTTCAGTTTCTCTAAGACCTGATTGATTCTATGGCATCTACTAAATGGATCTGTTTCTGAGAACAGGACTTGCTGTCCCTGCTGAGGCCCTGCTTTTATAAAGTTCTCCTTGGATTTTTAGCAACTTGGCCTTATAGTTGACCAGCAGGCAATACAGATTTATTATGTTATCTTATTCACACGTTGTTCTTGTCATTGTTCCCAATTTCTTGCCCATCTTACTCTTGGATCCTCATTGCTACCTCCGGTACTGACCACGGGCCCTTGCTGTCCCCCCTGCACATGGGCGTGGCCTTTCTCGGCACACCTGTGTTTTCAAGCACTCGCTTGCCCGTAGCACCCTTCCTTAAAACACACACAGCTTTTTCAAAATGCAGTCTGGTGGTCTCCTCAAGGGAGAGCGCGGCTCACCCTGTCTACTTGCGAGGGCAGCTGGCAGCACCGTGAACTCTTCTCGTTGCTGACCCTGGGTGTGGGGGCTCCAGGGCAGAGCCCCTTCCTCTGAGCACTTTGTGGACACCAGCCCTTCGCCTCTGAGCTTTCAGTGACAGATGGTACACCACGGCCATGGAAGCTCCCACAGTTTGGTGAGTGTCCCCCAGAGGCCCATGTTGCCGGCATGGCCCCCGAGAGGACTGTTGGGAGAAGGGTCTGGTGGGTGTGGCCTCAAGAGAGGTCACGGGACCCTGCATCTTCTTCCCTCTCTGCTTCCTGGCACGAGAGGCAATGCTCACTGTGGTAAGTGTTCCTGCCGCTGCCTCTAGCCCCCACCAGAGGCCAAACCAGTGCACCTGCCTGGCCTTGAACCTCGGAAACAGTGGGCTCCTAAACCTCTCGTCTCTTCAAAGTCAGCTGCCTCTGCCATTGTGCTGTAGTACTGTGATGCTGACCAGTGCAGACGCCGGGAAGAGTTTTTCCTTCAAGTTTGGGGATCTCGTCAGTCTGCACAGGCCCCATCTGGAGCTTTGTGTCCCTTCCACCCCACAGGCTTGACCTTCATCTTCCTCCCTCTCCCCATCATTTGCACGCGGGGCTGCTGCTGTCCCTCACGGTTCCTCACGGTTCTGCAGTTTGGGTTGGTCTTCCACCTGGTCCTCCCCACACCAATTGAGAACTCGGGGACACGTGTCTCTCCTGTGGTTTAGCCAACAAAGAATGGGCTTTAAAAACCAGGAGTTTTAGTTCCAGGATTCTTTCCAGCCACTCTTCAGTGTTCAGGCCTGTTTTCTGGTTCCTGTCTCCCGGGGCCCCTGCTCCGGTGTGTGTTCTGCCTGTACTTCCTGCTGGTGCTAGAGCTGCTCCTGGGGGGCTGTGGTCTTTGCCGCCTGGCAGCGTGGTCTTCACACAGCCAGGATGAGAAAGAGCCAGCATTTGAGCGGGTGCCCGCTGTGGGCCAACCTCCAAAGCAGCAGCAGCGCCAAAGCCACAGCAGCAATGCACTCAAGCTGCTGCCTACGCCTGCTGGCTGCTTGTTGGTGTCACCCAGAGGCTGCTACGTGCACGACCAGACAGCAAGTCTGTGGTGCTCCGGTCCCATCACTCCTGCCTGCATCGGAAACCAGGGCTCCTGGGCAGGAGGCAGGAGGAACTGGAATCAGAAGTATTTGTGTATGTATTTTCCCTTTAAAAAGATACGTTATTTTCAGGCTGGGCTCAGTGGCATGGGCCTATGAACCCAGTGGCTCAAGAGGCTGAAGAAGAAGGATCACATGTTCAAGGCCAGCCTCAGCAACTTAGCAAGGCCCTAAGCAACTCAGCAAAGACCCTGTCTCTAAATAAAAAATAAAACAGACTGGGGATGCAGCTCAGGGGTTAAGCACCCCTGGGTTCAGTCCCTGATACCAGAAAAGAAGAAACATTCTTTGCAGCCCTGTGCACCACGGACTCTAGAAGTGGAGGCAACCAGGAGCCCAGAGCACCCACAGCTGTCTTCCCAGCGTGGCTTCCACAGAGGAGCTAGGGCACTGGAGACAATGGAGCAGAGAAAGGGCCGGGACATGGCGCCCTGCAGGTGGTAAGGATGTAAGCAAGGACAGCTGAGATTCCACCAACAGAACACAGGAGCCCCCAGAGGACCTCCCGCTGGCCAGCTACGGGCTGCGGGAGCATCACAAGGGAGGCTGCAGAGAGCACATCACACCCTGGTCATTCCCAGCCCTCCCCAGCCCTTGTCATGGCCCAGGCACGAGACTGTGCACAGCTCCCTGAGAGGTCCTTGTCCTGTCTCCTCCCCCGGGCCAGCTCTCAGTCCCTGACTTGAACTGGAGACTCTGCTGACCATGCCCACCTCAAACTCCTGGCCTGAGGGGCTCTTCTCTAGACTGCGCAGGCAGGGTGGGGCTGCAGAGGAGCCCTGTGCTGCCACCAGCAGGCTCCAAGGCCCAGGGCAAGCCTCTGCTGCACCCACATCTGTAAGGCAGGAATTGGTCCCTGCTCCACGACCTGGAGGGACCCCAGAGGACCTTCGCACAGTGCCCCACACACAGTAGGGCCAAATAAACGCTCACCTAGGCACCACCAGATGCCTGGGCAAACAGGGTACAGGACTCTGAGAGCAGAAGACACTGAGTGTGCCATGTCACTCTCAGAGGCACGTGTGCTGTGCTCAGCAAGCTGGGAGCTGCTGTCCAGATGGGAGACACTGTGGCTCATGGCCACCAGAGTTCTGCCCTGCACCTCCCCCCGCCGGCCATCGCCCCAGTGCCAGCAGAGCACCTGATCTGGGTGTGGGCCATGCACCCTGAAGCCTTCTGCATGGACCACAAGCTGCCAGGGGCCGTGGGGCAGCGCTGGCTAGCGCTGGCGGGGATCATGGTGGACACTGTTTCCTGTGGGGTAACCTCACCTAGGCTTGGGACAGCAAATCTAGGGTTCAGCGACATGGCCAGGAGCAGGCGAGGGGACCTCTGTTATGGGCCAAATTATGTCCCTCAAAGTTACATGAAGTCCAAAGCCCCAGACCTCGGAGTCCCCTGACGTGGGATAATTAAATTACAATGAGATCATCAGGAGGGCTGAGGAGAGATCAGGACCCAGAGACTCACACAGGACACAGTGAGAAGGTGGCCCCAGGCCAGGAGAAGTCTCAAGAGGGACCAGCCCTGCCACGCCTAGACTTTGGACTCCCAGCCCCTAGAGCCATGCGACTGCAGGCCTGTGTTATTTAAGGCCCAGACGGGGGCTTTGTCCACAGCTCCAGCTGACTAGGCTGCTTTGTCTGCTAGCATCCTCCAACAAAGTGACGTAACTCCTGCTCGGCAGGCCCAGGACTGACGGATCCCTGATGGCCAGAGGTGGACCAGGAGGGGCACCTGTGGGGAACATGGGACCAGGGAGTGTCCCTGCATCCACACTGGTGGCATAACGAGGGAGAGATGGAGGAACCCCCAACCTGCTGCAGTCAGGGCCCCACAGAGCCTGCGCCTCCTCACGGGACCCTCCTGGATAGCTGCAGGGCCCCAATGCTCCGGCCAGCTCTCCTGCCCTTGGGGCCACCGCTGCCACCCGACTCCTCCTGTCCAGGCCCCACTTTTCTCTTCTTACTCCAGGACACTCAACCTTCAGTGGGAGGACCCAGAGCTCAGCTCCTGCTGTGGCCAGGCACCAGCCTCTCTTGCCCACCCCTCCTGGCCTCAGCTTCCTCCTGGCCAGTCCGCGCCTTCGTGATCTGAGAAAGGCCCACACCCAGGGGGTTCAGCAAAGGTGGTGCCAGTCCCAGACCTGCTGCTGGGCACTCATGGGGCAGGAGGAGCCCCGCCCAGGTCCTGCCCAGGGAGCAGGCTGCACGCCCACCCTCAAGAGGGCCAGGTCCCTCCCTCCCTGGATGGGCCACTGCACAGGCTGTCCTTGTGGTAGACGGTGAACACGACCCTTTAATGACGCCGCATCAGCTTTCTGCCATGTCTGTGCCAGATAACATCAAGAGCCAGGAGCCCGGGGCAGGGTGGGCTGGATCTCACAGCAAGGGTGGGTGTGGACGGGGTGCCTAGTACTTGAGCAGCCAGCGCGGCCTGTGCGGGCTCAGGGACGTGAAGTAGGACCACCACCAAGGCTTGCTCCCACCGGCTGAAGGCGGCCTGCGGGCCACGCGGGGCTCGAGGTCCGGCCGCACCGGCTCATCCTGCAGGCCGGCACCTCCCAGCGGGTCCCGAGATGTGGCCGCAGTTCTCTGAAGTTCACGGAGGAACTTCTTGGGTCCTGTCCCCACAGGCTGGAGGATGAAGTCCACACGCCCGGCCCTCTTCATCCGGAGGGGGATGGTGACTCTCTTCATGACTCTGGAGTGGCCAGGGGCCTGGGCGATGACAATGTGCGAGCCTGGGGGCAGCAGTCGCCAGTAGTCACCATCCGGGGCTTCAAAGAGAATGAACGTGACTCACCAGGCTGCAGACCCGGCGTCAGGAGGGCGGGCGCTGAGGGGCTGGTGAGCACGGTGCAGGGCCCACGGACCCCACGTCGGCACTGCCTCTGCATCTGCCCAGCATGTCCTTCCCAGCTCTCCTGTTGAACTCCTATGCAACCCTCAAAGCCCTGCTGTGTACTTCTCTGAAGACTTCACGGACCAGCCCCAGCCAACACCCACAACACACCGGAACACACGTCAGCGTACTGGACTGTCACTCAGCTGTGCAGCCCCTGAGGCCATCAGAGCCCACACTGGCCTGAGGATGGATGAAGCGCCCTGCCTACTGGGAGCTGGCAGTCACTGCAAGGCACCTGCACAGCCCCATGGCAGACGTGGCTCCAGGTGGAGGCCAGGAGGGTGCCTACCTGTGGTGACATCGTGGCGGATGCCTTTGACCGAGATCCGGGCGTTCTTGACTGGCTTGCCAAATTTGTCCATCACCACGCCCTTGATGCCCCGGTGCACCTGAGAGCGGAGGCACAGAGATGGCGGCACATGCTCCCCGGGAAGCCCAGGCAGCCGCCTGCCAGCCCTGCCAGCCTCCTCAGGTTCTGGGGTCTCTGGGGAGCCCCCGAGCAGCGCCCTGCTCTGCCACCCTCGCCATGTGTTTACGAGGAGCTCGCTCCCCACTGGGCCTCAGCTTCTTCAGCTGTGAAATGAGGTGACAGGCAGTCCACCCTGGCACGCTCCGGGTGTGTGAATGACCCTGCAGTCTGCCTGCGGTCTGACTCCACCTTCTGGCCTCCATACGGAGATGACCTTGCCTGTCCACCTGCTGGAACGCCTTCCCAGTGCAGCTGGCCTCCAGGTTCCCTCAGAGCAGATGCTCCTGATGCTCTGAGGGCTGCACCTGCATCGGTGAGGACACGGCAAGGTCCTGGACCCTATGACAGCCGTGGAGGACCCCAGCCCACTCTTGACTCCAGTGAGGGGCCAGCACTTGGCAGGTTACCCCACCTCTGCACGGACGACCCCCACCCAGTGTTGCTGGAGGACAGGGCCCAGGACTGTGAGGACAGCCACCAAGCAGGATGCAGTGTGCTCGGCCCTGGGTGTGAACTGGTCCCGGCCAGGCCCCTCGCTCCTGCAGTGTCCACCACCACCGCCCGGGGCTCTCGGCCTTGGGAAAACCACGAGCTCCTCCACCTCGTTTCCTCAACTATAGAATGAGGATGAGTGACCACCACGATGCTGCGGGCCCTGCACTGTGCCCGGCTGTCCCAGGACGAGCAGACGTGGGAACTCCACCCAGGGGTGCCGCCCATCTTCACCCATGGGAAACCAGGGCAGGTGGCCACCAGAGCGGCCCTCCACCTGGGCAGCTCCTATAGCTCCTGACCCTCTTCACTCTCGGGGGCACTGGCAGGGGCCGAAGACACAGCTGGATCCCCCGAGGGGCTCCACAAACCTCGTTTGCCCCTGGCCAGATGCTAACTGCTGGAGAAAATCCAGGAGACGAGGACACATGGGTCCTGATGAGCATAGCGAGCTCTCCGCCCTCCTGATCTGCTCGAGTGGGGCTGGCCACCCACTGCCCGCTCAGGCCGTGCCCACCATGTGGACATGGTTGTCCACGGTTTGCAGCCCAGTGGAGCTGGACAGGGACAATCCCACGCAGGCTTGTTTGGGTGGATGGACAGTAGAAAGTCAGGTCCTCAGGGGTGGGAGGTGACCAGGACAAAGGGGAGTGCATGGGAGGCCACCATGCCACGCAGCTTCTCCAGGGCTTGCGGGGTACACGGAGTGACCCCAGGCTTCCAGGGCTCAGCCCAACCTGCCAACCTCCCCTCTGCTCTGTGGCATCCCTCCAGCCCCACTCTGCTGTGCCACCCCGGCCTCGGCCCTCTGACTTGGCCCCTCCCTCTCAGAGCACTCTGGTCAGCTTCCACGGCCCCTGGCCCCTCCCCTTCCAGTCACTCTCCTCCTCCAGGAAGCCCTCCCTGACCACCAACCATACCAGGGGCCTCCTCGGGGTCCCACAGCTCTGGGCTTTGGGTCTCCCAGTCCTGGCCTCACTGAGATGCTTCTTCTGCCTCCACGCCCTCAGGGGAACGCAGGGCCCGGCACCCAGGGGCCCACAGGAGTGGCTCCACCGTGCACTGAGCCCCTGCTTTCCCTCCCATCAGCCCCCTTGGCCCACATGGGTGTGGCGCTCTCCAGCAGAGGAAGAGCCGCCCTGCCATCCCCACGGGCGCTGCAGACTCCCCCAGGCCTGCCCAGGATCACATGAAAACAGCCTCAATTGGCCACGACAGACTCGATCCTTATCAGAAGGCCGCGCCGGCTTTCCTGGGGGGGTCCGTCTCGGGAGCAGCTGAGTGCTGGCCATGCGCAGCCACACACGCCATTAAATCTTCATATCCCGAGACTTCATGGGCAATATCCACGGAGCAATCGCAGCCGCGCTGAAGACTCCTTCAGATGCATTTTCACCAGACAGACATCGAATGAAATGAGCACCCCAGGGCCTTATCTCAGGAGACCAACCCTGGGGTGGCGCACACGGCCATCACAAAGGGACCTGAGCGAGGTGACATGCTCAGCTGCCATCTGGAGCTTTGCTTTTTCCTCCTGCCCAGGGAGACTGCTCCCGTCTTACCTGGAAGAAGGTTCCTGATCTTTCTAGAAAAGAGAGGGCTTGTGGACAGAGCTGGAGTTTGGGGACAGACAGATCTAGGCCCAAGCTCCAGGCAGTTGCTGGGCCCCACCGGACCCTCTGTCTTCTCTGGATGTCTCCTAGCCCTGGGACCCCAGAGCAGCACCATGCTTCTCCCAAGCCCCACCTATAAGTGGGTGTCCCCACCTCCGCCACGTGCTGTGGGCACCACGCTGCGCTGGGCGAGGTGGCGGGCACTGGACACCTAAGCCCCCAGGCTGTTTGGAGAAGGCCTCGGCTCTCTGGGTCCAGCAGGGGGTCACCATGGCCATGTTCTCAGCCGTCCCTACTCACCACCCACCTACCTGTGTCCAGGTGGCCTTAGCCCTGACAGTGGCTATGCCTCCGGCAGGCCACCTCTGAACCCAACCTCTGACAGGCCACCCCAGCCGTGCTGCTCAGCCAGGCCACATGCACACTTGCCTCCAAAGCCACACCTCGAGCCCCTGCCCCGGTCCTGCAGCCATGGAGCCCCAGGAGCTCCAGCACCGGGCGGGCGTTCTTACGCTGCCCCCACCGCTCAGCCCTCTGTCTTGCTCCCTGACCTCTCCCCAAGACGGAGCCGTCAGCAGCCTCTTCCAGGAGGCTCCGCCTCCGAGGCTGGGTCAGTGCCTCCCTGGGCTCCCTGGCTCCTGTGCTCCCTCTGTGTACCTGTGTCCCTCTGGGGGAGACCCTTGCTCAGTGGGAGTCTGACTATGTCCCCTGGCGTCCCCAACACCCCCAGTGTACATGGGCGGAAAGGGGCTGGACAGCCTGAGTTGTGCATGAACGGAGACCAGGGGCCGCCGGGCGAGTCTGTCCTGCCTGCTGCTCACCATCTCCACGAAGCTCAGGAGCGGCTCCTTGTTGTGCTGCCAGAGCCCATAGAGGGCCTCCTCCGGGGGGAACTTCACGCAGCCCAGCTCCACCGTGATCTCAAAGCAGTTGCTGTGCAGGTAGTTGAAGTCGGACATGCCTGCAGACAGGGCCACGGCCATCAGGAGCCGGGGCCGGTGAGCACACACGGTGCTGGGGATTCTCCCTGAGGCACGGGGCACGGAGCGTCTCCCCAGGACCACAGAGCAGGACTTGGAACCTGGGCAGGTTAGTGGCAAAGCCCACAGGCTTCACATATCCCTCCACTGTCTACACGGATTCTCCAGGAGAAGCCAGCAACTGGGAGCCACACAGGCCCCTGCACCCCAGCTACTGGCCTGCCCAGGAGGTCCCAGGAATCTAACAGGGACAATTATGTCTGTTTACCTGGACGCTGCCCCAGCAGCAGCCCAGAGATGTCTTAGCATCTCCACTTTCCAGGGAGAACGTGGCCTAGTGGGGTTGGACATCCAGCAACCTCACGGCCACACTCTCCACTAAGTGGGCTGAGCTCCTGACCAAGAGAAGCCATGCTGCCATCAGGGCAGGCCTGGGTGGATGGTAGGACGGAGCCACTCTGTGCCAGGGACAGCCAGGAGACCCACCCTTCAGAAGCTCAGGGTCTCCTCTGAGCCTCCACGGTGTAGTGCTGCTGTGACGGTCACTGTCCACAGTCCCAAGGCACCTGCCTTGCCACCCCTGGGACCCATCTGGCCATGCTCACCGGCCCTGTCAGCTGCAGGACTGGAGCCCGATGGCCTCTGTCAGCCCCACCCTGCCCTGTGGGTCCTTTGCAGATGCCAGGAATAGAACCAGGACCCAGCTTGTGGCCTCTGCCTGGGTCAGAGAGCCCATGCACCGGGGTCCTGGGAGAAGAGGGTTTGGGCCTGTGTGGACAGCAAGGGGAAGGTCACTCAGGGCCCCGCCTGTGGCTGTCCAGAGCTCCCGTGCAGGAGTGGGGAGGTGGGGAGGTGGGGAGGCGGGCTTGCAACCTGGGTCCCAGCCCCACCACCAGTGGCCACTGAATGAGAGTAGTCTTTCCCTTGTCCTCGTCCACAGAACAAACAGTAAGAGTTTTGCTGGCACAGAGGACACCGGCTACAGGACACGGTGGGCACACGCAGGGCGTGCGGTAGCTGTAGGTCCCACACTGTCCCTTGTGGTCCTTCTCCAGGGCAGTGCCAGTCAGTGAGAATGCAGATGCCCAGGAACGCTGAGGTCCAGGGAAACGGCAGCCCCACCGTGGTCCACCCCACGCGTCTTCTCACTGCACACGGGTGCCCGCACTCCGGGGTGTGTGCTGCACCAAAACATCTTTGTTGTCTCTGAAATGCCAGCTTAACTGGGGTCCAGGGATTTGCCTGCTCTCCCACTAACCCGGGGGGGGGGGGGGGGGGCAAAGCGTCTTGGTGACATGCGGCGTCATGACCTGGGGCTTCACATACAGTAAACAGAAACAGCCCCTGCAGGAGGTCCAGGCCCAGCTCCTCCACACCCCACTGCTCTGCAAATCCCTAACTAAAACCCAACCAGACTCCACCCAGCTCTTCCCACCCAAAGGGCCCCGAGGGCTTCCTGGCCTCCAGGTTCTGGCCTCCCCCCTGAGCGGGGATCCTGGCGCCCACCCGCCCCTGCAGAGCCGCACCTCCCGTGAAGCTGTACCAGTCTGCCCCGTTGATGATGCTGCCCCGCTTCAGGAAGTTGCCCCCACACCTGTTCTCCGACCTGTCCATCATCATAGGGTGGACGTCAGCATAGGCTCTGGCCAGCAGCTTGAACATCTGGAAAGGAGATGGAGAAAAGCTCTCCTGGCGCAGGCCGGGGTGGGGGCTCTGCAGGGTGCCCTCAGAGCTGGGGGCAGGGGGAGGAGGACAAGCCCAGCACAGGCATGACAGGGACCATGTCTGGGCAGAGAGCACGGCCCATGCACAGGCCTGGAGGGGGTCTCCTGCAGCCCCCGGGCAGGTGCGCTGCATCCCTGGGTGGAGCCCAGGCACAACTGCTGGGCCATCGCTTTCTGTGGGGAAAGGGCACACTGCAGGCATGCCAGGTGGGTCGCCGAGTCAGCCTTGCAGTCTGTAAAGCTTCCTGCACCTTGTAGGGCACTGTGTGCAGAGGCAGGAGTGGGGGGCAAGAGGCTGGGGGTGGAGGTACAAAGGAGAGGCCTAGACTTCACATCCCAAGCAAACATGAGCAATCATTGTTTCACCCCCAGGGGCCAGCCAGTGTCTTCAGCTGCAGGGACTCAGCCTGCGGGAAACCACTCCCTGGCCACCACTGGCCAGCCAAAGCCGTGTGCAGTCTCCATGCAGTTGGTAGAGGAACAGGACGCTGCCTGTGGCGCCTACCACCCGGCATGTGCGTGGCCTGGACACCTGCCTGCCCAGGGCTTCCCACAACAGCCCCCTCCTCTGGGACAGGGTCTCTGTCATGTCAGTCCTGGGCTGGGCATGGAGCCTGGCCCAGTGAGAGACCCTTCAAGTGTGGGCCAGATGGATGGACAGGTGTACCTGCACTGGGGTCGTTGGGGCCCCATGGCCGGAAACACATCTGTCCTGGAAGAGGGCTATTCTGTCAGAAAGGAGGATGCCAGGAGGGTGGGTGGGTGGAGGTCAGAGTGAGGTCTCTCCCTGGTGGGGTCAAGGGGCCTGGAGCCCAGGACCTGGGGTCCCCAGAAGGGATGCTGTGTGATTCCAACTTGTTCCCATAGACACAAACCAGGCACCCAAAATCCACCCACCCATGTCCTTCAGCCCTGAGATTAGCAGGCCGGGGACTGCAGCCACCAGCAGCCCCACGACCCTGGACAGGTCACCATCACCTGGGGGCGTCTGCTATGTCCTCCATGGAGGGGTGTCAGGTTGAAGGTGCTACGGGAGCTGCAGGTGACCCCTGCCACCTCACAAAGCGGACGTGGGTGTGGCGGTGGGTTAGGGACCTGGGCACTCTGCTCCTCAGTGCTCCCCAGCCCTCCGTCCTCACCATCCCTGCTCTGGTGCTGACCCTGGGCCCCAAGACCCAGGCAGGGCTTGGAACGGGGGTCTGTCTGGAGGCCAAAGGGCACAGGCAGGGCACAGACACCAGGACAGCACATACAAGGAGGGGCAGTGGGCTGCCTGGAGAGGGCGGCGTGGACGAGCACGGGGACCTGGACGTGGTCCAGGGCCATGGAGAACCCCTGCTGGGGATCCTGGGTGAACTGCTGCCCTCTTCCCGGGAGCAGGTTCCAGCTGCTGGGCAGTGTGGCGGTGAGAGGGGGCCTGGTGGGCCTGGCGGGCCTTTGACACTCTCCAAGGCCCTGGCACTAGTCCAGGGGCACCACAGAAGTTTTGGGAAGCCCATCTCGAGACCCCCGGCCAGCCCCTCCTCACAGCCCCGCCCCGGGGACTCTGGTTTCCACAGAGACCGCGGCCGGTTGCAGGGCGGCAGCTATCGATCCATGATTAATGGCTGGTGGGAACATCTCATTCCTCCTGACTCTGGTGGGACTCGTTGAGGTGAGCCCTCCCCCTAGGGACAGCTCTACCCTCTGAGCCATGTAAGGGGCGCCTGCTGCCCAGAGGACTCCTGGGCTGCCCAGTTGCTGCCCTCTTCTCTGAGGGCACGGGGGCCCAGGCAGGGCCAGCCCTGGAGGCCACCTAGGCCCCTGGGGCACTTTCTGAGGTCTGAGCCCAGAGACCAGCACCCCTTGCCCTTGGCTTGTGCAGAGCTCACTCCAAGGATGCAGGGAGTGAGGGAGGACGTGGGGGACTGAGGGGCAGGGCAATGAATCAGGGGACTGGGTGTGGCCGTCACTCCTAGGTGGGCCACAAGCCTGTCCTGTCCCTACTGCAGGAGTCCTGTCCCTGGCTCTGCTCCGCTGCCCCCTGAGCCTCAGTGTCCCTGGCTGCCCCTCGTCTGGGAGTCCCCAGCTCATTCTTGGGCCCCACTGGGACACCCTCCCCAGGAAGCCCTGAAGCCACACGCACAGCAACATGCGCACATGCGCAGACGGCACGTGGCCTCCTGTGACGTGCACACACCCAGACATGCACAGCGCACTCACCCCGCGCCCCCGCAACCAGCTCCCGGTCCAGATGGAGGACCCCGAGAGCTGAGTGAGCACCTGGGGGCAGGGTAGAGGGCAGCTGGACCCCCTACCAGGTGGCCGCAGACAGAACAGGGCTTGCATGAGTGCCCTCAGCAGGGAGCCGGGGCCTGGAGCCTGCCCACCCTGGACACTGCCTCAGGAGGCAGGGCAGCCTGGCCCATGACTAAGTCTAGAGGTCAGGCCTGCCTGGGCCACACACGGGGGCAGGGCAAGGGCTTCCAGCTATCGGCTGTCTGGGCGGGACAGATGGAGGGCTAGCCCAGGAGGGAGTCACTAGAGGCCGGGTGGGTGTCTAAGCTCTGTGCACTTGGTTGAGGGCTGCAGCCCACCTGGGATCACAGCCCCCACCCAGGCTCAGTTCTCTCATCCACGCAGTGGGAGCACCAACTCCCTGGCCCTCTCCAGATCAGCAAGAGCTCAGAGGGCCCCCAGGAAAGGGGAAGGCGGCCGAGGGCCTGGGATGGGGCTGCCATGCATGCTGCAGCACTGCCCTCTGCTGGCCGCATCCGGACCCGCACCCTTCCCTGAGGTGAGAGGAAAACACTGGAGGCCACTGGACATGGGCCCAGGAACAGGGGGGCTGCTTCCTGCTGGGTGAGGGGCTTCCGGGAGGAGGGCCCTGTGCACAGAGCTCCTGAGGGCTCCAGGACTCTGTGGGCTCCAGAGCTCAGCAGGACGGCACAGCCCGCCTGCTCGGGCCCAGGGCGCCTCCGCTCACCTTCTCATCGGGTGTGGGGGAGAACATCTTCTCCTCCAGAGGATGCTTGGAGAAGTCAAACGGGTAGGACACCACCAGGTCGCCCCCGTGCAAGCTGGCTGACAGCACGAAGGGGGCCGTCCGCATCCACTTCATGATGGCCTTCGTCTCGGGGGCCACCTGCCCAGGGTAGAGGAGCCACCTTCAGGACTGGGCATGGGCCTCCTGGCCATGCCTCGGGCACCCATGCCTTGCCCAGGCCCTGACACCCAGCCTGCCCAGGGCCCTGCAGAACTCCAGCCCGGCCTTTCCTATTCTGCCTAGCCTCCAGCAGGCTCAGGCGGGCCCTCTGCCTGGGGCACATGCTCGCCTCGTGGGGAGGGCCCCAGGTAGCCTCCCAGGGTCTTGGCAGGGACAGAAGGCTCCCGAGGCCTCCGCAGCTCTTGACTGCCCTTTGTCCCTGCACTGAGCAGATGATGCTGGCTGCAGGTGCACCTGCCCACAGGAAAGCCAGGCCCTCCAAGGAGACAGGCGAGTCCCACTCAGTCTGTGAGCACCCAGCATGCAGCAGGGTGCACAAGCCTGCCGAAGAGCAAGCAGGTGGACACCGGCAGAGGTCCCCACAGCATCGCCTGGGCCAGGGCCCGGCAGCTTCAACCAGGTGCAGGCCTGTCGGGGCCCTGCCAAGAGTAGGTGCTTCCAACACATGAATCCCCTGACTCCCACCAAGTCAGTGAGGTGTTCTCTCCATCACACGGGTGGACTCTGAGGCTCGGGGGCCAAGGTGCTCTTGCCCCCAAGGAAGGATGACCCACGTGTCCCAGAGTAACAAGGGCCCAGATGGAGGCCTCAACCAGAGGCTGGACTGCAGCCCCGGGCAGGCAGGGGCAGCAACGGCTCCTACCTTACCCCACCAGTAGTGCTCCGGGATGGGGATGTGGTCAGTACGCGCGCCACGGACCGCGGCCAGCCGGTAGTACTCAGATGTCAGGTCAGGGAAATTCCGGTTCAGGTCCAGGTTCTGCACGTTCTGCCTCCCGCTTGTCCATCCGTTGTAGCCGGCACCCTGGAAATACCGGCCAGCCCCGGTGAGAGTGAGCACCACCCAGACTCCTGCATGGAGGCCCCCAAGGGCAGGGGCTGGAGCCAGGAGTGTGGCTTCCCTCTGGCTCTCAGCGATGGGTTGGGCAGCAGAGCCGCCCTGACCTTCTCGCCCACCACTCCCTCTCAGCACACCATAGGATGATGCGGGCCTGCCCCCGCCCCCAAAGCAGGACCTGGCCAATACCAATCCCTGCCAAGTCCTCGTCACCTGGAATGGTAGGCACAAACAGACCCTCGGCAGCAACGAGGGAATGAGGTGGTGTCGAGGGCAGCCGCCCACACATCGTGCACCAGGAACACTCACCTCCGCAGCAGCCACCTCATAGCCGTCGGGATTCATAGAGGGCAGCAGGTGGATGCGGGTGGTGTTGAGCAGGCGCTGGATGCGAGGATTGCCCAGCAGGTACTCGGAGCACAGGTACTGGGCCAGGTAGATGAGCATCTCCCGCCCCACCACCTCATTGCCATGGATGTTGCCGATGAGTTTCACCTCAGGCTCCACTGGGGGGAGAGACACCAATTTGGGGCATCATGTCAAGTCCTTGGGGACCCCACTCAGCAAGTGTGACCAGATGTACCCGGACCAATTCATACTTGTTTTGACCCAAGAACCTCTGCATGACGAGGGCTCCTGAAGGCCAGCACTTGCTGAGCAGATTTCTTATGTTCAGCCACAATTATCAGCATGACAAACCAAGGGTGCTACTAATATGATGGGTGTCATTCACTCCTGTGATGCATTGATAGTCACTTTCCATGCATGCACGAGTCAAGCACATTGGTGCTCAGCTGGGAAGGCAGCTGGCCCTGGGAGGATGGGTGAAGGGATAGGTGGGTGGGTGGATGGATGGATGGATGGATGGATGGGTGGATGAATGGGTGGATGAGTGGACGGGTGGGTGGATGGGGGGAGGGATGGATGGGTGGATGGATGGGTGGTGAATGGATGGAGGATGGATGGATGGGTGGGTAGAAGGGTGGATGAATGGGTGGAGGGATGGGTGGAAGGACGGTTGGAGGTATAGATGGGTAGGTGGGTGAGTGAATGGGTGGGTGAATGGGTAGGTAGAGGGTGGATGGGTGAATGGGTGGGTGGATGGATGGGTGGAGGGTGGATGGGTGAATGGGTAGGTGGATGGATGGGTGGATGGATGGATGAGTGGGTGGATGGGTGAATGGATGGGTGGGTGAATGGATAGATGGGTGGATGGATAAGTGGATGGTTGGGTGGGTGGATGGGTGGATGGATGGATGGATGGATGGATGCATGGATGGATGGATGCATGGATGGATGGATGCATGGATGGGTAAGTGAATGGATGGATGGATGCATGGATGCATGGATGGGTAAGTGAATGGATGGATGGATGGATGGATGGATGGATGCATGGATGGGTAAGTGAATGGATGGATGGATGGATGGATGCATGGATGGATGCATGGATGGATGCATGGATGGGTAAGTGAATGGATGGATGGTTGGGTGGGTGGATGGATGGGTGAATGGGTGGATGGATGGGTGAATGGGTAGATGGATGGATGGGTGGATGGTTGGGTGGATGGATGCATGGATGTGGGGTGGGTGAATGGATGGATGGATGGATGGATGGATGGATGGATGGATGGACAGATGGATGAATTGATGGATGGGTGGGTGGATTGTGGGAAGAGGAGTCAACCACGCCTGGCAGCTTCATTTGTTGCATGACCATGGGGAAGTTGCCACTCCCCTCAAAGGTTCGCATTGCTCACCTGGAAATGGTGTCTCTCTCCTCAGCTCTGTGTGTCCCGACCCTTCAGCTATGGGAGGGAATACTTATGTCCCTAGAACTCCATTTCCCCAAGTATAAATGACCAGGAGGCCTTTCACACCAGTCACCTCCCTTGGCCCTCTGCAAGGGTGGAGCAGGACAGGTCTTGGAGATGGGTGCATCCAGATGACCTCTCACCCTTAATGGGAGATAGGGCCTTTGGGCTCCTCTGGCCACACTGCCTAGGCCAACAGGTTGAAGAGAAAAGGCCCTGAGTCCATTACCTTAATAACTTGTGAAGCCCGAGGGCTGAATGGGGTTGATTCTGGGTTGAGCCTGCTGACCAATGTGGCTTGAACACGAGGATGAGGCAAGACCAGGACTCAGTGACCCCAGAGGCCTTGCCCTAGATGCTCTCAGTGGCCAGAGTGGGGGGACCACATGGTTACCCTGGCCTCACCACACAGGAAGCAGGGGCTGCCCAGCCAGGAGGCTAAGCCTCCACCAGGACAGCCTAGATTTTTGCATGAAAGCCGCAGGAGGAGCTTCTCCAGCCTCGGGCAGACAGCAGTCACGCTGCCAAGAGTTTGGTTTCTTAGGTTCCCAGAGAGAACAGTGTGGTCCAGCTTTTTCCACACTGCCCTCTGCTGGCTCAGCACAGGCCCTGAGTGCACAGGGACATGGGTGTTCAAGAGGAAAAGCCACACCGTCCACACTGCCCTTCTAGAGTCGTGCTCCCTGGGCAGTTTGGCAGAGGAGAGTTTGGATAGTGACCAGGACCTAGGGCTGACAGGTGAGGCCGAGCTCCTGCAGCCACCACACACCACCTCCCCAACTCGCAGGTCCTCAGGGACCTGCCCCTCCCTCCAGCTCCCAGAGGAGGGGCCTGTGCCTTCACCAAACCCTCGCACTGCTGCCCGTTTTAAATTCCTGCTTCGTCTCCTACCCATCCCTTCCAGGCCAGTGTCCCTGTCATGATCAACTAAATTCGTCTCCCGTCCCCCAAGTGCTCAAGTGAAAGGCACTCTGGGAGATTCCCTGGGGAACATGGCCATGCACCAGGCAGAGCCCCAAAGGCTCATCCACACCCTGAACCCCAGACACCCCTCCCCCAGCTGGTGCACCCGGAGACCCGGTGGCCCAGAGCCCTCCCTGGATGCAGAACCCAGTCCAGCTCCTCCCTGGGCACTTACTGAGCTCATGCTGGCCAGGGTGGCCTGAGAACTCGATGACTAGCAGGTCTTTGCCATCAAAGCTGCGCCCGATGCTATAGGTCTTGGCCACCTGGGCACAGCGGGTCGCTGTCCGCTTCAGCACCCGTACCATCTGGGCGTAGGAGTGGTGGGCGAAGCGAATGAAAGTGGGTGGCAGGTCTGAGGGCAGGGCATCCTCAGCTTCCAGGTCCCCTGGGGAAGAGAGGGCAATGGGTGGCACTTCCTGCCTGCCAGCAGCCGCTCCGCCTGCACCACAGCCTCCCCTGCCACTGCCCGGGACCAGTCCGCCCCAGCACCCTCGCTCCCCACCCACACACACTGCAGTGACCTGGGGTGGGACCAGTGTGTCCCCTTGGATGGTTCTGCCAATCTGCTTATGTTTGTAGTTAGAATTCTTGTAATGATACTGTTAACACCATCTACAGCCAGGGACAACAGCCAAGAGATGTACATGGCCCGCAACAGCATCCCTGTGCTGGCAAGACCTGAGGCCTGGGGGGTGGTTCTAATGCAGCCAACAGCAGGGGCTGAGGGCAACACATGGGGCACCCAGGCCCACAGGGCGCCACAAGGCAATGCCTTCCGCCCTGCGCCCTCACAGCCCACCAACGCCCTCTGCAATCATGGCACCAGCCCACTGGGCACTCTGTGGCTCCCCCTCGTTAGCGCCAGTGTGAGCTAGCAAGCACAGCTCCAGAGGCTCCCTCCAGCCCGTGTCACTGCTGTGTCCATCCCAGCTGTCTACTATCTTCCTCCCACGAGGAGGAAGGGCAGGGAGGCACCTGGGCCGGTGCAAGCAAGACCCCCACCTGCTGTCACTCACTGGAGCAGAAGCCCCAGGACACTGGGGACACTGCTCAGTCCCTGATGACCCCGTCCAGGAAAGCAGCTCCCTGGGGCCACCTGGGGCCATGAGGGGCTACTGAACTCCCTGAGTGTCTCTCTGGCCTGCGGTTTTGATTCTGCTCAAACTTGCTGGTGACAGGAAGGCAGGCAGATGGAACCCACAATTTAGTGGCACAGATGCCCAAAATAATCTCTCAGCCTCCTCCTTGGGCTTCCCCAGGGCAGTGTCCTGGCCAGCTGGGGAGACATCTGGATTCTTTCCCCAACTCCTGGGACTCACCAGCTGCCCCACCACCCCTCAAGCAGACAGCTCCCCTCAAGCAGCACAGTACCCCCCGGGGCTGGCCAGCCACACCCACACTGAAGCCCCATCAGCCCTCCTCAGGGACTCCAGGCCCTGAGCTCCAGGATCAGCCCTGAGCCCCACACGCCCCCAGACACATGTCTGTGTCACCTCCCCAGCCATCCACCCTGTACCAGAGTGGAGCCCTGTACACAGCAGGAGCTCAGCATCTGTTGAGGAATGGACAAAAGAGTCCATCCACCAATGACTGGCCTGGGTCACTCCCACAGAAGACCTTGGGCATCTGCCCTCCTATCGAGCCACATCCACAGGAGATGCACTCTGCACACAGGAGGCCCCACCAGTCAGGTTGGCCACCAGTCAGCTGGTCTCTCGGGACCCCTCCTCTTACCCACCAGGTGCACACAGACTTGAGGTGAAAGGCAGGATCTGTGCCCTCAGGCATCATGGCCAGGCAGCCTCTGGGACCCCCGGAGGTACAGCTCACTACCCTCAGAGCTGCCCATTCCCTCACCCCAACGGGTTCCCAGGGGACAAGGCCGGTCTCCTTGCAACCTCTCCTGCACTGGAGCCTCTCCTGCACTGGCCCACAGAGCCCGCCTCAAGGAGCGCTGTCCAGGCCAGACTTCCTGGTGTGGTCTCTCAGGCCCAGCAACCGCAGGTGTGCCTGGCAGGCTCCCCGAGAAGCTCCCTGCCCACCGCAGCCCAGGGGCATGGTCAGAGCACTGCAGCTTTCCAGGGAAACCTGCAGCCAGGACTCTGGGCCCTGGGCTACCATGCCCATGTCCCATCTGCTTTCTGAGCAGGGCCACCTCCAGTGGGAGGTCCCTGTCCCTGCAGCACTTGCCCCCAGCACCCTGTCACTAAGCCCCCTTCACTCCAGCCTCCCGTGGGCCTGGGTCCATAAGAGGTGGGAACCTTTCGTTGGGGGCTCCTCCTGGCTCCTCCTGTGCCGCCCCTGCAGTCCCCACCTAGGAACAGGACGCTGCAGGGAGCCGGCTCTTCCTTGCGCCTCTTGCCTGCACCACCACAGAATGCAGTCTAACTGGGCCTTTCAGTTTGGTCTGTGGTGCTGAAGGACCCCCTGGACCCTGCCAGCCCACATCACGATGCTCACACAGAGCCTGCAGGGCCTGGGGGCCTCCCCTTACCCCGAAGCTTCTCCAGAGGGTCGTAGCAGCCTTCCTCCTCCCGGGCAAAGTAGTGGGCACAGTCCAGGAAGTAGGGCCAGGCCATGTCGATGGCGTCGAAGGCCGGCTGACAAGCCTCCCGCAGGCTCTCACAGACATGCCGGCAGGGTCTGCGCACCCGGCCGCCCTCGCAGCGGGGGGCCAGCACGGCACAGCCCAGCAGCCGCAGGTCAGGGTTGCACTGGCCCTCCAACAGGTGATGCAGGACGCTCAGCAGGGTGTACTCGGAGCTGGACTCCACCGCCTCCCGCGACCGCTGCTCCAGCAGGGTGGGAAAGGCAGTCTGGGTGTAGGCGGCGTCCGCACAGGAGCTGAGCTGCAGGTCCACGCAGGTAGCTGGGGAGGCAGGGTGGGCAGGTGACGTGATGACCTCAGCCCAAGGGGTCCACCCAGGGCCTGCAGGGATAGGGCAACCAGAGGCTGGCACAAGGCGTAAGGTTTTCCCTTTTCCGTGTCAAGGATTTGAAAGGACGGGGTTGTTTCTGTTCAGGTTCTCTCTGCTCACAGCATTTCATCTATGACATTGACTTTTGCACTGAAAACTTTTTTCCCAGTTCTTTAGAAGTCTGGTCTGTCCATGTTGAATATACCAGATGCCCAAATCTGGCAGGAAAGGCATTAGCCTCAGAGCACCAGCCCCCTAAGCACAGTCCTACGCCCTTGGGACACGGTTCCAAGTTCATCCCTCAAGATGGCCCTGCCCCACCCTTTTAACCAAAGAGAGCATTGGGATGCAGGTGCTCATCCAAGCCCACTAGCTCAGCAGAGCTGGGAGCTAGCCCAAAAATGCACCCGGGGGCAGGAGAATAGTCAGTGGTAGAGCACCTGCCCCCCCAAAAAAGAAAGGCTGTCCACTTCAAGGCCCACCCTCAGCCCCCTGGAGCAAGCAGACTGTGGTGGGGACCAAGAGCCAGCAGGTAGGTGAAGGAGGGAGGCAGGTGACATCTGCAGAGCTCGGGCAGCAGGGCGGGATGGGCAGGCCCACGTGCTGCGGGCAGGTCGGCCCATGCTTCCTCCGAGTTCCCTCAGCGGTTGAAGCAGGAGCCCGGGTCTGACAGTGGCACTGTTACTTTCTACCCCCTGTAGACAGCAGTGGTGTCCCTGACAGGAGAAGGAGAGGCGTCCAGGTACTATACCCCTGTCTGCTGCCGTTGACCTGCGGCATTCACCTGCGAAGAGATGGCACCATCGTTAGTGTCCTGCACCACCACCCCGTGCATCCCATCAGCAGCCGCTGGCCCTGAGCACAGCCCAGCTTCCCCCGGCCAGCTTCATCTCAGTCCCCTCCACAGCCCCCAGGGTAGCAGGCACCCTGCTACCAGGTGAGGAGCCTGAGTCTGAGAGGTCATGAGACCTGCCTAAGCAAGATCCCTCGTGGCAGGCTGGGTCCCAGGGCAGCCTCCAGCCCCACAGCCCGGGACTGGCCAGCAGTGTGCAGGTGACCCTGCTGTCCAGGCTAAGCAGCCTGACCTAAAAATAGCATCATGGCCAGTCTCAGCGCCCCAAGGCTGTCACCCAGAGCCCTGAGTCTTTAACAACCAGCCCCCAAGGGCCTGTGCCTCTGTGTTACTAAAAGTCCCTTCCAAAAGGACATCTAAGCACAGGGTCCCTGTCCCAAGAACGGCCCAAGAATGCTGGGTAACATGCTTGTATGAATCAGGGCCCCTTCCCAGAAAAAAGGATCAACACACCCTGTCCTTGCCACTGTGGGGCCTCAAGGGCCTCCTCAAAGCCCAGGCACAAGGACCCAGAGGCAAGACCCTGCACAGCCAGATGAAGCTCACGCTAGCCAACGCCACCTGCCAAGGCCCTGGTGCAAGCAGGGCCGGGTGCTCTGTGAGCACCGAGGGCGAAGAAGCGACTCTGAGGAGGGCATTTGGTGTCAGACTTCAGCTGAGCCAGCCCTGGCATGGGGCTGGGCATGGGGCTGGGCATGGGGCTGGGAAGGCCCCCACCAGGCCTGGGAAGGGCAGGCTGGGTGGGGAGAACAGCCAGAACCAAGAAGAGAGGTTCCTAAGCAGGTGTGGGCATGTGGGCATGTGGGCATGGGGTGGGGAGCCCACGGGGAGGGGGAAGGAGGCTGGGACCAGAGGAAGTTGGAACAGAAGCCAGGCCTGACCTTGAGACTGACAAGGTGCAGCCACTTTTAGTTCCCTTAAGACTTGGGGCATGAAACTCAGCTGGACTCAGCACCCTATGTGATCCCCAATGCGGGAATGGGCAGGGGGCTCCGGGCTTGCCCACTGCAGAAACTCCTAGGCCCAGTGGGTAGGTCACCATGGTCCCCACAATCCCCACACCCACCAGCTGGCCAAGCTCTCATGGGATGGCAGCATCTGGGGCAGGACACCTCCCCCAGCCACCACGGACAGCGCTGCTCCCACCCTAGTGGCTGATGAGAGGGCACATTGACACGTCCACAGGGTGGATCTGGGCCCACAGGAAGACGCCTGTGCCTGTGACTCACGATCCCTCCTCATCCAATCACGCAGCAGAGAACCTGACCGTGAGCCACGAGGGCACAGCAGGGCAGGCACCCAGCCTGGACGTGGGCAGCTCTGGGTTCAACCTTCCCTCACAGCAGGGACCCTGGACAAGTCCCTCTTCTGCTGTCTCCCCAACCTATAGGGGGCGTACTGTGAAGGCTCAGGAGACACTGGGGTCCAGTGCTCAGTGCAGGACGAGCCTGGAAGGTGCTTTATGGTGGACACTCCTGTCTTCTGTGACTCTGCACAGCTGGCATCCCTGGGGAAGAAGTTCTGGAAACAGCACAGCCGGGTGCGTCCTGGCAGGGAGAGCTGCGGGGCGCCCACCCCCATACCCTGGTTGCCCTGCCACACACATGGGGATGGGCACAAGCAATTTTTGTCTACAAATCCAAAAGCAGGGACAAGAGGGCTGGAGTCCACCTGGTTGGCCACCCAGTGGCACAAGGGCCCCACTCTGCTCTCCTCACACAGGTGTGGCATCTCCAGGTACACATGGCTTCATGGCCCTGAGTGTTCCCAGACTCACACTGTCACCACCTACTGCAGAGTGACAGAGGCATGGGAGGGGGCAGTTTAGAGAACAGGACTCTGCTTGGAACATCACACCAGCACCCATCTGTCAGCGCAGCTAAAGACAATCAGTGATGCTGGAGAAAAAATGGAAGGACTACATCCAGGCAGCGATCCGAGTCAGCATCCAGGGCCAGTTGTGAGCAGGGCCAGGTGTGAGTGTCCATTCTGTGTAGAGCCAGGTGTGAACATCCATCCTGTGCAGGGCCAGGTGTGAGCAGGGCCAGGTGTGAACATCCATCTCATGCAGGGCCCTGGGAGCAGCTGCGTCTGGCACTACTTTTCGGGTTTGTTCTGGTCCAGAACCCACACTCTGCAGTCACCATCTTGTCCCATCCTGAGCTTGGACTGAGGCAGATGCTGGGGGTGGACCGTCAGCTAAGGATGAGGCTCATCAGGTGGACAATATGATCCTCACATGCCTGATCCCCTGTCCCTCGTCCCTTCGGTTTGGATGGTGCACCTGCTGCGTACTGACAACCAGCTGAGCCTGGGAATCTGGAGATGCACCCCGATGCTTGGCAGACGGTCTGTGAGTGGAAGAATCCACTTGGACTTGACCTGGGGCCTCTGCTGGCCTCCGAGGAATGCAAGGTGAGGACCCAGGAGCAAGCAGGCATCCACCCACACCTGCTTCTCAAGGCCAAGTGCCTGCTGGGGGCTTGGACCACAGGCAGGGGTCAGAGGAGAGGATGCGGCCTGGTGTCCCCTGCTTCAGGTCTCCCCAGGGTATAGAAAACGGAGGTTCAGGGAGTAAGCCCCGGCCTCAACTCCTCACTGTGCGGGAGGGAATGGAGCTGCTGCAGAGCTGTGGGGTCCCACGAGCTGAGGGCCACTGTGCTGGGCCCTGGAGTGCTCAGCACAACAGCTCTGGATGCAGTGGGCAGGAGGGATGGCCCACCGTGACTCTCTCAGGCCATGTGGTTCTCCAGGTGAGGGGCAGCATCTGCCAAGCGGACCCGCAGCTGTTTCCAGGCGCCACCACATGGGAGACAGAGCAGGGGTTCCAACAGCAGGCTCCAGTCCCTCAGTCTGGAGACAGGAGACAAGCTGCGGACAGGGGAGAAGCCTTCCTGCCTCCTCCAGCTCCTGGGGACCCAGGGGTCACTTGGCTTGTGGCACATCACTCCAGCCTCTTCCCAGTGTGAGCACGTGACCCCTCTTCCCTGTGTGTATGTCAGTGTCCAGGTGCCCCTCTTCTAAGGACACTCGTCAGGGACCGAGGGCTCCCCCACTCAGTGTGGCTTTCCCTCCAGTGAGTTCACTCCTCAGGTACTGAGGGTTAAGACTTCAGCTGATCTTTGGTGGGGGACACTATGCAAGCCATAACAATGAGCAAGCCCCAGTGAATGCTTCTCCGGCCACCACGGAGTTGGGATGGGATGGAGGAGGGGCCCAGAGTGGTCATACAACTTGCCCCAAGACACACAGCCAGTTACATGGAGAAGCTGGGCCTCGCCCAACTGGCTTGGCCTCTCTGGGCCTCCAATTTTTGTCTACAAATCAAGGGAAGGACCAGATGGCCCAGAGCCCACTCTGCCCCTCTGAGCACTCGCCTGCCCTTGTAGCCACAGAATGCTGAAGCGGGGACACTTGGACAGCACTTTGCCACCACACCCACCACCCCTGCAGGCACACACTGCACAGGACCCCCAGCCCTGGGGACGGGTGAGAGGCAGCCCTCGAAGGACCTGCACCCTCACTGTGCAGCCTGGCAGCCCGAGCCACACATGGCTGCTGAGGGGCTTGAAACTGACACCCGCTGGAAGGACAAGGCCACCCAGCATCAGAATGAGAAGGGAAAACGTCTCCGTCGTGGTTTTTATGTTAATGACAAAATATGAGCATAATCTTTTGGATATGCTGGGTTAAAATTTTTACCAAAATTAATTTCATTTATTGCTCCAGCATGTGGCTGCCAGGCAACATTACCTGCATGGCTAGCATGGTGGCACTGGTGGATGGCGCCCCTGGGACAGCTGCTTCTCAGCAGCCCACAGTGACTGTGATGCCTCATGACCACGAGGGGGCAGCATTTCTTCAATCCGGCAAAGGAGACTGACAATTCCTCCCCCCCTCCCTCTTCAATGGGCAATAGGTTGCTCCTCCTGGCCAGGGCCTCCTCCAGCAGAGGAGACACCTGAATGAGGTCAGAGAGGCCAGGTCATCCACACAGGTCACACAGTTGATAGCGGAATCAGGGTTGGAAGCCAGGACCCAGGACCCAGGAGCATGAAAGTCACCTGAGACCCCAGGCTCGGCCAGGGAAGGGACAGGCAGCAAGGAGTCCAGCCTTGCTCTGAACCCCCAGGGATGTGAGAGCCAGGGTCAGGGCTGCCTCTGATATCCACACTGCCTGGTCCCACCCACATCATGCCACCTCCTACAAACTCCCACACTGCTCTGTAAGGAGGGGACCCAGAGGCGGAAGGGGGCTGCAGACACCAGCCCTGATCTGTGTTCTCAGCCCCAGCAGAGACAGAGTTCACTGCCCACCCTGCAGGAAATGAAGGGACGCAAGCACTGAGCCCAGAGGGGGCTGGCTGGACTGCTCCTGGGCAAGGCCAGGAGGGCTTCCTGGAGGCGGGGGCTGTGTCGCCTGATGAACTGCGACTCCAGACCTTTTCTGAGCATACGGGTTCATCCAGCACTTGGCAGACGGTCTGTGAGTGGAAGAACCGACCTGGGCTTGACCTCAGAGGGATCTAAGGTGAGGACCCAAGGAGCAAGTGGGCATCCACCCCCACACTTGCTCCTCAAGGCCAAATGCCAGCTGGGGGCTCAACTCACACATGGGGGTCAGAGAAGGGGATGTGGCCTGGTCTCCCCTGGCTACACACATGTTCACATGTGAGCCACCTGGCCTTTCTGTAGCAAGGGGGAGCAAAGAGGTCAGAGGTGGGGAGGAGGGCCAGAGGTAGCCAGGACCGTCCAGCGTAGCCAGGAGGGAAGAAGAGGGGAAGCAGGTGGTGCTGGTGTTTGAAAAGGGCATTGTCCAGTCATGCCCTACAGGTCCAGGCAAGCTCTCGGGTGTCCACAGACCCCAGCACTCCAATTTCCAAATCTGACACCCGTTATAGGGAGGCCTCCGGGGACCCCAGCCCTGCAGGAGCAGATGTCTGCGGCTGATCAGGCCCCAGAGGATGGGGGCAAGATGCGCCCTCCACCTCTCAATAGGTGGGGAAGTTGAGGCCCAGCCCCTGGGGGCATGGCTAGGACCCGAGCCAGACTCCGGGCCAGCCGGGAGGACCTTCTCAGGTGAGGTGACACACAGGCGCGCCTCCCAGGGCTCCCCAGTCCTGCCCAGGACCTTCCAGGAGGACTGCACCCCCTCCCCACCCTGTGGGCCCACTTCCGGAGACGTTGCCGGCTGTCGCGGTCCCCTAGCAGCCACAGGCGGAGAGGGAGGGCGGGATCAAGAGTTGGCCGCCGCCAGAGCCCTCCCCATTCCTGGAAGGACGGGACCTTGGACGGCCGCGTGCCCTGCAAAGCCCTGGCACCTGCTGGATGGGACCCACCTGCAAGGCGCCCGGCCAGCGCGCGGTGCCCCCACCGCCAAGGGCCTGTCCCTGGCCAGGCGGGTGTCCCCCGCTGCCTCCAGCCCGCGGCTCCGGCGCCGGGCCCCCAGCCTCCAGGTGCTTCAAGAGACCCGCGCCTCCTCGGGGCAGAGTCCCTCTACTGGTCCAGAGGCACACGGAATCCACTCTGGGGACCTTAGCGGCCGGCCCGTGGTCTAGTGAGGGGCACGGGGGAGCTCCCGGGCGCGGCGGGCCTTACCGGCGGGGTCCGAGGCGCGCTCGCAGCCGGGCTGTGCGGCGGCGGCCAGCAGGGCCAGCGCGGCCAGGAGCAGCGGCGGCGGCGGCATGGTGGGCGCGGGCGCAGTGATGTGGCACTCGGGCCCGCGGCCGCGCTGCTCGCCGCTCGCCCCCGCCCCGCCTCAGGGGGGGCGCCCCGAGCGCCGCGGGAGTCGGGTTACAGCCGCCCCGCGGGGAGGGGGCGGGAGGGGGGGAGGGGGGGGAGCGCGGGTCCCGGGAAGAGTCCCGCCCGCCGCGCCGCCGGGCGACGGCCCCTCCTCAGGATCGGCCGCCCCACCTCCGCCCGCAGGACCTTCTGACCAGATCCCCTGCAGCGGCCTGGACGGGAGGGTCTGGAGGTGTCCCGCACCCCAGCGAGCAGCAGCAAACTTGGCCACATCGCCCAGCTCTGGGCCGGGTCAGAGGCAGAGGGCAGAATGCTCCCCACCACCCCACCCTTCCCCCTCAGGGCACCTTGGGTCCACCAGGAACGTCTTTGTGGAGGAAACACTCAGGGGACAGGAAAGGGGAGGCAGCCCCTGCAGTGGACTCCTGCTGCCGTCCCCTCTGAGCTGTCTTCAGCCCAGGCGGACAAGTCCCTCCCTCCGTTCCTGCTCACCCACAGGGCCTGGCAGACAACTGGCCCACAGGGAGTGCTGGAGGCTGGATCCTCTCATTAAAGCAGAGGATACCTGCTCCAGGAGGCGGCCTGAAGGCCCTTCTACCCACCCCTGACCTAGACCCGGAGCCAAAGCCAAGGTCGTGGTGGGGAGGGAGGAGCCTGCTAGCTACCCTTGCAGGAGGGCTCTTCCCACCTTGCTGGCTCTACTGTTCCATGCACAAGCCACCTTGGAGCCCCCCACCGGCAGGAGATCCCCAGGGCCTGGAAGCTGGAGACCCAGAAGCAAAGGTAGTCCGGGAGCCCTCCACTCAGCCGGGCTGGAGACCCTCTCCCTCCTGGGACAGGATCTGTCCACACAGCTGGACAGACTCTGACTCCTGCTGGCCCCTCTTGCTGCCCCACTGCTGTGGTGCGGCTGCTGTGCCACCTGGATGCACACCTTATGTGCAGGACTGCCCAGATACCAAGGCCCACAGGGCATGGGGCTAGAGACCCCTCAGGGTCGCATCTGCCTAGGCGGGGCAGCAATGTGGGGCAGGGCTAGAACCTGGACTTGGCCCACATGGGAAGAAGAGGCAGTTCTTTCAGGGAGGCCCAGAAGCATGAGCCCCTAGAGGAGGACCAGGAGGCTGGGCACCCAGTGCTATAGCTTGGGGCCAGTGGACAGGGTGGAGAGCTACCAACAGGAGCGGAGCCTGGAGGTCTCTCAGGCCTCAGCAGAGCACAGCCCACATTTGGCCATGTTCCAGGAGCCCGATCTGCTGGTAGAGGATGGGTACAGGAAGGGCCACCATGCTGGGGACTAGGACTCCACAGGCTGCAGCCATCAATGGATGCCCAGGTGAGGCCCAAGGAGGGTGGGAGTCAGAGGTACCTGAGGGGTGGGGACAGGGCATCATTACTGTCACTCTGGCTTGTCAGCCACCTTGTATGATCAGGCTGGAGGTTCAGGGACACCAGATGATGGCCTCAGCAGGACAAGACAAGCTGTGGGGGAGGACTTTACCTCTGGGCTCTCGAGGCCTCCTCTGCTCCAGTGACAGGTGGTAAACAGAAACTCTTGGTCCCCAAACAAGTGAGCACCATGTCCTGTGAGCTGCCTGCAATGCCTGCAAGCTCCGTGGCCTGCTACACCAGGGGAACAGCCATAGCTTCAGGGTCAAAGCAACTGCTAGGGCTGAGCCCACGTGTCCCAGGAGCCCAGCAGGGACGGATTACAGCCCAGAAGGCTGCAGGAGCTCTGACTGCCTCCCAGTTCAACAGCTGGCCTCCGGCTAGTGCAAAAGCAGCATTTGCCCCTTTTTAGGGAAATGAAGACCCTTGTGTGACAGGTTTGTTTGTTTGTGTGTTCCTGGGCCCGACAGTTCTGCAACATGCATTTCCTTGAGTGGACCTAAGGTTGTAACCAGCGTTTACCATAGTGATGACGTGTGACACTGAGGCCCAGCTGGCTGGCGGCTTCCCAGGATGGAGAGAGGTTCACACTGCAGGTTCCCGGCCTGGGCTCTGGAGGCAAAGTGGCTTCCCCTGTGGGAAGCTTGCTCCCTCTGCAAGCTCAGGGCACCAGGGGACAACAGGGGGTCCAGGTCCACAAGCCCAGGGCATGAAGCCCCCAGCCAGTCTAACACTGGGACCCCACAACTGAGGGCAGGAATGGGGGGATTCCATGGTCTTGGTGGTCTTGGATTGAGGACACACTGCTCCTGGGCGACACTGGCCCCTGTTTCAATGTTTGCAGCTTCCTGCTGCATTTCTATAGTTATTATTATTCCTAAGAATAATTTATTTTATTTGCATTGCCCTTTATGATTTGCAAACGCTTCTTAACATCTTTTTGGAGGGGGGCTTGGAGAATCAGTCAAACAGCGCCTGGGCATTTGGAGACGCCTCTGTCAAGCCGACTCCACCAGGTCTCACTGTGTGAGTGCGAACAGGACACTGCACCAAGGCTCTGAAGAACGCAGGCCAGAGGCAGGGCGGAGGGCGGCCTCCTGCCTCACGCTGAGGCTCTCTTGCCTGCAGGAGCCCTCGTGAGGCCCTCCCAGAGCCTGTCCCACCTGTGGTGGGCACTGAGGTCATGCAGCCCAGAAGCGATCCTGACCAGGGCTAGAGGAGGGTGCTGCCCAGCCTGCGCGCACCCTGACCCACTCATTCATCTCAGTCCTTCCTCTGAGGGCGCCCTGCAGGCTGGGTGCCATTCCTATCTTCAACTTTGAAATACAAAGGCCCTGGAAGCTTCCTGTGGAAGGTTCCCCACGCTGGCAGGGGTGCTCCACCCAGGAACAGCAGCCCCACAGCTCTGAGGCAGAGGACGATGCTGCTTCTGTTCCCAGAACCACTTCTGCTTCCAGGACTGAGCAGTGAGGAGTGAGGTCTGCGGCCTGTTGAGCCCCACCTTACTAGAACATGCGCCCTGGCGGCTGCTGACATGCTCTAGACCATCTCATGACCAGAGGCCGGCAGTGGCCTTTGGGGGAAGGAAGGGAGAGAAAAGGGCCATTTGCTCTCATGGCATCTTACCCAGAGTCAGCTCTGGGTGCACAGACTCCCCTCCTTTGCAGGCAAGGTCCCATCCCTCCTAGGATGCCCCTGAAAGGGCGACCAGCCGCAGCTCCACCCCTGCCTGATCTGTGCCTAACAGTGGACAGAGGTGAAGCAGAGGCAGCTGGGTGTTGGGCTTCTCAGAGACAAGGCTGGTTGCCACCCGCCCCTGACCACAGACTGCCCAGTGCGAGGTCTGAAGCCCTGAGCAGACCCTTGGGGCTCATCTTCTAGCCTGACCAACACTGTGAGCAAAGGCGGGTCATTATCAGGCTGGAGTGGCAGGCCTCAGCACCTAGGTAACCTAGATAGCATAGCCACTGTCCCCAGAGAGGCAGCTGACCTCCCAGGACAGCCATGGTGCAAGGGCCAAACAGGTCCTTTCCTGCTCAGTGTCTTGAACTCCAGGAAGGGACAAGGAAGCTGCCAGTAGGGCCACACAGCCCAGCCCAGAGCCTGTGCCCTTCCTCCAGCCCTGCTGCCCCTACAGGCACCTGCCGCATGCCTCTCCTCCTCCCTGTGCTAAAGCCTCTGCACAGCTAAGCTGCCATTTTCATGGGGTCCCAAGTGGCATGTCTGGAGCAGACCGGTGCCCTGTGCACTGGGCCCCTTGGGGTGTCCTCAGTGTGTCTGCTGCAGGTGGTAGTCATTCTCGGCATCCGGAGCGTTGCTGAGGCAGCCCCCAGGCACACCTGCCTCCCCAGCAGCCGGTTGGCCACGGCGCCAGGACATGCCGGAACAGTCAGCAGAGCAGGGAGCACATGAAGAAGTCCGCTGCCGCCTTGCCACAGGCCAGGCGCTTGCTGAGGACACCCTGGTGAGCGGTTACAGTGACAAAGGGCCCCGGCTCCACTAGCCCGTGGGGAGAGGAGCAGTGATGCACAGGGACCGAGCACACACGCTCACCTTCTTTGGTCTGATCCCTGTGCCTGTCTGCATGGCCCACGGCAGGGGCCATCAGGTCATGCCAAGGCCTCTAAGAGCTGTCCCAAGTGCACGTCCTGACCAGGGCCACCATTCAGCCTCTTGGGTCCTGGCTGGCTGAGGGGCTGCAGGTTGCTAGCAAGTGCAGTGAACCTCTGTCCCAGGGTGTCTGACCCTCACTTGGAAGCACCACTGCCCCTGAGTCACAAAGCAGCAAGAGCACAGTCAAAGGCATCTGCCTGCCAAGGGCAAGGTCATGACCCTAGGCAGTGACAGCCCGTCACCACCCAGTCCAGGGTGAAGTAACCAGTCGAGGACTCTGCAACTGGCCATGTTCCAGCAGCTGCACACTCTGCACCCCACCTGCTCCAGGGAGCTCCCCTTCAGGCAGAAGCTGGACCCAGCTCTCACACAACCACAGGCAAGTCCAAAGCGGTTCCTGCCGCCCAGCAGGGGGAGGCTGCAGGAAAGCTGTGCACACGCCACACCTGCCCTCCCATGGCTTAAGGGTCACAGGCAGCCAGCAGAGGCAGTTTGCAGCCTGGCTGGGACGGGAGGCAGGCAACAGCCAACAGGACCCTGGAGGTCCTGCAGAGAAGGGGCTGGCACACCCCTGCACTTGGGAGCCAGCACCTGCACGGCACCCTGGCATCTACACACCTGTTTCCTCTCTCCAACCAGTGGACACAGACCCCGAGGAGAGCTCTGAACACCAGTCTGCCGGGATGTAATCCACACTACTGATTAAATAAAACCACAGGTGACGACCAAGAAGCAGAGAGGAGCAGCCACGGGCGCCCACTCCCTCCCCTACTTCATCCACGTGCGGGAGTGGGCAGAGCGACTCAAGATCCTCCCCAGGCGGAACTCACAGGGATGTGTCCAGAGGCCTCTTCCATGCATCCCAGTTCTGAGAAGCATCCCCAGGAGGAGAGAGCCCTGAAAAGTTTCGACCCTCCACTGCAGAATATCTACAGTAGGCTCACAGCCCTCTACGGGCTGGTAGAGGCTGCACGCTCCTGGCCACCCTGAAAGCCTGGCCTGCACCCGGGTGCTGGGTCCTCATTCAGCCCATTCACACGTGAGAGGCCCCTGCCACTAACCCAGCTGTGCGGCTCCCACTTTTCACCCCTCCATGCCCCCCTCACTGGGAACACCTGCCAGCTCTCAGTTACCTGCATTGCCTGCCATCAGAACCCAGAGCCCATCCAAACAGGACCATTTGCCTTTGAAACCACGGGCCAGCAGGCGGCAGGTGCTGCCCAGATGTTTAGTGAGAGAACCAAGAGCAGCCTCGCTGAAGCTTGTGGCAAGGAGAGGCTGCGCTGCATGCATGCTGCCCGCGAAGGGCCTGGGAGGGGAGCCACACGGCACAGGACCTCAGGGCCCATCAGTTAGGACTGTGGAAACCTGGGGGCTTCGTTTGAACACTTCTTCCTGATGTGTGTGTGTGCACAGAACGCGCACGCTCACACGCGTACACTCAGGCTCTCACACACATGCCTAAAAGTAAAAATATAACCCATAAAGGCACAGGGCATTGTGGCTGAACACACCAGGCTCAGTGGCGACTCACGTAGAATTCCCAGCTAAACGTTGGAGCTGGGTCCCCATGTGGGATCCCTGGAAACTCAGCCCGCACCCCTACACACAGGTACACCCATGCGCACACTCATGTGCGCGTACCTACAGGCACACATGGGCACAGATGTGTAAACCTTCAAATAAACAGCTGGCTGGCAAGAGAAGGGACCATGGTTCCCATCCACAGCGGCACCCAGTTCCCTAAGAACCCGAGCGTTGGCCAGTTTCTGTGTGAGGAGCAAAGCTCCCCTGATCCACAAGTAGCTGGGCTGCCTGTCCTGAACAAGGTGGGACTGGTGGCCAAGAGCGGCGTGTGCCGTGCCCTGAGTGTTGATTCCAAAACTCTGGGAGGGAGCCTGACAGAGGAGCTGTGCACTGATGGAGCAGAGTCCAGGAGCCACTTCTGCCAGAGCCCAGCACAGGGCCAAGTGGGCACCAGCCCGGAGCCTGGCCACTGCAGGGAGCCTGGCCACAAATAAGAACCCCAAGAACCTCTCGTGCACAGATGCAGACCCATGTGGTCTCAGCACAGGCCTAGGGTGATGATGCCACCAGCGTCCCCTTTATACAGGCTCTCCCAGTGGCCTGGGACTCCAGGCGAACGGGCCTGACAGGCGAATGGGCCAGAGTCTGCAGGGAAAGGACAGGGGAGGAGCAAAGAGGGCACTCAGCTTGCCATGGATCGTCTGAGGCCCTGGCCTGGCCCTCTGCCCAAACCTCCCACATCCCTCACCCTCAGGGGTGCCTGCCCACTGAGGCTCTGCCCACCCTCCAGCAGCTCCCAGATCAGAGACCCAACCAACAGGACCCACCCGCTCACCACATACGGGGCAAAGCATAGGACGAAGGCCCGATGCAGGTGCTGACCTCCTGTTGGCTCGCAGGCGGTGCCTCTTCTGCTCACAGAGGCCGTGTTGGCACACACTGCAGGGACAGGAGACAGCCGTCAGGTGGACAGGAGGGGCCTGGGCAGCCTGAGCCCAGAGCCCAGAGGGCAGTGGTGAGGGTGGGCTGACCAGGGCGGGTTCAAGGCGAGGTCCAGGCTGGAGATCCTGGGGAGGCAGAGCACAGGACGAGGGAGAAAGAGCAACGGGAAGAGGAGGGGTTGGCTTTCCTGGTGACACCGATGAACAAAAGGAGCCGTGGAGGGCGGGAAGGAGCCGTGGAGGGCGGGAAGGAGACGTGGAGGGCGCGAAGGAGGAGCCGTGCTCCCCACTTCCTCTCTGTGCCGTCTACCACCCTCCCTTTCTCTTCCTTCCCTTCTGTGCAGAGGGACCTGAGTCAGGCCCTGGTCTGAGGAGCCGGGCCAGGACCCCGGGGGAGGGAGAAGTCACTGGGCCTGCTCACTGGGACAGGACAGAACCTGGGGACGGGGTCTATCCACAGATGGACGGGCGGGGGCAAAACCTTCCCAGCAGCAACTCAGAGCAACGACACTGGACAGAAGTCCAGTGGTCAGATGCATGCCACACAGTGAGCAGACCACCCAGGGCTTGATGAGATGTCTCTGCCAAGGCACGGCAAGAGTACCAGGTCATCCAGGGGCAGAAATGGCTGTGGACTTCAGACCCACACCCACGTGCTCAAGGAGGGGAGCAGCTGACTGAGCTCTGCAGCAGGCCCAGCAAGCCCCTCCAGGGACCCAGACCACCCAGCAGAAGCTCCCTGGGTGTTGTGGGCACATGTTCCAGGAGCCAAATACAGAAGCTGAGAAGCTCCTCCCACATGCAGTCACACAAAGAGTAGGAAGCTGTGAAGCTGTGAGCAGATGCCAGGAAACCCCACTAAGTAGGGTGACAGTGTTGGTGCTCACAGACTTGCAGGTCAGCAGCCAGGAGAGGTGCAGACCCCCAGCTTGGGTGCAGCCCAGCTACCTTCAGTGCAGGTCCACAGGCAGCACGACAGCCTGCATGGTGACCATGTGGGCACCAGCAGTGGCATCACGCCACCCAGAGCGCCTGGAGCAACATGGAGGCAGGCACCGCGAGCCGCAGCGGGAAGTGGGAGACGTGGAGTGCTGCGGTGAAGGCGGCAAAGCGCAGGCGCTGGGGCGGGGCGGCTGGCGCAGCAAGCGGGACGCAAGGGTGCTGCTGTAGCCGAGCCACGCGCGGCGCCCAGGAAGGCCAGCGACTGACCACGTGTAGGACAGCAGCAGGCAGGCATCGCGAGATCCCAGGCGCTGCGTGTGTAATGCAGTGGAAAGCCCATGGGCAGCCACTGGTCCATGCTCAGCGCTGCCACGCTCAGCGCAGCCTTGGACGCCAGAAAAGTGTCCAGACAGCCGACAGCCAGGCATGCGCTGGGCCCTGATGGTAGCTGCCCACGTAGCACGCCAAGCAGCGTGAAGGACATGTGGAATGCGGCTAGCCCCAGGTGGCCCAGTGACAGGTTCACCAGGAAAAACACGAGAGGCATACGCGAGAGGCATGCGCAAGCAGCTCGGCCCTGTAGGCACAGCAGAGCAGCACCAGCACACTGGACAGCAGCGACACGGTCAGCACTAGCGTCAGCAGGCCCACCAGCAGCGCCTTGCCCAGCTCACAGCGCTAGCAGCTGGCCAGGAGTCCTGCAGGAGGGCGGCAGGGAGTTGCGCTCATGACTCTGCCTCTGGGAAAGCGCAGCGGTGGGGCGGGTGCGCCCGCGGCTTCGGGGAGATCCAGAGCCCAGCAGGGTCCAGAGCGGCAGGGTCCAGAGCAGGGGCCGGGAGCCCAAAGCTGCTGGGCTCAGGAGCTGCCTGGGGCAGAGCTGGGGACAGCCGCAGGTCGTGGCGCTGTCCAGGGTGCTGAACACTAGCCCGAGGACTTCCTGGCCCTGAGGCAAGTCCTGCGGCTGAGCAGAGGGAGCAGGGTGCAGAAGCACGGGAGTGACAGTCCCTCTGCTGCAGGAGGGGACTCTGTGTCCTCCTGCTCTGGACCAGGTCGGTGCCTGCAGCAGTCATACTTTCTCTGCCCAGAGCTCCAGGGTGGTGACTCATGCACAGTTCAATTGCAAGCCAGCAGGTGGACTATGGCTTACATTGCCCCTCATCCCAAGCCTCACCTCCGACGATGGCCCCAAACTATAGTGACCTGGTGGCTTGTGGGGACAGCAAAGGGGGCAGGAGCTGTAGGGCAGGGCGGAAGGGGCAAGGGAGCTGGAGAGAGAAAGCAAGCCCTGCTGGCACCTATGCTCCCCTCCCGACACAGGGCCAGGAACTGGATCTCTGCTGGCTGGATAAAGAAAACAAGGTTTAAGGAAAAAGAAAGAGGCGAGCAGGAGAGGAAGGAGGGAGGAGAGGAGGAGAAGAGGGAGAGGAGGAGAGGAGGAGAGGAGGGAGAGGAGGAGAGGAGGAGAGGAGGGAGAGGAGGAGAGGAGGAGGGAGAGGAAGAGAGGAGAAAGAGGAGGAGGGAGAGGAAGAGAGGAGAAAGAGGAGTAGGGAGAGGAGGAGGGAGAGGAAGAGAGGAGGGAGAGGAGGAGAGCAGGAGAGGAAGGAGGGAGGAGAGGAGGAGAGGAGAGGAGGAGAGGAGGGAGAGGAGGAAGAGGAGGGAGAGGAGGAGAGGAGG
>CM053408.1:116998288-117103734 GCA_028644305.1 Xerus rutilus | reverse complement strand
GTGGTGGTGGTGGTGGTGGTGATAGTGGTGGTGGTGGTGGTGGTGGTGGTGATGGTGATGGTGGTAGTGGTGGTGGTGATGGTGGTGATGGTGGTGGTGGTGGTGGTAGTGAGGGTGGTGGTGGTGGTGGTGGTGGTGATGATGATGGTGGCAGTGATAGTGATGGTGGTGATGGTGGTGGTGGTGGTGATCGTGATGATGGTGGCAGTGATGGTGGTGGTGGTGACGGTGATAGTGGTAGTGGTGGTGAGGGTGATGGTGGTAACTAAGGGGTGATAATGATGGTGGTGACAGTGGCGATAGTGAGCACTCACCATGCCCCAGGCACCTGCTGAGCCCTTGCATATATCACCCTATTTCATTCTCTTCCCACACCTATGAGGTGGACATGGTTAATATCTCTTTGTTAAAAGTGGGGAAACCGAGGCACAGAGGAGATGACATGCTGGCCCGAGGCCCTGCAGGCGACCAGTGATGGAGCAGAGACACAGGTGCTTGCTCCATTGGAGAGGCCAGTGGGGAGGGGCTGGGGTGACAAGCAGAGGGCAGGCACAGTGGGTGAGGGAGAGGAGGGCAGGACAGGGCAGGGCTCAGAGGGTCCCAGCCAACAGCACAGCAGCATGGCTCTTTCCACATCACAGACTGAGCCGCGGGCAGCACGGGGCGGACGGGACGCTCTCCATCACTCAGTGAGCATCTGCCAGCTGCACAGAGGGCAGAGACCCCAGAGAAACCCTCCAGCACAGTGTGAGCCTGGCTGCAGCTGACTCCTGGGCACAGCAGGCCCTCTTTTTTTTTTTTTTTTTAAATAGATGGACACAATGTCTTTATTCTACTGGTTTGTATGTGGTGCTGAGGATTGAACCCAGGCCTCACGCATGCGAGGCAAGCGCTCTACCGCTGAGCTACAATCCCAGCCCCACAGCAGGCCCTTTCCACACATGTAGCTCCTCCTCAGGAGCAAGCCCAGCAGGGACAGTGGGGGTGCCGCTGCCCTGTGCCCTCCAGCTCCCTAGAGACTCCATACTGATGCCTGGGCTGTGGGGGAGGCATTCACACCACAGAGACCGCAGACACCTCCAGCCGGGCTTCTGTCTGGCAGGACTGGCTTGGACGTGGCCAGCACACCACTGTCTGGGCCTGACTCCTTCCAGCTGTGGCCTCTGCCCACCAAGTCAGGGCCCTGGGCCTGGGTGAAGGCTGAACACTGCCTGCCCTGCCTGCTGGGGTCCTGGCCCCATGCAGCCCACAGCCCGCAGCCACAGCAAGGCCCAAACCATGTCCACTCCCAAAGCTAAGCCTTGGTTGTCGATGCACCCATCTGTGCCAAAGCCAGACCTAGGCCAGGTAGGCCACTCTGGCTGTGGAAGAAGGGAGGCCCCGCACTCACCCCTGGACAGGCAGGAAGGCCGTGTGTGCTGAGCCCTGCCTGGGGCTCCAGCTCTGCTCAGGGAGTGCCTCCTGCACTCCAGGCGGCAGCGTGGAGAGAAGCACCCACCAGTGTGACCCCGCCCAATGCCAGCCTCTGTCCCAGCGCCCACTGGCCATCCTCACCAGCTCAGTGGAAAACTAGCCAAATCTCATGCCAAACCTGAAACCCAGTGCTGGGCCTGAGCAGGAGCCAGATGGGTGGGCCACACCAGCCATATCTCTGCTTACAGAGACCCACTGGGCGTGGGCTGGGACCTGGGAGGCAGCAGTCCAGGAGGCGGCTTCTGGCCTCTAGTGGGGAGGGTGTGGGAGTCTGAGCTCCAGTCCCTAAGACTTCAGAAGGCTCCTGCCCTGCTCACAGAGGGTGTTGGAGGGGCACAGGGGGGCCCAGGCTAGTGAAGGCTGAGCCACCTGTCCTGGTGAGGACAAGACATGGCTGGGGCCTGGCACTTGGCAGCTTGCAGGAAAGCTGGCAGTGAGGTGCGTGGATGGATGCGGACACACAGATGGCCAGCCACAAAACCAAGGGGGCAGCAGTCTCAACCTCCTGCTGATCAGAGACACATGGGAAGGACATGGCCGCCGTGTTTCACCCTAGGGGCAGGAAAATCGCTTCCCACTGGGTGTGGGAGAAAGAGCCAGCCTTGTGTCCCACCAGGCATGTGTGGGTGGGTATGGGGGTGTCATGTGTGATGCGCCCAGAGAAGCTCCAAACAGATGCTGGCGGCCTCTGAGCCTGATTGCTGATCTGGTTCCTTTTTTTTCATTCTAATTCCCTGCACATTTCTTTTTACTTGTTTATGACATGTCTCTGTCTTTCAAAAACTCATAATGCAAAACAGTTCTCTGCGTAGTCACCTCCAGAAAACCCAGGGGAAAATGCTTGTCGGCTGTCTTGGGTACTTTCCGCACTAAAGAGCAGTGGAAATCACTTCCTCTGCCTGCCGAGGGCCAGGCACCCAACACAGGCTGTGCTGTCCCTTGCTGTGGGGAGGAAGCCCGGATGCAAATCTCCACGCCTCCCTCCTGGGTGCAGGACTGTCCTGGGGAGACCAAGGGACCGCAGGCCCAGGGGTGACTCTGGGGAACTAGTTACAAATCCAGCCCTGCAGCGCACCCTGCGCCTCTGGCCGGGTCAGCACTTGTGCACTTGCCTGGTAACGGGGCTCTGAGACCCTTGCCCAGGCTCAGCGCTCACGATCGCTGGCAGGACTGAGGTCAATGCTCTCAGCCTTTGCCTCTGGCCTGACCATACCCTGCAGCTGCCAGCTGCCCCTGCCTCCCCCTCCGCTGTCAGGCTAGTGGATGGGCTTCTGCCAATGCTGAGCTGGCCCGGCCGACCTGCCAGGGCCCCAGGCGAGGAGCCAGGGCCCAGAAGCAGAGGGGTGTGGCTGCAAAGAACCCAGTCCTTGGCCCTGGAGGACACTGCCAGACTTTCACTTCCGGACTTTTGCTTCCCAAGGCCACGCGGGCTGCCTGGGAAGCCTGGAGCCTCTGTCCCACCATTGCCATCCTGAGCTGGAAGCTGTCAGGAAGAGGGAGGGGCCCGCACAGGGAGGAGCTGCCTGGAGCCTGGGCCGCTGGGCAGCAGCTATGCCCTGGGGCAGCCTGGCACAGGGCTCTGAGCTGGGGGCTCATCCCGGCCCTGCAGCCCCAGAACGGGGGTCATGCACAGCCCTGCGAGCCTGACACGCCTCGGCTCCTGTGTCTTGGGTAGAGAACAGAGGCCCCAGGGCCGCTGCGCCTGCACTTCCTCACTACTCAGCACAGCCCAAGGCAGGGCTGCTACCACGGGGGCCAGAGCCAGCGGCCTCCTGAGCAGAACAGGGCCTCTCAGGTGACGCCATGTCCTCCAGGTTCCAGGACAGCAGTGGGGACACTTCCTGGAAGGCAGAAGGCTGGAAGAGCCATGGGTGGTTCAGTTCTGCCCTGTTTCTACTGCCCTGAGCCAATATTGCCAGCTCCTTGCCAGCTAGGCTGTGCCAGGCTCTGAGGACAGAGCAGGGTGACAGAAAGTCACGAGCTGTGCCTTACCCTGTCAGTGTGAGATCCAGCTCTGCTCACGGCCAGCTGCAGGGTTTGGGGCACCCCTACTCCAGGACTGGCCGCTCCTTCATCTGCCGGACCACAGAGTCCCACCACAAGGGAGGCTAGGTCTGCTGCCGACTGCCCTCGATACCACTAAAGGTGACATGTAGAAAGAAGGTAGGGGACAGCATGGCCATCCTGGAGGTGGACACAGGACAGGTGTAAAAAGAACGGTGCGGGCTGGGGCTGTAGCTCAGTGGCAGAGTGCTTGCCTAGCATGCGTGAGGCACTGGGTTCCATCCTCACATATAAATAATAAATGAATAAAATAAAGATCCATCAACAACTAAAAAAAAAAATTAAAAAAAAAAAAAAAGAACGGTGCCCCAGGGACGAGAAGGAGGTCCAGAGCACAGGCACATCCCCCGATGCCCCACCCACACAGGGGCAAGATGGGACCGCACTCTCAGGACGGAGGGAGGGACAAGGCGCCTGGTCAGCAGCTCTACCAGTGCCCACGAGGTTGAGCCTCTGCCCAGGCAGCTCCGCGCCACCAGGCATGACATGGGGTCCTTTCTCCTACTGACCAGTGTTCTCCAGAATCAAGAAATGGGGGGCCTAGGTCGTATGCAGAGAGGGACTGGCCCATGTGCCCACAGGGGCCAGGTGTCCCTCAGCCTGCTACAGAGCCTGCAGAGCCTGCAGAGCCAGCGGAGCTGCAGCGGGGGACCCCCAAGTCCTAAGACCCGAGCAGCAGGAGCACTGGACGGCAAGACCAAGGGCAGGGGAGGGCATCCAGCCCAGAGGAGAGAGGCTGTGCTCTTCCTCCACCTTGCCATCCACCAGCCCCCCAAGGCTAGCCAGCCTCGCCCACTCTGGAGGCCTCCCTCAGTCCACTGACTCTAACACTGACCTTCCTCCAGAGACACACCAGCTGCCTGGGCCACCCCAGCCAGTCAAGCTGATGCCTGGTCAAGCAGCAAGAGCCCTCCATGGTGAAGACTGCGCTCTAAGGGGGCAGCAGAGGCAGAGGGGAGCCCAGGCCTCATGAACAGCCCCAGGCTCTGTCCAGACCAGTCCACCACTCACACCCATCTCCATAATGGGCAGCCCCACAGGCTGCTATAGCTGGTCCTTGGCTGCCTCCAGGGGTCTTTTCTAACAGCTACGTCCTGCAGGGCCTATGCAGCCGGTTGGAGGGGGACGGTATGTCCCCTCGCTGGAAGGTGTCCCTGATGTTTTGGACTCCTGCTAGATGATGCTAGGAGGCTCACCTGCTCCCAGGGCCTCCATGCTGTGCCAGGCCAGCTAGAGGTGAGCACTCTGCACAAGCTCCACGACCATCATGGCCTCAGGAGGGGCAGTGCCCACTTCACAGGAGGGGACACAACCCTTAGGAGGGAGGGTCCACACAGGCCACTGCAGAGCCAGGATCAGCCACGGTCAGCAGGCCCCAGGCACAGGCCCTTTTGTCAGCCCCTCTGTCTCCCAGAAGGAAGGACAGCCAGGTCGGGGTGTGAGGGGTCCAGCACCTGGCGCTGGCTGGTTAGCAGCATGTCACAGCCTGACAACTCCTCTGAGAAAGAAAGAAGCAAGGGAGGAGGGAGAGAGCCCTGCTCAGGATCTCCTTAAGAACCTTCTAGAACCGCCCTGTGTAGACCACCCACCCGCTCCCTGGCCAGCACCCCAATCCTGTACTCATGACCTTGTCCTGGGCCCACCCAGCCTGTTTCTCCTCACCAGAACTACCAGACTGGGCAAGCTTGTTCCCTGGGGCAATCCCAGCCTGGAGAGGAAGCTGGGTAGGGTCACACTAGCTTTGAGGAAGGAAGAGGGATGAGCTTGATAAATGTGCTTTCCAAAACCAGAGTCCTCATTACTTGTTCAAAAATATGCTACAGGTGGAGGCCTCAGTTTCTCCTCCTGACCTGGGAGGGCTGACCCCATGGCCTCTTGCTGCCCTCATGGTGACTTCCCCCTCCACCTGCTCCTTGAGGCCACCCAGTGTGAGCCCTGGATCTCAGCAGGGCCTCAAGAATTCGGGAAAGAAGGCAGGTGGGAGAATGGAGGGACAGCAAGGTGAGAGGGGAGAAGGGAGGCCACGCTGGGCGAGCAGGCAGCCTGGGGGTCCCCTGTCCTGCCCACAGGCAGCTCCTGGGAAGGGAGGTCCTGGCTTCCTGTGAAAGGGCCAGGTCAGCACAGAGAGCTACCCCAGGAGGAAGGACGGGTGTGTCTGGAGCAGCCCAGGAGCAGTTCGGGCCCCGAGGACTGCCCTGCTCTATTCTCCCACCTCCAACCTGCCCAGGCACCTCCATCCCTGCCCACAGCTGGATGTCCATTCAGCCCAGCTCACCTGCGTGGAAACAACTCACCCATGATCCCCAATTAGATGGGGCTGAGCTGCTCTGTGCTCAGGGACAGGCAGGAGTGTCACCTCAGGTGACATGGGTGACGAAAGACACAGACCTAACTCATGAGAATCAGAGTGTCTAGAGGGCGATTCTCCAATGGGACAGGTTGAGGCATAAACATGACCTTTACCCAAGTCCTGCAGTGAGTCTGGACAGGCTGGAGTCTCTGAGCACAGGGCTGTAGCAACTCTGCTAAGGACTCTGAACAAGGAGGCATGATCTAAGTGCCCAGCCAAGTCTCCACTCCACACCTCAGCTTCCCTGTGCAAGAGGACAGCTGCAGCCAGGGGACCCTCTGGCTGCCCTAGGGGCTAAAAGGAGACCCCAAAAGATATGTATGTGCACACAGAACCTGAGGATGTGAACTTAGGTGGGAAAGGGTCTTTGCAGTTGTAATTCGGTTATGATCTTGAGACAAGACTCTCCCGTGTGACCTAGGGCCTGGATCCAGGATGGTGTCCTTGGCTGTAGGCCAACTGGGGAAGACACCCAAAGAAGGAGATCATGTGATGAGAGGCAGAGGCTGGAGGGTTTCAGCACAGGTAGAGGACTCCAAAAACTGCTGGCCACCTGGAGAAATGAGAGAGCCATGAACTGGACCCTCCCCTAGAGCCACCAAAGGAACCAGCCTTGCCACAGCTGGACATCCAGCCTCCAGATATATGAGGAAATGATGTTCCAGGCCACTTTGGTTGTGGCATTTTGCACAGCAGCCTGAGAAGCCAACAGTCTGGGTTTCTGTAACTTAGGGAATGGCTGAGGAGTCATGCTGGCAGGGGACACACACTGCCCACAGCCAGGTTCCGCCCTGCCCCATGTCATCCTCCCCCTGTCTTCACCCACCTGCCCTAAGCTGACTGAGCCTCAGCTTCCTCCTCTGCAGGACAGGGAGAGCAACAACCATCCCTCTGAGGGCTGCCAAGGGTAGGTGAGCCAAAGCACGGGCAACAGTGAGGAAAGCTGGCCCTGAAACCAGGCAGGGAGGTGCCAGTGCAGGACGCATATGGGGACTGGGTCTGGAATCAGTGTTTCCTTCCTGCTGACAGGACTCTCAATGTCCACATGACGTTTTCCAGTAGTTTCCAAACATCCCAGAAGGGCAGGCATTCCTTTGACTGGACTGTCCAATGCTCTAAGTGAAGGGGTGCTGCCTGGGCTCCATAGGGAGCCCTGGGAACCCCAAGGCAAACATGGTAAGAGCTACGATGTTCTGTGAGAAGGGTAGAGGAGTTGGTCAAGAGCTTCAGCTCATCAGTCCCCTCTTTGGAGCACCCAGAGCCCTGAGATGTACCAAGAACCTGGCCTCACTGAGCCACAGGCCTTGTCCTCACTCGCTTTGGCAAAAAGCCCATGTCCAGTAAGTGCTGGTGCATGCTCATATACACCTGTACCTTGGGTTCACCTGGATGGAGGTTTGGCAGGAAGCCCATGGAATCCTTTATCAGGCTGGCTGCAGCTCCCAACAACTCTCTAGACTAGATGTGGCAGAGGGCTCGGCGCCAGGTGGCTCTCACAGCCAGATCTCCAGCAGCCATGCATTCACTCCTCCATCTCCATCCACCAGCCAGCCAGTGTTTGAGGGGCCAGGTCCCTTGCTGGCTGCTGGTGGTTCAGAGTGACCACAGTATAGTCATGGGCCTTGAGGGACCCCTATCAGTGTGGGGAGGTCAGTCTGGTGACCCTCTGGGTGTCATGGCACCATATTGCCAGCATAGTGCTAGGAGATGGCAGATGAGTGTGTTGTGCCTCTGCTGGGGGCCTGACACAGGTGACAGGTCAATGCCTGTTTCTGCAAAGCCACCCTGAAATCTGGCCCAGCTCCCAATAATTCACCCTCTGATGCTCCTGTCAACCCCTTCAGCTTACTGTAGGGGGCAGACAGACTAACACCTACCCAGCCCTAATGTGTGCCAGGCACATTACACGTTGTCCTCTTTAAACCTCACAATGGCCATACAGCTGTCTTGCCCTTGGAGGAAAAGCAGTGCTAAGTGGCTCTAGCTTGTCTGAGGTCTCACATCACCAGCAAGGCACTGCAGTGGCATCTGAGCCCATCTGCATGCTCCAGAGCCTGTGACCACTCCCCTGAGCCAATCCTCCTGTCTGGTCTCACCTGCTCTTAAAATCCACCTGACATCCTCTCCCAAGAGCTTGTTCTTACCAAACACTGTCATTCACCCAGCCTTCCTCTGGAAAGGATGACAGGCTGAGTCACCCCTGATTTGGCTCCGGGACACCACTCAGCCATTGACTCACCATGGCCTGGAGTAAGCTACCCACCTCTTTAGGGCAAAGAGGGGTTGGAGTGGATGCCTCATTCTGCCTGCCCCACACCCAGCCCATGTTTCCTGGGACCACAGGGTTCCCATTGGAGACACGTTCCTCATTGTCAGTCACAATCTTGGTGGGATACCAGTCAGCAACCTTCCCCTTCTTGCCTAGCAAAGTGGACACACAGGACTCTCAGCAGGTCACCCAATTCCCTCTGCCTGGGGCAGTCAGCTGGGCATAGACCAGAAATCACATGGAGCCCCTATCTCTCAGGCTGCTGCTCTCATTCCCACCCTTGTCAGCATCTGACCCCTGGGTTTATCCTTGGCCTCTGTGAATGGCTCCAGGTACCTCTAGGACATCCTTCTCTGTGAAGTTGTCCTGAAGAACCCTGTTGATCAGGGGCACTGGGGTCCTTCCTGGATCTCAAGTCCCTGGAAACTTCCTTGCTCAGAACTACCCATGGCTCCCAGAGCCCACTCTCTGACCACCCCTCAACATGCTACCCTCCTGCTGCTCCAGTGACCCCAGGAGGCCTCTCCATACCTGCTTATGCCCCATTCTTACCCCAACACCTCATTGATCTGGACCTATCAAGTCCCCTCCACCTGGGATGGTGCTGTCCCCTCCAGTCCTGAGAGGCTGTGAACATAGCACTTTTTCTTTATCTGACAAAACCCCACAGGGCAAATGTGTCCTGAGTCTGTCAAGTTAACAACAGCAAGGATCTGGGCACTGGCCAACCAGGGGTCTTTTTCTGGGTCTTTAGAGCACTCTTCCTGGAATCTGGACACATAGCCAAAGCTGGGAGACCCAGTGCCATGGATGGGTGTGGCCCCGGGCAATTGGGCTGGGTTCTGCTCCGTGATGACCCCTGAGTTCAGGACATAGCAGCTGAGAAAGTGCTCCTTCCACAAGCAGGGACTGTACCTCATTCTACCTGCCCAGATGGCCCTAGGTTCCCAATCCAAGCCAGGCAGAAGGGTGGATGAGGTGTCTGCTGGTGAACAGGATGGGCTGGGTACAGGTGGTCTTGTTCTGCATCCAGGAGTCCCTGTGTCCTAGCTGCTGACCCTCCTGCTCTCCTTCAGGGCCCTGTCACTTTTCAGTCATGAGTTATTATGTAATTTGTGCCACCCTTCAGAAATCAGCAGAAGTCACACCCTCCTCACAAGAGGCTCCCTGTGCACAGCTGACTGAACCAGCATGCTGTTCAGCCCTGACACACCTGTGGGTGAGTGAGCCTTGGCCTTCTGGAAGGGTATTCCAAGGTGCCCCCATGGGGGTTGGCAGAGCTAAGCAAGGCCTCTCTCCAGCAGCACTGGAGCACCCCTGGGGCCCTGCCCCAAATGTCCCCCACACCTATGCTTCCTACCTCTGCCATTGCTCAGCCTCCTCCATTAGAATGTGACTCAGCACTGCATCTTTTCAGCCATGGGGCCAGCTCAACAGCTAGCCCCTGCCCAGCCAAGGTGGTAGCATCCTGTCCTCTCTATTCCCAGTAGCATGTGTGCTAGACAAAACCTGGATGGGAGGAAGGGGCTCACTTCCACAACCTGGGGCTAGACAACTGATATCCTCTCTTTGACTCTATAGTGCATCTGCCATGAAAACACTAGCATTCCCATTTCACAGGTGAGAAAATTGGGGCTCAGAGGATTTGACCCCCATCACCCAGTCAGTAAGTGAATGCTGAGTGAAGGGTGGATACCAGGCTGCCCAGCCCTGCCTGTTACTTGGGTTAGCTCTCAGACCCCTTCATGTGCACCTTTACCACCACCAATACACATGTTCTGTGCAGGGCTGCCTGAAGGAGCTCCTGGGGATAGTGCCCAGCACTGACAAACTGACAGTGACATAGGAAGGCCCTTGCTGCTGAGCCTCCCCCAGGACATGTAAACACACACAGATGTGCCATGAAGCTGAGGAGCCCAGGGCCACAGTGGACAGTTTTGCTGAAGGTCCTAAAGTGGCCCTTCTCTCACCATGGCCTGTTGCTGAGGTTGGCCCTGGCCCTGGCACCATCTTTGTGGGCTCTGACAGCCCTGTCTGCTTGTTTCCATGCTACCCTTCCAGGTGCACTGCCTGCTAGTGCTGGGCTGCTGGAGGGATGCTGGAGCCACCCCTGCCTGTTGTGGGCTTTATCCTTCACCTTGCACTGAGGCCCACCCTCCCACAAAAGCTGGGCCTGTTCCTTGTTATGCCTGGTGCGGTGTTTGGCCCAGACAAGCTCAATAATGAAGAATAAGCAGGTGAAAGCCATAGTCTCTGGTGTCCAGGACCTCAGCATCTGGGGAATGATGAGGCACAGATGGCTGGGCAAGCAGCCTGGTCAGTGGCACCACAGACAATTTTGCAGGCTGTTGAGCAGCTGAGACATGGGCGCTGGCTAGGTAGGGCCCCCCAGACAGGGCCTAGAAAAGGGAGCTTCTTTGAGGGGGGAGAATAACCTGGGGCTTCCCATGAACAGCTGTCCATGGCCCCCTCCAGGGCCAGCCCAGGGGAAAACATCACCGGGAAAGCAGAGGAAGCTCCTCTTATTCAGCTGTCTCTCTCTTAACCTACCATGGTGTGTTTTGAATGCCATCGTCCTTTAGGCATGGGAGCATTTGTAGGGTGAGTGCAGACCCCACAGGAGCCCAGGCCTTGCCCTATGGCTATGTGCATGCCCCAGCACCCTCTGCCTCTGGCCTGCATCCAGGCTCCAGGGCAGAGGGCAATGGCCATCCACACTTGGACAAGGGTGGGAGGTGGCTGCCAAGCCCAGCCTGGAGGTGGGAGGCAGTGCCTAAGGGTCCACTCACAAACCTGGCTCCAAGCCCTGGCACAAGCACCACTGTCCTGACAAGCTTCACTTAGGGACTGAGCCAGAGACAGTAGGGGGAAGCTGATGCCAGCTCCAGGTCACAGACCCTGAGCCAAGGGTCCCAGTCACTCCAGTGGCCGTAGGCACCAAGGCCAGCCCAGCCCTCACCGCCTCTGCCCTTTCCTGTCAAGGGGCCAGAGCAGTGGCTCCGTCTCACTTCCAAGTCCAGGACTCTAAACTCCTGCTCCACCCAGGCCACCTGTGCACCCTTCATGCAGAGTTTTCTCTTCTCCCTGAAACCCTTTCTTCCTGGAGCTCTGCAGAGCCCTGGCCTGCAGGTTCAGAGCCTGTCCCTCCTGCCCCCACCTGTTCAGTGCCTCTCGTTCCACTTTTTACCTTGGTCTTCTCTCCCACTGCTTTTACTTACATGCAACTTATTGGTTTTATCTGTTATCTGAAATACAGTTTTATTGTTTCTCGCTTTCTTATTTTGATGTTGATGGGGGCAGTTCCAAATGCATTTTGTCATATGTGTTCACCAAACAAAAGTAACAAGACTCTCTTTTATTCTAGCATCTGTCTCCATCTCTTGATCCAGTGGAGTACTAGGGGGAACCAAAGCCTGCTTAGCTTTCCTCTTTTTCCTTCCTGTTCATATTTCACTTTTTCTCCACAAGTTCCTCTTCCAATAAATGGCCAGCATCTGTTAGAACACTATTAGCTGCTACTACAGACTGCAAACCACAGTGACTTGCCACCATCAGTATTGACTTTGCCTGGAATTGCTTAGACTCTGTCACTGATGTTCCTAGTCACTGTCCTGGAGTCTCTGTGCCACTCAGTCACTTGGTGACTCAGGATGTGGCCATGTCATCTTGATGTATAGCCACAGGGATACCCTGGGTGTTCCCATCTGGCTGGTAGAAGGGGAGAGAGTGGACTACAGGGCAGTCCCCTCCACCACACAGTCCTGGAAGCAGCACCTCTGTTTGGCTCATGTCCACAGTAAGAACCATCCTTGGCCTTACCAGGCACCCAGCAGCACTTACAGGGTGACCGGGCTATTCAGGGCCCCATGACTGTGGTTGCTCATCAGAGACCCTGGGCAGGAATCAGGGCAAGGAGCCCTACAAGCCAGCACCATTTAGCAGGAGCCCCATGCAGGGGCACCTAAGTGAGTCCTCTCTGTGGATATTAGGCTGTGAGTGACCAAGAATAGGAACTGGCTACAGAGAGCAGACCATGTCACCTGTCAGAGGCAGCTCTGCTAGCAGTGAGCTCACATTTCCCTGTCTTTTTCCTGCCTGCAGAAGGACTAAAGGTGCCCTCTTAGAAATTCAGGATGGCTGCTTACCCCCTTCCTCCCCTGGGCCAAGGGGATTGAAACAAGAGTATGAAGAGATGAAAACACATCAGACCTCCTACATAAACTTCTGGAAGGAATCATGCCAGGAAGACATGGGCTGCCCTGGCTCAGCACAAATCCAGAAGGTTCACCAGTTCTGGGCATCAACAAGGTCTCCCAAACTTCTTAGGGTCCCTCTCACAGGCTGGCCTGGATGGAGGGTCCTGTGTGTCTAAAAGAAAGAGAAGGAAACCCAGAAGGATCCTCAGAGTGAAGTTCTGTCTGTGATTAAAAGAATTGTGTCCCCCAAAATACACATTCAAGTCCCCACCACTGCACCTGTGCAAGGCCCCATGTTGAAATAAGGCCTTTGCAGAAGGCATGAAATGAGGAGTAGGTCATCAGGACTGCTTCAATTGGGCCACGGTCCTTGCAGGAAGAGATGACACAGACGTGGGGCACTGGAGACAGGACAGGACAGGAGGCCTGGAGCCACCAGAAGCTGGAGACAGGGGACCTCCAGAGCCTCCAGGGGAATAGCCCTGAAGACACGTTGACTTTGGACTTCTGGCCTCCAGAGATATGAGGGAATAAATCTCTGTTGTTTAAACCCCAGCTGAAGCACTTGGTCATGGTGGTCCCAGGACATGGACACAGATGCTAGGCCCAGGAAGAAGCAATGTGAAGACTCGGGACCTGGCCCTAGTGGGGACTCTGCTGTGGGGCACTGAGGACTGAGGAGGTAGAGCTTGGTGGGGGCTGCCATCTGAGGATCACAGGCAGGACATGGGGGACAGACAGGCCTGGTGAGGATGGGGTCACATTGCCTTGGGTTGTGCAGGATCAGCCTAACCTCTCTCCTCTGGAATGTTCAAGAAAGACTCCAGCCCCTCTACCAAAAATAACATGTTAACCTCGCAATGGTTAATTGGTCCATGGTGAGCAGAACTGATAGGAGACAGACAGACATGAGAGCTGGGAACAGGGGGCTAATAAACTGGGCTCACTGTGTCGACCCCACTTGCTTTCTTTTCCCAAAAGCAATTTACCTGCAGCCCTGCCTGGCCTAAGTGGACTGGCCACATCACACTCCTCAGCAAAGTACCTGTTCTCTGCAGGAGAAATGCAGGCCTGAAACAATGTCCATAAGAGGAACCCAAGGCATGATGGAGAAACTTTTGTGACCCATTTCAGAGACCAGATCCCAGGACTCTAGGAGATAAGGATAATTCCTTCTAACCATAAAATCTGTAAGAATATGTTCCAGCTAGAACCAGCCTGCATGGGCCAAGGTGACCTAGAGAGGTCAAGGCAGTGGGGACTTGAAAGTTTCATGTCCTCTCATCCTTGTGTCAGTCAAGAGTCAAGAGGTGGGCAATGGCATACACTTGGAGGATGAGAGCAACCATGCTACAGGCCCCCCATCTACCAATGTGTGGCTCCCTTGACTCACTTCCATCTTAGGACACTGCAGCCCCTCCACCTGCCGCCCCCATGTGTTAGTCTCCACCTTGGGACAACAGACAGGGCCTGCAGGCAGCAGCCTGCCACAGCACTGCACACTACAGCGCTGCATCTCCGAATAGGCTGCCTGATGCCACTTCATGCATGGCCTGCCCTTTCAGCCCCATCTCTAAAAGTGGTCACCTCCATCTTGGGACACCTCTGCCACCATCTTGGGTTACCTCTACTGCTGCCACCACCATCTTTAGTTAGGGCAGCTTCCATCTTAGGACACTGTCTAGGGCCTGGAAGCCTAATATCAAAGTACCTACAGGTTTGATGCTGCCACCGCCACCAACTAGGGACATGGCCACTTCCATCTAGAGACAACAGATAGGACCTGGAAGACCATCACCAAGGTCCCTACAGGCTTGGTTACACCAGAGGTATCCCTGCTAGCCTACTTCTCTTGATTCCTCTTTCAATCTTCCTGTGATCTAATACCTCTATCTTCTCACCTCCTGCCTCGTAAACCCTGGCTCTCTCTTTGTCCGTGATTAGAAACTCTAGACCCTTATGCAAGCCTACTATTGTTTATTGTAGATATTAATCAAACACATCATTTCTGTTTATTGCAACAAAACTTTAATTGTCTAAATAAGAGCTCTTTGGTTTAAGGCTGCATATTATTTGCATTGAGTGCTGTAAATATTGATCTCCCCTTTAAAGGTGAGGTGTTGGTAACCTACAGAGACACTACAAGATTATAGGGTAGAAACTAATGCCTTGGATCCACACTTCTACATGGACAACACACACACACACACACACACACACATACACACAAACAAGGGAAGAAAGTGCCCCAAACAAACCAAGATGCTACAATAATAGAATCCATTGACAGCACAGTAGATGAAATGTCAGAGAAGGAGTTCAGAACATACATAATTAAAATGATCTGCAAGGCAAAAAATGATAGAAGAGAGCAAATACAGGCAACAATTGATCACTCCAACAAAGAGATAAGAAAGAAAATACAGGTAGCAAAGTATTACTTCAAGAAGGAGATTCTGAAAAAAAAAAAAAACCCTAAAAACAGAAGTCCTTGAAATGAAGGAGGCAATAAACCAAATTTAAAAAATCAGTAGAAAGCATCACAAAGAGACTAGATCACTTGGAAGACAGAACTTCAGGCAATGAAGACATAATATATAATCTTCAAAATAAAGTTAACTATACAATGAAGATGGTAAGAAATCATGAACAGAATATCCAGGAATTATGGCATAACATGAAAAGACCAAATCTAAGAATTTTCAGGATAGAGGAAGGCATAGAGATACAAATCAAAGGAATGTACAATCTCTTCAATAAAATAATATCAGAAAAATTCTCAAACATGAAGAATGAATTGGAAAATCAAATAAAAGAGGCATACAGGACACCAAATGTACAAAATTACAACAGATCCACACGAAGGCACATTGTAATGAAAATACCTAGCATATGGAATAAGGGAGAATTTTGAAAGCTGCAACAGAAAAATTTCAGATTCCTTACGGGGGAAACAAATTCAGATTTCAGCAGATTTCTCAACTCAGACCCTCAAAGCCAGGAGATCCTGGAACAACATGTGCCAAGCTCTGAAAGAAAATGGATGCCAACCAAGAATCATATATCCAGCGAAATTAAGCTTCAGATTTAATGACAAAATAAAAACCTTCCATGATAAACAAAAGTTAAAATAATTTACAATGAGAAATTCTGCACTAGAGAACATTCTTAGCAAAATATTTTATGAGGAGGAAATGAAAACCTACAATGAAAATCAGCAAAGAGAGGAACTACAGTAAAGGAAAAGCCAATCAAAGGAGAAACCAAGTAAAGTAAAAAGCCAAGAACAAACCAAAAGGAATGAGAATACAAACCATATTTCAATAATAACCATGAATAATATTTTTTTAGTTGTAGATGGACACAATATCTTTATTTTGTTTATTCTTATGTGGTGCTGAGGATCGAAACCAGTGCCTCATGCATGCAAGGCAAGTGCTCTACCACTGAGCCACAATCCCATCCCAAGCCTAAACTCATCAATCAAAAGACATAGACTGGCAAATTGGATTTCTTTTTAAAAAGGCCCAACAATACACTGCCTTCAAGAGACTCATCTCATAGGAAAAGATATCCACAGACTGAAGGTGAAAGGATGGGAAAAAACATACCACTCAAATAGACTATGTAAACAAGCAGGGGTTTCCATCCTCATATCAGATAAAGTGGGCTTCAAACAAAAGATAGTAAGAAGGGATAAAGAAGGTCATTTCATACTGCTTAAGGGAACCATATGTCAACAAGACATAACAATCATGAATATCTATGCCCAAAACAATGGGGCATCTATGTATATAAAACAAATCCTTTCAATTTCAAGAATCAAATAGACTAAAACACAATAATACTGTATGACTTTAACACACTAGGCTTATATAGAATTTGGGGCCACATTTTTTTTAATTCAGCACCCAAAAATGTTCTTCTGGTCTCCAGAATCTGGGGAGTCTAAGACATTCGAGTTCTTGTTGCCTGAATGAAATTTGTTCTTTTTCTGTTTTCAAGATTTTCTGTAGTTTGACAGTGTTGTCTCAGGCAGTGTTATCTTCTGGGGTTATATGTCTGGGGTTAACTGTGCTTCTTTCCTTCTTTTCTCCTCTTCATCAAGTTTCTTCTTTCTCTCTCTCATTCAGATTTGGTGATTTCTATTTATCCATATCTATCTTCACTATTTCTTTTATCATTTCTGTTTTATTAGAAAAACCATTGGTGATTTTTTTCTTTTCAAATGAATCCTTTTTGTTGTAAGATGTCCATTTTTCTCTTTCTCTTCTGAAATTTCCTAGTTTTTTGTTTGTTTGTTTGCTTGTTTAGTTTAGCAAAAGCACATTTCCCTGGACCTAGAGGCACCCACCTGTAATTCCAGCAACTCAGGAGGCTGAGGCAGGAGGATCATAAGTTCAAGGCCAACCTGAGCAACTTAGTGAGACTCTCAGCAACTTAATTTTGTCTTAAAACTTTTTGTCTCAACAACTTTTATTATGTCCCTGGGTTCAATCTCCAAAACAAAACAAAAAAAAAGCACATTTTCCTTTACATCACTGAGTGTATATTCAAGAATGGCTGCTTTAACGTCCTCATCTGATAATGTTACTACTTAGGCCATCCTGAAGCTGACATCACTTGATTGTCTTTTCCCTTGAGAGTGTGTCATATTTTCCCAGCTCTTTGTGTCTTGAATACTGGATATTGTGAATATTACATGTGTAGTGTCTAAGTTCTGTGATACTGCTCTAAAGAGTATTGATGTATTGGTTTTAGCAAATAATAAATTTTGTTACACTTAAAAAAAAAGAGTCAAGAGGTGGACCTAGGTGAGACTTTCTAGAAACTTCCCAGAGACCCCAATAAAACTGGAGTGCAGGAGGGGTGAGCTGTCCTCTCCTCTCTGAGAGGACCACTCTCTCCCTTGAGAGTGTCCCTTTCCCCTTTCCTGTCCCTTCTAGTAAGCTCATCTTTGTGGTATGAAGAGGGATCTCTGCAGCTGCCTCAGCTCTGTGGCTGGCCTCTGTCCTGTAACTGAGCCAGAGCCAGCTCCTGCCCAGGACACTTGCAAGTACAAGGTGAGGCCAGGGCCCGATCAAGAGCCACGTAGGCATAGAACAGTTAGAAAGAGTGGGGCTGTGGGAGGAGGAAGGGAACAGAAGGGACCAGGCAGAGGGAGAAGGAGGGTCCTCAGAGGTACAAGAGGGGATGGGGAAGAAAGAGGAGGGAGCGAGGGAGAGGGCCAGGTGGGGAGAACTCTGCAGTGAAGGCCTGCAGTGAGGCCTGCCTGTCTCAGGGGACAGGGCTGCCAGGGAGCTGAGCCTGTGGGCAGAGATCTTCCAGGCAGGAAGGAAACAGCTCCTGGGGCCAGTGGGGGATGGTGGGGGACATCCCTACTGAGGTGACCAAGGACAAGACACCAAGGACAAGTTGGGTGCCAGGAGCTGGGCCTCCCTCCAGGCTGGGGACCAGCAGGAGATAGGCACCTGTCCCTGGTGGCAGCAGTTCTAACAGAGACCACAGTCACCTACAACACCAGGGAGGGCACCATCTTCTCCAGACGAGGAGCTGAGGTCCCAGGAAGAAAGGACCAACCCTCTCTCTCCACTCCCACTTTCCCTTCCACCTCCACCTAGCCCAGACTAAGGCAGAGTCCCAGATGTCCAGCTCGGCAGAGTAAACGCAGGCACAGCCTTTGACACAAAGCCCGAGAAGCCAACCTCCCAAGAGTCAGAAAGTACCAGAGATATCATACAGAGGGAAGAGTTGGGAACCTGGCCCCAGAAGTTGTCTCTGAACACCTGGGCTCCCCCAAGTTCACCTCTGAGCTAAATGTCTGGACTTGACCCTAACCAGCATACGAGAGACATTGACAACCCAACCAAGGGGTGGACCACCACTCAGGTCCTGGACTGGCCACTGGGTGGTACACACATGGGACAAATCTAAATGCCACTGCAAAGACTTTAAGAATGGAATGGTGGGAGCGGTGATGCAGGCCTGGAGGCTGAGGCAGGAGGGTGGCACCCCCACCACAGAAGGCTGGTGGAAACTTGTGAGCTGGATCTCCCATCCACACAAACAAAAACACCAGCATTTTCTATAGGATTCTGTCTCCTACTACCATATTCTAAATGTCCAGGATGCAACCTAAAATGACCAGCCCACAAAGATTCAGGGAAAGGACAACCAGCGGCCATCAGTGCTGAAATGATGCAGACGCTGAAATTATCAGATGGAGATGCTAAAGCAGGTACTCTTTTATAAAAAGAATCCACAAAGTAATGGTGGACATATTAAAAGATAGAAAGGCACAGCAAAGAAATAAAAGATAAAAGAACCAAGTGACAGAGGCAGGACTTTAAAATACAGTATGCAAAATAAAAAATCCACCATATAGGTTCAAGAGCAGAATGGAAGTGACAGAGGACCAGGGAGTGAACTTGAAGATAGAGAAGTAGGAACTGTCCAGTGTGGACAGCAGTGGGGAAAATATGTACACAAGATTACTGATTATTATTATATTAAGATTATGTATAACCTTAATCTTATACATAGAAAACCCTAGAAAATCCATACCAAAAAAATCTATGAGGGTTAATATGTAAGCTGGGCATGGTGGCTGAATATAAGACCACTATACAAGTCAGTGGTTTACGTAGACATTGGCAACAGAGGATCCAAAGCCGAATTAAGAAAAGACATTCCATCAATAGCATCAAAAGAAAAACAAGACACAAGAGATCAAATATTACCAAAGAAATGCAGGTTGATGTGCTGAGAACTACAAAAGAAAGCAAAGCCCTGAATAAGTGCAGGACCCCGGGATTGGCACTGACACCTGCCAGTGAAGAAAGAATTAAAGACAGGCAGGCAGTGTAGACAGGTAATTGGGTGGGATGGAGAAAATGGAGGCCGATTTGGGTCTGGGAAGTTGGAGACCACCCCTGGGTGATTGGAATGTTGATGTCTCCAGAGCCATTTGATTATCAAGATTAGCTGCCTATACTGCCCCTCCCAAAGGGTTGCAGGGAGTTGTTAATTAATGCCTCCTGGGCTGCTTCCTGATTGGATCACTCCATTTGGCCCTTCCCCATGCCCACCTGCTTCTCACCTTTGGGCCACCCCACTGGCATCTCCTGGGCCTAGACACGTAAGCGGGAAAGAGAGATAAGGGGGAAGAGAACAGGAGAACAGGAAAGTCTAAAATGTATAAAAGGGGCAGGACGCTCTCACTTCTCATACCTGGTATACCAGAATACCAGGTATGGCCCCCCTCTCCCTCCTGGAAGAAGTCTGCATTACTATTTTTTAAATAAAACCTGCTTTATATGCCTGCCTCGGCGCTTCTCTAATGTTCAGACTTCAACATTTGAGGAAGCAGAAGTCATCACCAACAACCAGCAGTATCACCAGGACACCAAGCAGGGCCCAGGGCAACAGCAAAGAGCACAGGCTGAGTCCCCGGAGTCCCCTGTGGAGGAAGGGCCTGGCTCTTGGGCAGCCCCTGGGCAGCCAAGGGCCAGAGGCTGCCAGGGCGGGGTGAGAAGGGCAGCAGTGGATGGGGTCTCCTTTTGGGCCATGGAGATGGGGAGAACATACCCACTCCCCTAACGAGGCACTCAAAGGGATCACATGGGGATTTCAATGTTCCATGAATCCTACCTCAGTAAGAAGACCGTTCAAAAAAGATCAAAAATGGGAAATGTTCACAGAACTATGGGAAAGAACAAAAGATCTAATGTTTGTGATCATTAAAGACTCAAAAGGGGCCGGGCACGGTGGCGCACGCCTGTAATCCCAGCACTTAGGGAGGCTGAGACAGGAGGATCGCGAGTTCAAAGCCAGCCTCAGCAACGGCGAGGCGCTAAGCAACTCAGTGAGACCCTGTCTCTACATAAAACACAAAATAGGGCTGGGGATGTGGCTCAGTGGTCGAGTGACCCTGAGTTCAATCTTCAGTACCAAAAACAAAACAAAACAAAAAAAAGAGACCCAAAAGGGGAAGAGGAAGAAGGAACTTCAAAGAACAGTTTTGAATTAAGAATGGCTAAGATCTTCCCGGGTCTGGCGGAAGGCACACTGCAAACGGCCCCAGCGTCCTCTGCTGGGTGGAGGGATGAGTGGCCAGGCTGCGCCCCACAAGGTCCACTCAGAAATGTAGGGCAGGGACTGCGGCATGACCTGGTGGCGCTCACCAAGAGGAGGCCACCCTGGAGCCCCCCTTTCCTCTTGGAGACACCATGGGAGTTTCTTGGAAGACTGTGCCCAAGGGTTCCTGTCTGTGCCGTTTAGGAGGTGCTCACAAGGCAAAGCCACACGCTGGACAGCAGTCAGGGGCCAGGGCCAGGGCCAGGGTTGAGGGAGCTCGGGTGACTCAGCCATGCTGCACCTGATGGCAGCGTGGGTCACACAAACCTGTGCACGCCGGCAGGTTGACTGTACAGTCAAAAAATAAAATAAAATGCATAAACTTGGAGAGAAAACTTTTAAAGGCCAATCTCAAGAAAGACCCTGAGGACTTCAAACGAAAAGTGGGGAAATCGTCCCTGCGTGTTTTAACAACACATTTCCATGTGCACAGGATTTTGTGGGTAGCAAAGCCCAGCGAGCACACCGCCCTCCAGCGCACTCTCGGCGAGACCATGTCCGCAGCTGAGCAAATCTCAGCTCCCGTGAGAGGCTGCTGGCTGGCACAGAGGGTCCCCAGCATGCGTCACACAGGGCTGCGGTGGCAGGGCTGCTGTCTCCATCTCCCACTGTGCTTTCCTGTGCCCACCATGCCTCCACTACTGACCCTGGCTGGTGAAGCCTGGGCTGGGGGGACGTGTCACGTGGGGGGGGGGCACTGCCAGGAGCCGGTTCCCAAGGGAGGAGGGCCTCAACCAGCTCCACAGGTGTCCTGGCCCGAGGACCCCGTGTATCTCGCAGCACAAGCCACGTGGCCTCATGGCCTCATGGCCTTGCTCAGGCTCAGGTGCTCTCTGTGCATCTGTCTGTCTCCTTAGCTGAAAAATTGGAAGCCCCCTGAGCCCTGCGCACTGTGGAGGCTCATGTGCTCCAGGGCTGTTTGAAGGGTCTTGTGAAAGACGTGAGCTGGCCCTGAAGCATTCTCCCCCCTGCCCTCTCCTCTCCTCTCCCTTCTCTCTCTCCCTCCCTCTGGGGAAGCTGGAGACCAGGGCCAGCAGGGGCCAGCAGGGGCCAGCAGGGGGGACCACGCCCAGAGCCCTCCTCCCCTCCCACCAGCCACAGCTCCCTTGCCCAGGATAGCTTCCTGCTGCAATCTGCCTGGGGCCTGCAGCCACAGCCGGGGGGGGGGGGGGGGGGCCTGGCCAAGTCCCTGGCCCTCTGGCTCAGGAATGTACATCTTATTCCTTTTAAATTCAGAATATTTGGGATTCCACAAGTCACCCCGTTGAACTTCTCCAGAAATATTTCCTGCACAGCAAATTCTTGGGCCTCCTTTGAAATGCGTCTCCTCTGTCCTCAAGGCCCTGCCTCCCCCACGCCCAGACTTCTCTGGTCCACAGGAGGGTGGCCTGGGCTGGAGCCTTGGGTGCCCAGGGAGAGGCTGAGGGTTTTCACCTCCATGCCAGGAGGTCTGGGAGCTCCATGGAGACAGAAGCTCATGTCATCCCACACCTCCTCCAAGGAGACCCCAGGCTCACTTGGGTCAGCACTTGAGGGGCGTCTTGGGAAGAACCAATCCCTGGCTGATCCCTGTCCTGCCCACCACTGGCAGGGGATTCACCTCAGGACAGGCTGTGCACAGCTGCGACAGGGGAGCCATCAGGACGAGGATGACGCGCTAGGTGATACGCAGGGTCACAGGCATGAGATTCCAGACACCCCAACCTCTGTGTTCCTTGTGGCCCTGCAACAAAGATCTCGCACGCAGAGCCCACAGCAAGCGGCTGAGGCTCGGAACCTGCGGACCCACAGCTCTGGTCTCCAGGGCCACAGCCAGCCTGGGGCCTGCTAAGCCCTGCTCTTTGCCAGAGCTCAGGGCCCAGCAGAGGGCCTGTGGGCAAAGGACGCCCCAGGGACTGAAGGACTGGGGACAGAGCCAGGAAGAGGAGGAGGAGGGAAGAGGGAGGGGAGGGGGAGGGGAGAAATAGGGGAAGGAGGAGGGAGAGCGGGAGGAAGAGCAGGAGCAGGAGTCAAGAGGGAGGTCCCTGGGACCCTCTCTGGCAGGCAGCCTGGCGGTTCCTGCCCTCTGGCTCTGTTGTTGGCAGACATCCTGCCTGTGGGCTGTAGGCTCCCTTGAGTGCTCAGTGCTCAAGGTCATACTCCAGCCTAGACCACAAGCTCCTCCGGCACATCCTGAACATCTTTGGGTCTCTGATCCACCCAGAACTCATTCTTGCGCTGGTGTAGCTGTGGCTCTGACATTGTCCTTTCGCAGTGACAGCCACTCTTCCTGCCTGCTTTCCACACAGAACGGGAGGAGGAAGCCCAGGACAGCCGCCAACCCTCCCCTGGCCAACTCCTATTCATCCCTCAGTGCCCTGCAGTGTGCTGAGGGGGTCCTCAAGAGGGAGGTGGGCTTCCCCCCGACCACCAGGGTCCTTGGCCTTGTTGCAGAGAGGAATTGGAGGACAGTTGGAGGGAGGCACCGTCGATGTTGAGGGAAAGAAAGACCAGCAGGTGCCGAAAGGCAGGGCGGAGCACGGGCTGGGGGCAGCGCTGGCCACCTCTTGGCCAGGCACGTGTCTGCACAGAAGGTCAGTAGCACAAGGACAGGGTCTCCGAGGCCATGTTCAGTCCTCTGCAGGCAACTGGACATGCGGGACTCTACCGCAGGGGTATTTCCTCCTTGCTTAGGCTCACTCTGCCTGGTGAACTTGAGCAGCTCTGCACTGCTGGGCCTGTGGCAGGCCTACCAACTTGCTGCTGGCGCCATTTGTGAGCTGTGGCCTGGACTCCTACCCCTGTGAAGTGGGCCTCCAATGTGGGCTGTCCTGGCCACTCCCAGGCGGTTCCACAGGTCTCCTTTCTATCCGCCCCTGCTCATGGCTCCTAGGAAGGCTTGGCACCTCCTCTGGGCTCCCGCAGCCCCTCTGTTCCCCTCTGTCTGCAGCAGAAACACACAGAAATGCAGCTGAGCAAACGGACCAGCCAGACAAGGTTAAAACAGCTGGTGCCCTCGGGCAAGTTCCTTGGCTTCTCTGTGCACCTTTCTTCTCTATAAAGATGGCAGGGAACAGAATGCAGTGCCCAGTCTGTTGCATAGTGGGTGAAACCACCTCTGTTGCTCCCTGGCTGCTCGGGACTCAACCACCACTAACGTGGCCAGGTGCTGGCCGGGCTGGCCATGCGCCCCGCCCGGCTTCCTCCCTCGCTCCTGAGTGCTCCCTGGGGTGGGGGCTGGTCTGACCCCGCCGCCCGGCTACTATGGGTGCCTGCTGGCCAGGACAATGAGAGGACCTCAGCAGGCCACCCTACAGGGGAGAGGAGTGACAGCAAGAGCAGCCCACGGCCGGACAGTGACCACCCCTCCTGAGCGCTGCCACAGTGCAGTCAGCCCTGCAGCCCAGGACTCTCCCTCTGGTGGAGGTGCCAGCCCGCAGCGGCTTCTCCCCCGCCCCTCCCCTGTGTCCCCCACACAGCGAGGCAGGCCTGTGGGTCCTCCCCATGCTGAGTGAGGACGGGAAGGGTGAAGCCCTGCCCATCCTCCCCACAGGCTTCATGGAGTCCTTCCTGTGCCCAGCCCTGTCACAGGGGCAGGAGGGGATGGGGTGCCCCACAAGCCCTGGGTCTCATCTCAGTGCTCGGTCAGGAACTGCAGGGCCATCAGGTGCAGACACAGGACAGCTGGCTCTCCAGCCCCGAGGGGGATCAGCTCGTCCAAACCAGACCCAGCACAGCCAACCTTCTACCCCCGCCAAACCAGCTCAGTCCAAGCAGGGGGCTCGGGGCTGGGAGCCCACCCACACAGCCCTCCACCCATCACTTAGTCACTTACCTCTCTGTGCCTGGATGTCCTACCTGCAAAGTGAGCACAAGGATGGTGTCCACCCCAATGGCCCTGGGGTGAGGCCTTCGCTAGCCACACTCTCTCATTCACCTGTGACTAGAACCAAGAGACAAAGAACTCAGGCTGGTGAAGCGCAGCCCCCCCCCCACCTGCACAGCACAGTGGGAGTGCAGGCCAGGGGCTCCCCCCTCAGTAGCAGTCCCCATTCTCCTTCTAGCAGCTGCGGGCTCTCTCAGGGAGAAGACACACACATCCGTTTGAAAGTCACAACCTGGCTGCCAGAGCTCTGGCCAACATATTTACATTCCAGATAAGAAGGGCAGGTCTCAAAAGGAGAGAGCACCAGCCGTCTATTCCCCTTCAAGGAGCTTTCCTGAAGTCTGCTTAGGTAGTGTCTGCTTCCACCTCCCTGGGCCCATACCTGCAGATCTGCCTTCCCTCCCACCCGTCTGCTGGGGCTTGGCCAGCAGGCTCCATCCACTGCCTGCTCTGTCCCCAGTGCAACCGCACAGCAGCAGCCTTTTCCAACCAGGCTCACGCAGTCCTTATGCCCATCAGTCTACAGATGGGGAACTGAGGCCCCAAGAAAGGGGACTCGGGGCAAGTGACAGCACTCTTGGTGCAGACCCACCCCGCACTCAGATCGGCAAGGTTGGAAAAAATCCAAAAATATCAGGCGAACCCTCAGCAACCCCGCCTCCTGCTGCCCAGCCACCTGGCGGGCAGGGGGACTGAGGAGAGAAGCCCAGGGACACCTCTAACCTTCCCAGCCACTGCACACAGAGGCTCATGTTAAATGGCCCAGTTCCCGGCTCTGGGGGCTCAATCAGCCCCAGGCCCGCACCCCCAGCTTCGCTCTCACCACCTCCCCTCCTGGGCAAGGTGGGGCGGAGGAGCTCTCTGCCCCTCCTGGCCCAGCTCCAGGGACAGCAGGGTGGCGCAGCTGCCTTGTGGTGTGGTGGGGAGGGCACGTCCCAGCAGACGACAATTGGGCAAGACCAGGTTCCTGGAAGTCCATGTTTCCTTCTGGGTTCCAGGAGGGGAAGCCGTCCCACCCTGCCCTCTCTCACGCCAAGCCAGCAGCTGCGCCTCAGGCAAACCCGAGAAATGGCCACCTCCCAGCCACAGCCTGCTGCTGACGTGGCCTCGCGCCTGAGCTGTCCCACAGAGCGGGGGTGGTGTCCAGAGGCCCGCACAAGGAGGCACTCATGCCAAAGTGCCCGGGCCACACCCTGGCCAGAGGGGCTGGACTCAGCCAGCCTGCCTTGGAGCTCCTGGGCAAGGGGCTGCAGAGGGACCAGAGGATGCCCTGGAAGGGGCTGGCCTCCTCTCACACTCTCCCTGTGCGCTAGGGCCCCAGTGGAACACAGACCCCACAGGACCCAGGCAAAGCTTCTCCAGAAGCCCGGGGCGTGTGCTGCAGGCATCTCATCTGGCTCTGTGGCTTGCTGGTCCCTTTCCACCTGGAAGCTCCTGACACCTCACTTTCTTAATTCGCTACAGTCCAGCTTTTCAATTTTCACCTTTCTGGTCAGACTTTGTGTCCTGCTGAGGAAACCTTTGTCCTTCCCCAAAGTCATCCAGATGTGTCCAGTGTCGTCTGAAGGAATTCCGGTTCGACTTTCCATATTTGGGTCTCTGATCTATCTAGAATTGAGTTGGGATATGAGTAGAGCAGGGCCAGGAGTCACTTCCCCTAAGGACACCAGCTGCTCCAGTGACCTTGGCTGGAAGATCCTTCTTCCCAGGGCCACCCGCTTCCCCCACCAGGCAGCGCCAGGCACGGAGGTCTACTCCCCGACTGTTCCGCTCGGGCTCTCTGCTGGCTGCACACCTCACTGTCTGGATGATGCCACTGCAGAACAGTAACAAGGGCATGGGACCCTCCAGGGAGCCCCCCAGCTTGGCTCTGCCAGTCAGGCCACCCACCTGCTCTTGGTCCCTTGCATTTTCATGAGCACTGGAAGCCAGCTGCTCGCTTTCCACAGGCAGAGGCTCAGGGACTGTTGGCAGGACTGTCTTCCGGCACTTCACAGACACCGCCCTGCTCCTGCCGTCTCACAGCACTCTCAGGAGGCCTCCGATGTGGCATCTTCCGGACAGGACAGCTGAGGCTCAGAGAGGCGACCTTCAAGTCATGCTGTTCTCATGCAGAGGAGTGAACTGGAGCAGAGGTGGTGCTCCCCAAGTGCAGCTTCCCCAGCAGGCTGTCAGCCTTCAGAGACAGAACTTGAGGGCTGGGACAGCTTCCTAGGTGAGTGCAGCTGGGCCCCAGAGGTCCATGGGGAGAGAAGGGAGGCCTCCTCCAGCATTTGGGGAATGAAATTGTTCATCAGGCCCCGGTGTCCAGCCCTGGCCCTTGAATTCTCTTTCAAAGGAAAGAAAAGTCTTTAGAAGCAAATTTTTGAAATCCTTCCAAAGAGTTCCTAGTGTAGTTGGCAGTGCCCGGCCACCTGCAGAAACTGACGGTGTGAGCACCTGCTGGTCACCAAGAAAACGCAGGCACTGAGTCTAACCAAGCCTGTGTTAACCAAGCCTGTGCGTACCAAGTTCTGCGGCAGAGGGGACAGCTACAAAAAGGACACTCAAGGCCTCAAGACCCCAACCGGCCCAGAAGTGACACTACCTGAAACTGAGTCTGCACTAAAGTGTAGAAGTCCAAGGTCAAGGGCCAGGGCCTCGGCAAAGGAGGCCCAGAAGAGGCTGATGGGGAGCAAGGCCTTGGGAAGCAGGCAGGCGAGGGTGCTGTAGGAGGGACTGGCAGAGCCAAGTAGGGTGGCAAGGAGAGGTCACTGCCTGCTGAGGATCGTGTGTGCCAGGGGCCTGTCCAGGTTGCTCTGAGGCCCAGGAAGGTCTGCGTAGGAGCTCATGCCAGGACTGCTCTGCGCCTGGTAGGGCCATGGTGACACCATCTCATTCCAGGCCTTTGCCATCCCAACGGGGTGCCTTCTGCTGGGTCCTCTCAGGAGGGTTGAGCTGTGGGAAGGGACAGCACAGGACTGCCTCTGTCCAAGGCCCCAGGGAGGTGAGGTTCCTCTGGATTGTAGGCTAACTTTGGGGTGTCACCTTGATGAGACTGAAGGACATCGGGGGACAGGAGACAGCAGAAGCCATCAGCATGCCATGTGCTGGCCCACTGCAAGGTCAGCTGGGGTCCTCTTGCTCCTTCCTGCTGTGCCTGGCTTCTGCAGGACGTCCTTGTCCCCATCAAGCCTGGAGGTAGCCAGGACTGAGCTGGAACCGTTTCAGTTGTCCTTGTGGGTTCTGGATTGTTCTTATTCCCCCATCCACACCCATCCTCCTCCCTCTGCATCAGCCTTCCAGAGGCTGCTCGAGCTGCCCCCCTGTTCCAGGCAGCTGAATCCCTGTCACAAAACACTTTATAAGAAACAGAGACTCACATGGGTGGTGTCAGACATAATCTCATGCATTAACAGGAATTTACATAGTCAGTGCAACACTTGGAACATGAAGTAGGCAATCTGGAATGGGGATGGGTGGTGGATGTTTGGATAGAGCATGGAAGGGTGGCTGGTGGCTGGTTGGATAGAAGGATGGTGGTGGGTGGTGGATGGGTGGGTGCAGAGGTAGATGAATGGATGTGTGCATGGGTGGAATCCTACATAGACTGGTGTATGGGTGGGTGAAGGCTAGACGGGTGAGGGAATGAATGGGTACATAAATGAGTAAACAACTCAACCAACCAGCAGTGGAGATTAAGCACATGGTGGGAAATATAGAGAAGGAACACGAGCAGGATGTGAGTTTGAAGGTGTGCGTGTCATGTTTATGAGGAATTCAATCACCTACTGAGAGTCAAGTGCCACATCTACTAACTGATGAAAGATATTTGCAGGTATAACATATAAGCTTATTTTGCAATAGGATAGGGCTATGGACTCCTTGTAGTCTAGCGGACAGAAGCGCCTGGGGCCATATTGGAGCTAGTGTGGCCTCTCCGACTCCCAGGAGACCTGCTGTCCAAGTCACTGAGCCCCTGGCCATGGTCAGGGTCAGTTAGGTCCCATGGCTGTGAGGCTGAGGAACAGGCCTCCCTTGCACATACAGCTGCCTCTTGCATGCCTGCACCATGCAGAGGTGGCTCAGAGCAGCTCTGGGGTCACCTCCAAGGCCTAGCCTGGTGGGGAGTCACTTGGGAGTTCCCAAGTGGTGCCTTCCCTCCCTCACAGCCCCGAGTCCTCAGCCCAGCTTCCAAGGTGGTGCAGGGGCCTGGGCCTTTCTGGGAGTCTTGCCACAGCTATAATGGGGACAGCAGCAGGGGCAGGTGGAGGAGCCGGGCCCTGGTGCTCCTGCACACTGAGAGCACTCAAACCCCCTCACCTGGCACCCCTGGAGCCTGGACTCCATCTGTAATGGGAAGGACAGCCCTACCTCCAGGTTCTGGGTGGGTGGACGGGGGACAGAACCCAAGATCCCTGCAAGCCTGTCTATTTCAACTGTTTGCATGCAAGAAAGAGAAGGAAAAGGGAGGAAAGAGAAAGAGGAGGGAGAGGGGAGGAAATGATGGAGGGCTGTTTCAGAACTCTCAGGCAGGCTGCCTCTAGGGCAAGGGCGCTCCATAGCTATGGGGCTACCTCCTGCCTGCACCCCTCTTGCCTGGGATTTTCCTCATTCTCTCTGGACACAGGGTTCTAGAATAAATTGCTGCCAGATGATCCTGGGTTTCTACACAACTGACCAACCAGTCCCTGGAGAAGACGTATACTTCGTCCACTTCCCCATGGAGGCCCTGCCCTGCCCAGCCTGGCCTGGGGCTCCCACAGAGCAAGGTGGCCATTCTGCTGTGCCTGTAGAGGCTGGGACTAAAGTGAGAGGAAGGCTGCCACTGGCCGCTGGGAGCTGGCCTGTGCCCCGGGAAAGTCCATGTCCACTTGGCTCCACCGAGCTCAGTGCTGGATGGGGTGTGTGCGCTGGACCCTGTAGGCCCAGGCCAGGAGGGGAAATTGGTATGGTCACAAGCCTCCCAGTCCTGCCAAGCCACAGGCCAACTCCTTGAGCCTTGGCCAGCTGAGTTCCAATGGGGACACTCCACCTCAGGCCAGCCTAACGAACATTCCCCTGGGTGCTGTTGTTGGAAGTTCTACAGAGTTTCCTGCAGCCCATCCACTACAGAAGGAACCTGGATGGGCTGGGACAGAGGGACAGCCTGGCTGGGCTGGCCTGGCAAACCAAGCAGCATTTTCCATTTGGAGCCTGTGAGCTTGAGCTGTTTTCTTTGTGCTAGACATGGCTCCAAACTGCACACGTGGCCTCTGCTGCAGCCTCCAGGGGGGCAAGGCAGAGCCAGCCCAGCCCTCTCCTTCCCGCTGGGCAGAGAAGTGCACACGCAGCACTTGGCTGACTGTTTGGCTCCAGGCCAAAGAAGTGAAGGGACCTACCAGGTCACTTGGGCCCCGAGTGTCCAACAGAGCCCAGAAGCAAAGGCTAAATTAGGTTGATGGGGCACGGAAGTGGAGCCAGGCCTGGCCACAGTGCGGCTGCTCTGGGCGTGGGTCTCGCCTGCCCTAGTGTGGACGGCAGAGTGCTCCTACTTCACTTCTGCCTGACCCCGGCCTGAGCAGACCATGGAGGACCTGGGGACCTCCAGCCTGCACGCCTGACCCCGGCCTGAGCAGACCATTGAGGACCTGGGGACCTCCAGCCTGCACGCCTGACCCCGGCCTGAGCAGGCCGTGGAGGACCTGGGGACCTCCAGCCTGCACGTCTGACCCTGGCCTGAGCAGGCCGTGGAGGACCTGGGGACCTCCAGCCTGCACGTCTGACCCTGGCCTGAGCAGACCGTGGAGGACCTGGGGACCTCCAGCCTGCATGCCCAGCAGTGTATAAGGGCAGACCAGCAGGAGCTCTGAGACACCAAGCCCATGGGTCTCAGGGAAGCCCTGGACGTAACTGGAGCAGGCCCCTTGTCACAGGAGCCGCAGAGCCGGCACAGCCCTTTCTTTGGCCATGTCCTGTGTCTTCATTAGGAGTATGAACTTGGGACCAGACGGGCCTGGAGGCTGGCTCCAGCGCCACAGGCTACTGTGTAGTCTTGGGCAAGTGTCTCAACCTCTGTCTCTGACTTCCGTCTGTGTAAGAGGTGAGGGCAAGGACACGCATCTCCTGGGCTGACAGGCCCACCCCGGTGTAGGGAGAGCGAGTGTGCCTCCTGCGCCCTCCGAGCCAGGATGTGAAGCAGGCTCCTGCGCTCGGGACTCCACCACCTACACCACTTGCTCCCCTGCAGGGCCAACGAGGACGCTGGGCTCTCCGTCCTCGGAGACTCGCAGAGACACTGAGCCCAAGATGCACCAGGAGGCCCGAGGTCACAGGTAGTGGTCCTGTCCCCAGGGCTGAGACTGACCTCTGACCACCCTACCTGCAGCAGGTGCCTCCGGGTCACTTGTGGCAGCTGCACACACAGCTGCTCCCACGTGCCCAGCCTGGCAGCAAACAGGCCACGGCTGTCAGACCCTGACATGCAGAGAAGCCACCCTCTGAGGGCACTCGAAGGCTCTGGGTCCTCTTCCTCTCCCAGCTCACTGGCTTGTGGCCACATGGCTCTAGTCTCTGCCTCCATCTGCACCACCTCCTGCATCTGCAGGCCCTCCCCAGGACACCCGCTGTCACAGCCCACCCTCTCTCCACATGACCTCAGTTTCATTTGACCACTTCTGCAAAGGCACCATTTCCCAACTAGGCCACACGTGAAGTCCCCAGCAGACATGGCCATGGGGCATATGACAGCCTGTCATTGGGGTGACATGGAGTCTTAAGGAAAGGACTTCTGGCTCAGAGAGGGGCCGTGTCCCCCTGGTCCCAGCCGAGTGGAGCCTCCTGGGGTGCAGCAAAGGTGCCAAGGGCCTGGGCCTTGCGGACCCTGACCGTGCCTGGTGCTCCAGGGCAGGCGGCCTGGACACGGTGCAGCTCATGGCATTCACTTTTTAGGCCAAGAGACCACGGCAGAGGCCACCTTGGGGCAGCGCTCTCCACCCCCCTAGCAGCACATGGCCCCACATGCCAACTGCCCACAGGTTCTGGATTCCCCCATGAGCCTGAGGCCAGTTCCCCAGGGCACATGTTCCAGCCAGGGCCAGAGAGCTGTGGCCAAGGCCTGAGCAGGTCACCTCAGAAGATGCAGAGTGGGCACTCAAAGATCAGCTCAGAGGGGTTGTGTGGAGACCATCTCTGCAGCAGGGGGCGGGGACACCATCCCTGGACAAGGACCAGCCAGGTCCAGCCTTCACCTGGCAGGTGAAGCAGAGTCCCAAGGAGGAGGCCTGCCCTGGTCACAGGCCAAGGAAACCAAGCTAGGCCTATTGCTCCTGTTGCATGGGCAGAGGGCGCCTCCCGCGTTCTGCTGCTCCGCTTCACGCAACAGTACCCCGGCCTGGCCTGGGCGTCCTGCGTATGCTCCTGTGTGCAGTGCATGTCCCGTCTGCAAGCATGAACACGGAATGGCCTCAGGTCAGTCCAGAGAGCAGTAGACAGGCCCTAAGGTGCCCACAAACCTGCCCCTTGGCACTTGCATCATTGATCAACCTCCAGGCGTGGGCAGGGCCTGCGGCTGGCCTCCATCCAGGGACTCCAGCAAAGGTGGAGGAAGGCCGCTTCTGTGACTGTGCGACACAGATCAGCTTCAGTCTTGCTGCCGTGTTCTGAGCTGGCCCGTGGAGAGGCTGGCAGGGAGTGTCCCCCTGGCCCTCAGCCCTCGGGTCCCAAGTGCCCACAGCCACAGGAGCATGGGCGCCTACCCTCACCTCTGCACCCAGGATCACACGTGTGGAGACGTTCCTCGCCTGGGCAGGCTCGAGGCGCGGGCGGCCGGGCATGTGGATGGGCCCACACACATCGGCATCCCTCTAGGCACGTGGTCAGAGCTGCACCCCAAGACCCCAGGTTGCCCAGCCAGGGCCCAGCAGCTCCTGGCCTGCTCAGCAAGGGATGGGCAGAGTTCCACAAAGGACAAGCCTGGCTGGGTGCAGGGAGCCGGGCTGTCCTCAGGAGAACAGGCGCCATGGAATGGCTGGGTGGGGCCAGGGCTGGGAGCTTCGTTCGACTGGCATTAGGAGACTTGGTCTCACCTCCGCACACCAGGTTCCGCAGGGGCAGAAGCAGCCAGCCTTCTAGAGTCTACATCTGCACGACAGGCCTGGGCCATCACTCCCCCTGGGCAGAGAGCCGGGGCTGCCACAGCTTGCTCAGCGCTGCACAGCCTCCAAGCGGTCGAGGCCTTGTGAGCAGGTTGGCCTGGGCTGGTTTTGTTTTCCAATGCATACCTCGGTTCCTTCTCTCCTCACCACCCCTCCTGGCCTGCACCGCCTGCGGGCACCATGCACCTGGCTGATGCTGCCTGTGTGGCCCTGGATCCTTGGCACTGAGCTCCCGGAGAGCAGGCCTGAGGGCAGCACCATCTGGGCTGTGGTCCGCAGCAGCCCCTCTTCTCACTCAGAGGCCACACGGAGCCTGGCCTAAGCCACAGCTCCCAGGGAGGTGTGGCTCTGCAGGGGTCTGGGATAGCTCTGACAGAACAAGGCCCCTGCAGGCCCCACCTGCCTGCCTCAGCTACAGGGACGGCAGCCTTTGTCCTGGCTGAGAATCTCCACTTCTGAGAATGATTCAGTAAGGGCACCCTCACACACTGCCTGCCATGCGCAGGAACCCAGCACCACCCTACACGCCCTGCTTCTTCACAGTCCATCCAACACAAAAACCTGCCAGGCACAGCCATGCCCCTCATCCAGCCACCTAGAGGCTGAGGTGAGAGGAGTACAAGTTTAAGACCAGCCTGGGCAACTTGCCCGCCTCAAAACAAAGAAAACAAGGGTGGGAATGTGGCACAGTGGCAGAGTGTCCCTGGTTCAACCTCAGATCAAAAAACCCAGTAACAAAAAACTATACTGTGAGAGCTCAGTAAACTGAAACAAACTCCTGAAAGGGTATTCGTTCAAGACTTCTGAAGACCAAAACACTGACTACAAAGTATGAGGTAGAAAAAAATCCAGTTGGTCACAGGTTACTGGGCCCCTGAACTCTGTCTAGTGTGTGTTGGTTGTACACCTAGGCTGGGCTGACCTTGTACTAGAAACTGGAGACAGGGCCAGGGTCCCTAGGCCCAAGACACTCCCCAGGGCAGGGGCCAACCCCTAAGTGGAGCGCAGCCATCAAGGCTCAGCAGCTCCCCTGGCCTGCCACCTGCCTCTCCTTCGTCCAGCCTGGTCTGGGGCTCAGTGTGCACGCCCTCCAGGGCTCTGGAAAGCCCGGCCACACTCCAGCCTGGGGCACAGCCTGCTGTAGGCACTTCCTAAGTGCTGGTCCAATGCACACCACGGGTGCTTGCTATCCCTTCTCCTGGCCCCAAGCATCCCCCAGACAGCAGCACCCTCCCCACCACTGTCCTGCACAAGGGCAAGGCTCCTGACTCCTGTCACAGCCCCAGTAGGGAAGGACAGAAGCGCCCAGAGGGGTGACCCCCATCAATCAGCAGAACAAGAAGGGAGGTAACTTGTGGCCTCTTCTGATCAAGAATCAGCAGCCTAACTACCCAAGGAGTGGCGATTTACTGGCTCCTGAGTTGTCCTGGGGAGCCCTGGAGGCCTGCCCTGTGCCTGCTGGACAGGTTAATGGGGTTTAACTGATCAGCCGGCTCTCCCCTCAGGGCATCTGCTTTCCCCATTCACTGCCTGTTCCATTCGGGCGGAGCTGATGCGCAGGGCTGGGCTGGCCCTGGACCCTGTCCTACCTCTTACCACAGCTCTTCCTGGCAGTCAGAGGCTCCTGCCACCACTGGTAGAGACCCAGGCACCTGCTACTGCAGCCCAAGGAGGGATGGGAGCAAAGTCAGAGGTTGCAGAACAGACAGCTGGAGCTGTTGTGGCCTGTCCTTAACCCTGGCTATAGAGCAGCAATGTCCAAACAGTGTCACTCAAGGGACCCCTTCATGCACAAACTAAATATCATCAGGCTGTACTGGCATCAAACCATGTCACTGTTAACTGGAATCACTCTTTTTCAGGGGAACCCAGCATAACATCCAGGCACGGTGAAGGGCGAGAAGTCCACCTGTCCTGCTGTGCCCTCTGGCCAGCACCTCCCAGGAAGGAGTCCTGCTGGGAGGTGGCACCACAACTCAATGGTCCCTGCTCTAGCAGCTGTGACTCTGGACACGGCTCTTAACTGGATCGCTCCTGTGGTACCAGTCATGGGTGCCTCATCTGCATAGGCCCAGGCCACCCCTGGCAGGGGTGACACCTGCCACACAGGACTGAGATCCAGGGCCTCCAGTAGGCAGGCCTCCTGCAGGGCCACCTGCCCTGGAGTGCTGCAGCGCTAGTTACTCAAAAGAAGGGAGCCCAGAGCACCCACACCCAGGGCCACACCAATGTTAGAGACCACAAGCAACACATCCTCACTGCGAGTTCCCAGAACACTCTGGGAAAGCAAGGGCAGACCAGTACGCAATGAGTGAGACCTTTTATGCAAACTGTGGGAATGATTGTAAACTTAAACATATAGGGACTGTTTTCCTCAAAAGAATCAAAAGAACTGTCAAAACACTCCTGGGGACAGGCCTGTGAGGACAGGAAAGCACAGTTACATTCTGAGCCTTGTACAGGAACCACTTTTGATCTCATGGCCACCCGGTGGGGCTCAGGCAAGGGCCGTGGGCACTGTTCTGCTCTCTGGGAACAAGCACCACCAGAAGGTCTGATGCCTTTTCAAAGCAGAAGCCAGGTGACCATGCCAGCAGTGCACCTCAGTGTGCTGAGCCGGCCAGCATCGCCCCTCAGGGCAGCCTGTGCTTTTGCAGAGGCTGGTGAGGCAGCTCCCACTGGTCAGCAGTTGCCCAAGGCGGCTGCAAGTGGATGCCCTGGCTGGCCCTTGAGGAGACGTGCTGAGAATCTGTGCTGGCTGATGTCACAAGGCTGGGTGCATTTAGAAGTAGCTATGTTGAAAATAAACCCAGACCCCGCTGGGGTGTCCCAAGTCACTTGCCCCTCTGGTGTCTGTGTGAGGATGGTTATCTACTACGACATCTGCAGGAAGTCATGGCCGGCACGGTGCAGGGGTCATCAGGGGGCCTGCCTTTTCTTCTTGGAGGCCTGGGGTGGCCTCAGCTCCCCAGGGCCATGGGCAAATGGGCAGCAGGCAGAGGGCAGCACACAGCCATCAGGGTGATGGGTGAAGAACCAACAGATGCGAGTCTTGAAGGCCTCAGAGGACAGGCTCTGCTTGGCTTCGGGTGGCCTCTGCCTCTGCAGCTCTCGTCTCCAGTCGCGAATCTGAACTCGCCCATTCAGCACTAAGGAGTGGAACAAAGACTCAGCTGAGACATTAACCCACAAGCCCGCCCACTCACGGGGATCTGTCGCTGGTCTGCTGGGTGGCTAGAACTGGTGCGGGGCGCAGGGCCACAGATGCAGAGGATGTGCACCAAGATTCTCCCCTGGTGGAGGGAGGCAGTGCCCAGTGGTAGGGACCTGGGTACACAGTGGGTTATAAAGTGGGAGATGACAGGAAAGCCTTGTGGTGGTGAGGACGGTGGCAGCGAGCCCCTGGGACTGTTCCAGAACCAGCCAGTAAGGAATGGGCGGAGGATGAGGCCCTACAGAGCATCAGGAGGACAGCATCTCCCTACCATCCATCCCCTCCAGGGGGGCCCGCAGACCTGATGGGCAACACTAGGAGGCATCTGGGCTGGGGGCTGGCCTTCAGCATCACCAACAGAAGACAGGTGAGGCAGGAAGTGAGGGTCCCCTCTGGGCAGCCTGAGGCGGGGGCTGCGTGCGAGCCCCTCCACTGTCTACTATGCACTGGGGTTGCACACATACACAACCAGAGCCCCTCCAGATGCCCGTGTGGTGATGGGGTGCATGGGCCTGGACATGTGGAGGTGAGGACAGCTGACCCTCCTGTGCACACTGACGTGGATGCCTGCCTGGAGACCCAGGGAGGGTGGCTGCAGGCCACCAGAGCCTGCTTGTGGGCTGATGGGCAAGCAGGCCACCCAGGTCAGGCCTTGGCTCCCCCTGGGATTCCGCTTGGCTGCTTCATTCCGAGAAGCCTCCAGCTCCATGTGAACACAGCCAGAGCAACCGAACCCTTCCTGGCTTTCACCGGAAGCTGTAAACCTGCCCAGACAGGAAGGGTGGGAGACATGGGTTCCTCCTGAGCAAGTCTGGCCGCCTACTTCCAGAAGCTGAAAGTGAGCGCTTGCGGCCCCGGCCTGCCTCCACAGCACCCCACGTGCTGCAAGGCCAGCCCACCTGCCTGCCCTCAAATGACACTTAGTAAACCTTCTCCGCTGAAACCAGAGAAATGAGATCAACAGAGGCGCCTTGCTGCATGGAGGGGCCCGAGAGGGGTTTGTCTTCAGGGATGCTCGAGTGTGCAACCTGACCCTCGAGCCAGGGCAGCTTCAGGGCACTAATGTTTCCACAGTAGCACCTTCTGGAGTGGCCCAAGGCACAACACAGCCACCACCAACCCCCCGAAGTGTGCTTGGGAGGAGGTTTGGTGCAGGCAGGAGCATCCATCAGACTCCCCAGGGACACGTGATCCCACACAGTGAGGAGTCTCTGGTCGGGCCTGAGGTCCCCATCCATGCCAGGCTGGGCACTCCCCCCAGGCAGGCTCCTCACAGCAGGCCCTTCCTGGGAAGCTCTATAAACGAAGGCCCACTGCTCTGTTATGGAGCTATCCCTGCAGGTCAGGGAAAAACAGACCCAGCCAGGACTCCTAAGGCCCAGCAGTGGGCATCAAGGACAGAGGGACCCCAGAGGGGGCAGAGGATGCCCAGTACCACTGAGATTCCTGGTCTACTCCCCAGGACAGAGCACAGCTCGGTACGAGCCCCTTCTGATACCTGAGCTCTCACCCTGGGCAGATGAGTGCCAGGTGCCAGAGGGGCCGTGTTCCAGGGACATGTGCTCCAGCCAGCCCCACGTCAGACCACCAACAGTGCTCCTCCTACAGAAATGTGTTCCTAATTTTAAAACAGAATCACAGAACAAAATCCGCTCCAGCAGCTCGCTCACCCTGTCCCTGACACACTCCTCCTCCCTCCCTGCAGGCAGGCAGGAACTGCTCCCTTCACCCAGGGCACTGGGCAGCCTGCAGGGGAGGGCAGACCTGAGCCATGCGCGGCCTCCAGACACCCACATGGGCTCTCCACGAGCTGGGAGCCCTTGGACAAGCTCCTCGTCCCTCTGAACTGTGCCCACAGCTTGAGACGGGAAGCCCACTGCACCAGAGTACAGGTCAGACGGCTCGTGCACATCCCACAGCCACCCAGCCGCCCAGCAGCACTGACTGCGTGGGCCCACGCGGGCCCTGGCAGCCCAGGCAGGAGCAGGATGCAAGCCTGGCCCGGCTCTAGCAGGGTGGGCTGTGCTGCAGCCCAGCACGACGCGGGCACTTGGGTGGTGCTGCACCAGCTGTCCCCAGCCGTGTGAAAAACGTGCCTTCCCATGCTCACAAGCCTTTCTCCAGACCAGCCACCTTAGTTTGAAAAACAAAAATCTCAGTGAGATAAGACCCAGCTTCAGCGCATATTTTTTGCATGACTGGAAGAGAATGTTTATTTGGCGCTCAATCCCCAAGCCGCCTACTCAGAAGTGATTCCAAAAATAATTTGTCCCCAATGAGAACTGCACAGAAAAGCAACTTTAGAATGTTTCTCATGGGGAGAAAGAGGTACTCCTCCAGAAAGTCAAAGAAAACAACGTGCAGGAAAACAAAGAGCGGGCCTCCGGCTCCAGAGGGGGTTTAACTGGCGAAAGCTTTGGGGAGGAAGAGCACACTCCAGGCACAGTCGCCCAGCGGGCTGCCTGGCAGGGCTGCCCAGGCACTGGTGGTTCCTGTGACCTTCCCTGAGGGTGTGGGCCTCCCTCCTGCACCCACCCTGACACAGGGCTCCAGGGCGCTTGTCAGGCAGCGCCATCCCAACAGCACTACTCGCCCACACCTGGGCAAACGCCTGAGCAGCCAGGCCACTGAAGGCAGTGGGTGTGCCGAGGGCCCGCCCAGGCTCCTGCGCACACCTGGGCAGGGCATGCACACCTATGTTCCTGCATAAACACGGGCAGTGTACACCGGGCTCTTAGACACACACCCATGTGCACACATCACACACACGCACGGAGGATGGGGAGAAGCTGGCGGCGCGCCACCCTCAGGAGGCCCAGGGCCTGCTGGCAGATAGCACCTCCACCAGCTGCGGGTCCCGGCAAGGCCTTCCCCACCACCTACCGCTGAGTCGCTTCTGACCACCTGTCCCAAGTACTGGAGTGCACACAGAATAGTAAGATGGGGACACCAGCCCTCCGGCCTTCAGGACGGCGTCCTGCAGAAACAGCACCTACTAGGAGCTGCTCCTTCCCGCAGACTACTTCTTCACCGCGTGGCTCAGGACTTCCTCTGATTAACTGTGGAGCCAGGCCGTGTGAGGGCAGCACCCGGCCCTGCAGAGGACCCTCACAGCAACGGGACTGACTGCTGGGGACCTGGGGCCCAGGCCGCTCCTTCCCACCGTTCCGTGGGCCTCGTCACTCGTGCCAGCCACAGACACAGACCTCCTCTGGTCACTGCGGCTGCATCCCACTGGCTCCGCCCCAGGCCCTCGACATGCCATTCCCTCTACCCCAGACCCTTATCCCTGTCCTCCCACCTCCCTGACTACAATTCTCCTTCCAGCCCAGCTCAGGTGTCACCTCCTAGGTCAGGCCCAGGCTATCTCCTTGCATACTGCGACACTCAGAAACGTGCTCTGGATGCTTCCAGTGTGCAGGTGGCCACAGGGAAAGCGGACAGTAAACACCCACTCACGCATGTTCTCGGGTGGCAAGAGATCCAGCCAGCAGGCTTCCCCAAAGGCCACCTCTGCCTGAGGAACAGGTGGAATGAAAGCAGCGGTGACCACACGCTGGACAGGCAAGGGGCCGAGTGGGGCAGGCCCACCTGAACTGTAGGCAAGAGAATCCAAGAAGGAAGGATGGCCACAGTCCCACCCCAGGGAGAAGGATGCTGGGTGGCCTGGTGGGCACAGGGAATTTGCACCATTCCCCAGGTCTTCTGAAAGGGTCTGCTCCCCTGAGATAATGTGGTGATTAGGCTGAAGAAGCAGCAAGAGGGTAAGAGCGAAGCCAAGACCTGCGTGAAAGACCGGCACGCCCGGGGGCAGGCCCTCACCTTCAAACACCTGGTGAGTGTTCCTGAGCAGCGTCTGCAGGCCTCCACACTCACGCTTCAGCCTCTGCAGCGTCTTCTTGTCCAGCTCCCTGGCCACCTCCGTCAAGGACAGGCTCTCTGTTGAGAAGTGGGGTTTCCCCAAACAATGGGACATTACAAACTGCAACCAAGCAGATGCCACTGGGTCCTGGTTCAATTTCCCTCCTGCAAATTCAAATTCCCCGAGCTCCAGCAGCAGGCCCGTGCACTGAGCTCAGTGGAATGCAGACCTCATGACGACCGGAGGTACAGGAGCAGTGGCACTGCCATCCAGGCTACACAGCATGACACTCTGCAGGACCAGGACCCCACTGTCCTGTGCAGGCTGAGCATTGAGTAACATTGCCAGTATGGAGGGCCTGGGTCCCTCCCTGCTGGTGCCCCACAGCAGTCTGAGGCCAGGGAGCCAGGGCAAGAGGCAAACCCTGCTGCCCGAGCCTTCCAGGCTGCTCCAGCCAGAGCCACCAACAGGTCTCAGAGGGCTGGGGTGAGGTCGGAAGCAGCCCCACAGACAGGACTGCCAGGACCAAAGGGGCTGGAGGCTACCTGTGGGCCAAGAGCCCCAGGGAGCTTCTCACACCCAGGAGGCACCTGAGGGCCTCCAGCTAGGTGGATGATAGCACCTGGCCTCCAGGGTCTCCGCGGCAGGCAGGACTGGGGCCTACCATAAGTCGGCTCTAAGTCTGGAGCGATTTCTCTGTTCACTAGAACCTTCCAGGTTCACATGGCCTCTGGGGACTATAAAGGCTGCCCTACACCAGGACTCTCCGCCGCTCACTGCACTCAGGACTTTCAGACCACCCCAGCAAGAGGGCTCTGGCCTTGTGCTTGGCTGGCATGCCTCCTCCACCCCTGGCTGCGCCTACTCAGCAGACCACATAAAGCCCTAGAACCTGGGGGCTGGTCAGTAGCCACCTGACCAGAACCAGCCTGGCCAAACAGTGGCTCCTGTGGCCCTGCTGACTAGCCTGTCCTGTTTGGCCACTTTCTGGAGGGGAACAAGCTTGTGGTCCTGCTGCATCACGTGCAGGAGAGGACAGCAAGTGAGAGGGCACCTGGCCAAGGAAGCCTCCACCTGGGCAGGAGCCAGCCCCATGCTGTGCGGGGAAAGGGTCTAAGAGAAAGGGCTCCTGGCTCTCCTCCAGCTTCCCAAGACTCCAGGGAAGCAGGTCTGCCGCACTAAACCCAGCAGACAGCCAATGCTGCCCCCTGGTGGCCATCCAGTGTCTCTGCAGGGAAGGAGCCCAGCTCCTTAGTGAGACCCATGAAGTTTAAGCATGAGAATCAACTTTATAAATATAACAGCAGCTGGGTGCAATGCTGCACCCCTCTAATCCCAGCAACTTAGGAGCCTAAGGCTGGATGATTCCAAGTTCAAGGTTGGCCTGGGCAACTTAGCAAGACCCTAAAGAACTTAGCGAGACCTGTCTTCATATAAAAAATAAAAAAGGCTAGGATGTGGCTCAGTAGATAAGCACCCCTGGGTTCAATCCCTGGCACAAAAAAAATAAAATAAAAATAAATCAATAAGTAAGTATAACAGCAGTTCCTACTTTGGTCTCTGTTCTTGTCGAATGCCACTGATCTCAAGACAATGGAACAATCAGATGCAACTGCTTTGATCACAATGGATTCTTGTATTTTAAGGATTTCAAGGAAAATTATCAAATCTTAATATTTCCAAACTCTAGCTGTCTATCCAAGGGGATGGGGCAATTTCCTGGCATTCAGTGCCCTGCTTCTGGCCTCACCGTTTCTATGGTCGACAGTGAGCAGCCCTGGCCTCGGAACCTGCACATGTCCGAGGTTAATTAAAGGCTAAAGGCCACTATCCACGGGCCTCAGCCTTCCTCCCCAAAGGCATCCAGTCCCCTGTGTTAACAGGACCTACAAGGAAGACTTCACAGAGTGGGCTCACTACAGTCCATTCACCACCCACCTCCGTTCTGGGGTGCATTAGCTACAAGGACCCACAATTCCTGCTGGTGGGCCCGCAGGAGTGCAGGAGCCCGCGGTGTGGATGGCCTACCTCCTCCGTTCCAGGTCTTCAGAATCCCTTCCTGGGAACTTCCTGCGTGTAACTTCTTTCCACCTAACAACAAATTTGCCACTTGCAAAACCACTTGGTCAATAAAATCTCGAGGGAGGGAAGCGCAGTTCCTCACAGGCTCAGCCTTTTCCCTAGGGTGGAATCCAGGCAGCCAGAGTCCTGCAGCCGGAGCACCTGATCCACAGGCAGCAGTGCAGGCCTCACACGCACACTTGGTCTCCACACACAAGGCTCTGTGGGCACCTCGGTGAGCCGCACCGTCGGCAGCAACCTGGGGTGCAGCAGAAGGCTCCCCACCAGGCAGGCTCCTAAGGCAGCCCTGCCTACTGCGAATATACTGAGTCCTCTGCTCATCCATCCAAGCTTCTCCAGTGGGTGGGTATGTTCTGGACTTTCCAATGAGACAGACCTGCGTTTAAAAGAGCAACGTGAGCACCTTAGCAGGCTCACGTTCTCCAGCACTTCTCATCTGTGGGATTCTCTTACGCTGGAGTACAAACCACATAGAAATTTAAGACATCTGTCATGAAAAGAAGCTGTTTTTGAGGAAAATTTTTTTTGGCAGTGCTGGGGATTGAACCAAGGCCTCACGCAGGTTAGACAGCACTCCACCATGGAGTTATGCCGCCAGCCCGAAAACCCTTATTTTAAAAACTAACACTAATGCATGTGACCTGAAAACTAACAATAAAAACCCATGAAAATCTCATGACTCAGAGCTTCAGAGGTGTACCAACACCTTCAAAGCAGGAGCTCACAGTCAGTGAGCTTCACAGCACGCCCTGTTCCAGGCACACTGCTCAGGCCACCCTCAGTGGGTGGCCACATCCGCCCCATAAGCAGACAAGGCATTCACTCTGCAGAGTTCTCGAGGGGACCATGAGAGAATGCCCCTGATGTCAACATGACACAGCAGGGCACACAGGCCCTGGTGAGCGCTCGGTGCAGTGCAGATGCTCAGCGCCCCCTAGCTTCCTTCCGAGTAATCCGAGCAAAGGCTGGGCCCAGGGTGGTGGCATGGAGTGCCTGGGGTCTGAAGCCAGTCTAGTTACACCACAGCCCCCCCCCCCCCACGCGTTCAGCTCTGAGAACACCCAGGCAGAGATGGAGCCAGAGTCCATGTCTCTGGCAAGTAACAGAACGGCAGACGCACAAGGCAGAACTTGGGACCTCTCACTTGCCAGTGACCTGAACTCCAGCAGGTTCCAAGCATCAACCCAACGTCAAAAGTCCAAGACTTGCCCAAACAGAGGACAAGCAGGACAATAGCACCAAGACGCTAGAGACAAGACCTGAAGGACATCTCCAGAGCAGCTCTGAGGGGTGACAGCAAGGAACCTGCGCCCAGCCCCAAGCTTCCCACACAGACACGTGCACACCCCCAGGACAACAGCCACACCTACTCTCTTGGTGGACGGAATCCTGAGGCAGTCTTCCTCCACGTGGAAGCCACAGGAAAGCCCCACTTCTCGAACAAAGTCCAAGTACTCTCGGTACTGCGTCTTCCTGCTCTGCCTGCGACAGAATTTCCCCGTGAAGTCAAAGAAGCAACAGGGCAGGACGAAGAACCGGCAGCCATAGGAAGACCTGCAGGCAACCCACAAGAGACCCTGAGAGCTCCCGCGGGTCAGGCTCAGCAGAAGGCCCCGTGGTAGCTGTGTGGGGGCAAAACATAGCAAAGTTTGTTCCTGGCAAATTTTTTTTTGGTGGAACTAAGGATTGAATCCAGGGGTGCTCTACCACTGAGCTACACCCCTGGTCCTTTTTATTTTTTTATTTTGAGACAAGTTCTCACTAAGTTGCCAAAGATGGCCTTCAATTGTGATCCTCCTGCCTCAGCCTCCTGAGCTGGGATCACAGGTGTGTGCCACCTCACCCAGTGTGGCCAACATGTTTTTATATTACAAAATGAATTACAGCCTTTCCCAAGTGAATATCTAAAAACAATGCAGCACAGCGTATCTATTCAATACAATGTGAATCTAATTACTTCAGCAAAGGATAATTTCCCACCAGTTATTCTTATCACTGTGATCCAAACGTTCTGCATACACTGAGATTAAGCATTTGGGAATCCTCAGCTAGGAGTAAGAAACTTAGAGGAAGACACTACAAAAACGAGGTTCAGACCTGACCATGGAACTGTGTCCTTCCTGCCAGTTCAAAAGAACCCTGGGCAAAGGAGACCAGCCACAAAGCCTCAAGGAGGGCCCCTACCTCATGGAGGCTCTGGGGGCAACCTGAGTCTGACAGATGCAAAGAGCTCCACCTGGAAGACATCATGGCTGCAGATGGACACCTACCTACAGAGTCTACCTTTATTATCTGAGAGAAACTCCCAAAGAGGACACATCTTTCAACACTGGGCATAAATCTTGCACAAGTAACACTGTTTGGATCACTGCTGGCCATTAGAAATATAAGGTGAGCCACATAGGTAATTTTGTAAATATTTAGTTTTAAAAATAAATAGGTGGAATTTACATACATACATGTATGTACACACACACACACACAGACACCATAATGTCAACTAGCTGCATTTCATGGGCTCAACCGTCACACGCAGCTCACAGCCACCACCCTGGACAGAGTGTTGAGAGGACAGAACAGCCCCAGCCACTTACCAGGATGACTTCTGCCTGACTCACCTGGCTGCGATGACAGGTATCCAGGGTGTGAGCTCATCGGAATGGTTACCAATCAGCCAATCAACATCAGGGAAAAGGGTCTTATCATTTGGGGTGATCGCGTCTTCCTTAAAGAATGGCACAGAAATACGACAAAATGACGAGTCAACGTGGAGCCACCAAGGCAGCAGGACACAGGCCTCGGAGCCACACACCACAGGGCCACAGCCCACCTGCAGCATGACCTTCCTTGGTCCCCGCTGCACCTCAGTCACCAGGAGCAAGGTGACAACCCTGCCCATGCCAGCCCTCAAGGGCACAAACCACTGGCAACTGTTGGGGTCTAGCACTTTTCCCAGTGCCAATCTCCAGATAATTAAGAGCATGCTTTTATAGGAACCCAGGTAGCTACAGGAGATGAGACATGAGGACGGTCTCCCTCTGGCAGAATGAAGAAGGGAGAAAGGGCCCCAGAGTGGACCAGGGAGAGCAGCCAGGCCTGGGGCCAAGACACAGCACCATCGCCACACCACCCAGAGCTTTCCATGGAAGGAAGCACAGCTTCACAAAGGCAAAACCCGAGCAAGCTACACACGCACATATCCACAACTCTGCTGCTGTGCTAGCGTCTCCTGTGAACTCTGACAGCAAGTAAGCCCCCACCAGGCACCTGCACCCAGACAACACCTGCGTGTTCTTTCTGATGCGGACAGCCATCACCAGTTACTGAGGGCAACCGTCTCCTCAAACCTCCACACTGCAGCGGAGGAAGCCAGGCCAACAGCCCACCGTGATGGCCTTTCTTCTACAGGTGCAGAATGGCACCCAGGGGAGGGGCAGAACTATCGTCCCCAGTCAGAACACATGGGAAGGCATCTCATAACAAAGCCACAGGAGAAGGGCCTTTTGCAGACACAAAGCATACAGGAGTAGAGCTGAGTCCCATAGCCTTTCTGGTTCTTAGAGAAGCACCTGTGCTTCTATCGACACAGATGTTAAAAAAATTAAAGCAGTATTGCTCCACCTGTTCGTGCATAGCCTACAAGCAGGTAAAACAAGTCTTTGGAGACATTATTCTTTCATTCCCATCCAACCCAGGTTTAATTCTGCCCATCTGGCACTTTAAATGGCTTGAACTACTCGAGCCCTCATTCACACCTGTAGCTGCCATAGCTGCGCTGGAGTGTCTGGCCACAGCACCCTGGAAACAAAGGCCTCCCTGCTGCTTCGTGAAAAGCCGTCACTGGCACTGCGAATAGAGCAAATCGCAGCATTCCTATTTCACAGATAGCCTCAAAGAACTAAGAGCTTTGCAAACATCACAATGCTGCTGTTACAAACAGGTGTTTTCTCTTGCTTAAAGCAAAAGAGGTTTTTGAAGGACAAGAGGTGGTCTGACACACTTGACTTTTGAAGTTCTAGATTACCCCTCCACAGAAATCACTCAGCTGCGCTGGGAGGAAAAACTTCACTGGGAAATACACAAACGCCGTGTACTAGTGAGCAAAGCCACTCTCATGGGACCACAGTCCTAAGGACAGAGAGTGTAACTGAAACTCAGTGGGTTTCTCTCCCTCCCTGGATACACCAGAGCCAGCTATTCCAGCCCAGAGACTGAGATGCAGGGGCAAAGAGAAAAACAGATCAGAACCAGAACTCTCCTGGACAGACGGCTCCACAGAGGAGCCAGAGGCAGGCTGCTGGAGAACCTCTAATGAATGATCAGAACCTTCTACCCATTTTTCCAGAGCCCTTTGCACCAGCCAGCCCTTCCTCTGGGTCATGACTGTTTGGACTTCCTACCCAAAGAAAGGCAGGCCTCAGGATGCAGGAATTTAAATCAGCTGTTACTCTTTCTTTGTTGTGGCTGCTGTTACTGAACCCAGGGGCGTTTTACCAGGAGCACGCTCCCAACCCTTTTTGTTTTAAGACAAGGTCTTGCTAAGTGCTAGGGACCTAAGTTGCTGAGGCTGGCCTGGAACTTCTCATCTGGCTCCTGGTCTCTAGGATTGCTGGTGTGGCCACCGCAGCCAGCTCACTCAACTTTACTAGTTCTGCTTTGATCAACCTCACAACCCAAATCACATCTGCACACACATAAATGCAGCGTTCCCCGGGACAGGGCCAGCTGACCAAAGATCTTCAAGCCTGAGGTTTTACAAGTATTTTTTTTAACTCACTGTAACATTGAATGTATAAGCAATTACAAATCCCTCTAGAATAAGCAAAAGATAAATTTAGAAAAAAAAAATTAACAGACACAGGGCAGCTAGAGCAAGCTCCTCTTCTTCCCATGTTTTCTCCTTTTTGGCAACATTATTCTCAGCTTTAAAAGGCAACAGAATGGGCTGGGGTTGTGGCTCAGTGGCAGAATGCTTGCCTCGCACATGTGAGCCACTGGGTTCGATCCTTAGCACCACATAAAAATAAATAAACGAAATAAAGATAATTATTTTAAAAAAAGGCAACAGAAAACATAAAAAGTGTCCTGAAAACTTTTTTTTTTCTTCTGCGGGGGGTAAGGGTGGGGTACCGGGGATTGAACTCAGGGGCACTCGACCACTGAGCCACATCCCCAGCCCTATTTTGTGTTTTATGTAAAGACAGGGTCTCACTGAGTTGCTTAGCGCCTTGCTGTTGCTGAGGCTGGCTTTGAACTCGCGATCCTCCTGTCTCAGCCTCCCAAAGTGCTGGGATGACAGGTGTGCACCACCACACCTGGCTTAACTTTCTATTTATGGGAGAAATGGTAATACCGGCTGCCTATTTCCATGGCAGCGTGGGTCATGTGTGGTGGGCATGAAGGAAGGGTCTCAGCTGGTGAGCACACGGGGCTCACGTTCTCTTCTCCACTGTCCAAGGAATGATAGCACTGTTTTCATTTCTCAGATCAACATTGTGCCCTCCAGCAGATGGGACTCTGGCTTGTCACACCCATGCCTTTAACTCCATGAACAAAGGCCTTCTGGCAATCCAGCAGCTGAGCGGCAGAAACCCTGTGGCAAGAAGGGAGGCTGCGCCCCTGGTACCACGGGGAGGGCAGGGGCCAAGCACACAGCCTCCCCATAGGGTCCTGGATGCTCACTACAACCTGCAGCAGCCTTGCAGCACCTGAGAACAGGAGGCCTGTCCCCTCCAGGTGGCCTGGGAACACCCCACATGCAGCAGGCTCAGGAGGCGGCTCTTCTGGCCAGAGCTGAGTGTCCACCCCCCAACGTGGTCAGAGGGCCGTGGAATCTCAAGTGTCTTGTCCGCTTTCCTTTGCACTTTCAGGGCCCTCAGCTCCACATGGGTGCTCCAGATGCACAGGGCTGGCTGACCCACACACACTCGCTCAACAGGTGCCACCACGGTGAGCCTGAGGTCAAGTGCATGGGCTAAGTCAGTACCTCTAATTGGGTTTGGGATCCGTACAAGTCCCATATTTTCCTTCTTCGGACATCGATCCCTCTGCCTGGATGCTGAAATAGTTTTAGAAACCAAAGATCACAATTCTACACTGCAAATCAGCAACAAAAACAAAAGGTCTGCAGGTAGCACAGCCTGAAGGGCAGACACCATGCCTGGCAGAGGCTCACACTCCTGCACGGCAGGGGCCAGTGCCCTGCGGGCTACGAGTCAGCCTTCAAGGAGGAAAAAGGCTCGAGGGACCACAGTAGCTTTAGTCCAGGAAGGCCACCAGGGAACACAGTGCCCCGGGGAACACAAGAGAGAACGGACAACAGAGCTCCCAGGCCAGGCTGTGCTCTGGAATTCTGCTCTTCAGCACCTGGCCAGGCTCCTGGCTCTCCCAGGGCAACCTGCTCACTTCGTACCGAGGAGGTGCAGACACTCCCCAGTCCCAGCTCCCAGGTCTCACAGGCAATCTGCTCACAGCAATCACCACCACAGACTCACTTTCACAAAGCACTTGACAAGCCCATTTTAATAGCTGTGCCGACTCTGAGTCCAGACAGCAGCAACAGAAAAAGATGTCGTGAACCCTGTGCCTGACCTGGAGAGACTCTAGCAAAGGCCAAAGAGCCACACTCACCCCCTCGCTGCAAAGGATGTGGACCAGGAGGCCATTTCCACACCCCAAGTCCACGAAGGACTGCTTGGTGGTCACTCCCCTCTTGGCCCTTTCCTCTTCCCACAGGATCTAAGGAAACAGAAGCAGCAAAGAAAAGCCAACTTGTAGTTCATGTTGTTCAAGAATAATCTAGACACAAATCCCTCCTGGGGCAGGGCACCATGGCCACACCTGTGATCCCATCTACTTTGGAGCCTGAGGCAGGAGGATCTCAAGTTTGAGGCCAGCCTGGGCAACTCACTGATATCCTCTTTCAAACTAAAAAATGAAAAGGGCTGGAGATGTCACTCAATGGTACCACACCCCTGGGTTCAATCCCTAGTACCATAAAACAATCGAAAAACCCAAATCCCACCTGAGACTACAAACTGCACTCCCAGATCAAGGTGAACAGGCCTCACTTGAAGCCCTGGGCCTCTAGGTAGATGACACACAGGTGAGCCCACTGCTGTCGCCTGAGACTGCAGGGGGCATCAGCACTTTCTTGGTTCAGCAGGAGTCACATCCAGGACTGGGGCTGTAGCTCAGTGGTAGAATGCATGCTAGGCACACACAAGGCCTGGTTCGATGCCAGATTAAAAAAATAAAAGGTCCACATTTAAGTGGACATCTTCTGATCTCTGATATGACTTACAGATTAGTGGTAATAAGTTCCTTTACACTTTCTCTTCATTCTTTAAGTTTTGTGTACTTTGATAAACAGAAAACCTGCTATTTCTAAACTAAGAGATAAGTCAAAGGGAAGCTAAAAATGATCCAAACACTGCACAGATAAGAAAAATTAAAACTAGCTGGGTGTGGTGCACATGCCTGTAATCCCAGTGACTCCAGAGGCTGAGGCAGGAGGATCACAAGTTCAGTGCCGGCCTGGGCAACTTAGCGAAGCCCTAAGCAGCTCAAGACTCTGTCTCTAAATAAAATATAAAAAACAGCTGAGGGTGTGGCTCAGTGGTTAAGTGCCCTTGGGTTCAATCCCCAGTATCAAAAACAAAACAAAACAACTACTAAGTTAAATGGCATACCCAAATTTTCCTGGCTAGCAAGCAAGCTCCGAGACAGGTGCTGAGGCCCAGAGGTGGAAAGCACGTGTGCGTGACAGCGCCTAGAGCCAGCCAGCACCCTGCAGTTGGCCTCAGAGCTGGCCTGCTTCCTGCTAACAAAAGCACCATTCAAAGCAAAACCCTCACCCATGTGGCAAGCAGCCTACAGCCACCACACCTAAGTTACAGATGTGAGGACGGTCCGTCCCTCCCAGTGACAACCTCTGCACACTGCATGCTGTAGATGTTCTTACCAGCAGGTACGCAGCAATAGCCACGTCTTCATATACAAACTTTTCAGGATCAGTTACTTCAGGCCACACCTAAAGAGTTTTTAAGAGGATATGAAAATGGTTGTTCCACTTCCCCACCACTTCACAGTAAGGCGTCCTCAAAAGGTACAAGTCAGGGGCTGGGGTTGTGGCTCAGTGGTAGAGCGCTTGCCTGGCATGCGTGAGGCCCTGGGTTCGAACCTCAGCACCACATACAAAGCAACAAAATAAAGACATTGGGTCCATCTACAACTAAAAAAAAAAAAAAAAAAAAGGTACAAGTCAAACTGACCTGGTCATGCAATAAAATGGAAAACACGAGCCAGCTTCCAAGGGGCAACCTCACACCTGAACGCTTCTACTGAGCCTCACAGAAAGACCCAATTACTACACTGCGTGTGCTTAATGGGAAGTGTCTGGTACAATGTGATCAAAAGATGGAGCTGCAGAAATGTCCAAAAGATGCGTAGGTGAAGCAACCAGGCCTCAGAGGAAAATGCCCAACCACACGATCCAGTTTATCTGGATAAAAACAACAAAGAAACAGGTGGCGGGGAGAAAAGAAGCAGGCCAGGAGCTGGAGACCAAGGCTCTGGCCCGTCTCAGCAGTGGCGGTGTCCCTGCAAAGCAGGGATGGGGCCTGGGCCCTAATGCACATGGAGGGGGACCACCGAGGTGCCCTGGAAGGAGCAAAGCAGACGCTGGGCAAGGACACAGCCTCCCTGCTGAGGTCAGCAAGGTGCATGTGGGCTACTGGCCTGAGAAGAATCCCCAAGGCCAGCGCTCACCCCTGAGACTCCACTTCCAGTCCCGGCACCCAACGCCCGTTGGGGAGCCAGCTCATGTGAACAAAATCTTAAAAGCTGTCAAAGTATGAAAAGCGCCTTCCTGCAAGTACTGAGTGGTGGGCAGGAGGGTGGGGACACAGGCCAGGCTCTGTGAGGGAACGGGGCCCAGCCCCAGGCACAAACCCTCAGACTCGTAGTGCCTAGTACGATGGATCGTCAGGGCACAGGCTGTAGTTTGAGTGCCTTGCAAATAGTGATGCGACGGGCGTGGTGGCTCAAGCCTGTAATCCCAGCACTTAGGGAGGCTGAGACAGGAGAATCCCGAGTTCAAAGCCAGCCTCAGCAAAGGCGAGGCGCTAAGCAACTCAGTGAGACCCTGTCTCTACATAAAACACAAAATAGGGCTGGGGATGTGGCTCAGTGGTAAAGTGCCCCTGAGTTCAATCTCCAGTACCAAAAAAAAAACAAAAACAAAAAACAAAAAAAACAGCGATGTGACGACCGAGAGACAAGAAACCACCGCATGGGTTTTTTCTGGGCAGTACGTTCTCATGTACTCAGCTTTTCATGTTTCCTTAAGGCACCTTCAAGTTCACACTACAGAATTCTGGTAATCAAGTAATTAATTCAATGTTCCATCACTTTCAATTAAAATTCCCTTCTGAACTCTTGAAAAAATAATGTAGAAAAAAGAGCAACTCCTCCATCACACATCTGCCTGGCTGCCGGGTGCCCCTCCCGGGGGGAGCGCACCAGCAGCCGCACACCAGGGGGCATATCTGCACTTGGAGGCTGCAGCTGGACAGATCCAGAAGGACCACTGGAACTCTACTCTACTCCAGCGTCTGGTCATGTCACCTCGCCTACAGGGGCTCACAGATGTCCCACAGAATTACCTTCACCATTTCTTTGTACTTCTCTTTAAGTTCCCGGTAAGCCTCGCTGTACCGCAGGATGGAAATGAGAGAGAGGGTGCTTTTAAACTCGCTCTTCCTGCTCTCTACAGACCACCTGGCCAACCTGGCCAGCAGTTCTTCGCCAAGCCAGGTGGGTTTGGGATATATAACTCCATCTGAATGCCACCTCTCTGGACAGAAAATTAAAACAGATATGAACCTTTAAAAATAAGAAAAGTATGAGTAAGTGGGGCTGGTTTTAATCCTAATTTTTAAATTATGTGTTTATTCACAAAAAGGAGAGAGTAGCAATCAGTGCACACATCTATAATCACAGAATATTTTACAAAAACATAAAATGACCTGCAAGTAGTCATAAAAGTTTTGGCTACTAGAGGAAAAATAACACAATTAAGAGCAGAAAGAACTCTTCCCGCTGGTGAGCTGTGAAGTCCTCCTTGAGCCCTGGGGCCAGTGAGGGCCGTGCAGAGCTGCCCGCCCTCCCCTGTGTGCAAAGCCGGCCCCGCTCTGGCTCGGGGCTTCCTGACTTCGAGTTTCCACGTATTTTCATGTGTGCTACTCACATGTGAGTACACTGGCTCCCAAATGCTAGTCAGAACGCCATCACAGAGAGAGGAATGCATGCATGGCCCCTCTGCATGTGTCTCAAGGACACAGCTGTCCTATGTCCTGCTCCTAGCAGGGCCAGACACACTGAGGCCCTCCGTGATAAAAGAGTGACAATTCACAGTCCCTAGGGGCAGGCGAAGCTGCAAGGCCCGCACTCTGGGCAGCGCCCTCAAGGGCAGAGCATTAAGCTTATTGGGCAGATGAGAAAAAGCTACAAAATGAGGGTGACAGGCAGCGCAGGTACCTAAGAGCGCAGAGAACAAGGCCACTGGATGAGAAAGACTGCCTGCCGACTGGCTGCCAAGTGATAAGAGCTTGCCAGTGACCCAGAGTCTTCCAGCTGCCCAGGCAAGGAACTGATTGAAACCACAAAGCAAGGAAACGACAGTTGGCTGTCCAGTTCTTACCATTCTGCTTTGCTACGACTGAGCTGAATCTGATATACATTGTTCATCTTAACCTCTAAATTCCCATCATCATTTTCTTCCAAAGGTAAAAAAGTCACAGTTCCACTGGGGACATCTAGAAAAAAAGACAAGAATAACAGATTACCACTGCTTAGCTCATGCCTCCTCAGAGGCAGCATGAACAGTGGTGAGTGTATCATGATCTAGTCCCCAAAGGCCTTCCCAGCACCCCAGGAGGAGAGAGCTCTGTCTTATTACAGCCAGAGCCCAGCCTAGGAAGCACGAGGCACATGGCACTCATTCTCAGCAGCCATCTGTGGAGGTGCAGGAGCCAGGAGCTGAGGAAAGGCTGAGGTGACGTGGACTGAACACTGCTCTAGAGGACCATGACCCCCAGAGGCCAGTTCAGGACAGTGAACATCCTCCAGGCCTCGGAACTCAGGGCCCTCACTGTGTGGAGTCCTGGGTTTGCTGAGACTCTGCACTCACCTTCTCATTAAAGTACAAGCAGAGCAACATATTCCTAAGTCAATCTTAGGGCACTTTGCCAACTTGTGTCAAAACTTAAGCTTGGGTATTACGAAGCTCTATCTCTAAAATCATTTGTTTACCTTTAATATAAAAAATTAGCAAAATCTAAGTTAAAGATGAACGTACACCTCACTTCACAACCCAAGTATGAACAACTGAAATAACCTTCCACAGCAGGCCCAGCTCTCTACTTCTGTGTCACCCTGGCCGGCTACCAACAGCTATGATTCCTTAGTCACACTACTCTTGAGCCCTGTGTGAGCTCACCCAGAGCAGGGCCAAGAAATATACAAAAGCTGGGAGTGTCTCCACTTTCAAAAACAGCAGTTATTAAGCACTTAACGCTGCCAGGAACTAGTCCAAGTGCTTTATAATTCAAAATTTCATTTAACTATTCCAGCAACTCTTAAGAGATTTTATTACCCCATTTTACAAATGCAGAAACTGAGGCACAGAGACACTATAAAACCTAACCATGGCCACACAGCTAATAAATGGCAAAGCCAGAATACAAGGCCAAGCCCTCAGTACTCTATGGAGGACATAAATACTCTGATGAGCCTTCCCAGCAGGAGCTGAATGTAAGCCAGACTGCTTATGGAAGGAGCATCAAAATCCTGAAGAGGAAGGAAGGGGAACCATGTCCTGCCCCGACTTCGACTTCAGCAAGATCCAGGATCCATGGAGGGCCTTATGGGCTGCTTCACTGATCCTCTCAAGTCTAGTGGATAGGAAATGTAAGATTGTGCCGGATGTGGTGGCCACGCCTGTAATCCCAGCACTTACGGAGGCTGAGATGGGAGAATCACGAGTTCGAAGCCAGCCTCAGCAACGGGGAGGCGCTAAGCAACTCAGCGAGACCCTGTCTCTACATAAAACACAAAACAGGGCTGAGGATGTGGCTCAGTGGTCGAGTACCCCTGAGTTCAATCCCTGGTACCAAAAAAAAAAAAAGGAAATGTAAGATTGTTATAACCACTGATAAAAGCTGGAAGAATTCTAGACTGGACTGGACTGGCAGGGTCAGAGGCTCCTGGAGGACAGAAGGGAATTGTCACAAAGGTACGAGGGCAGAAACTACTAGGGGTGCAGGAGGGGGGAATGCACCTACAGCAACTGCCACCTGTAGAAGGTAGAGGGTCTCCCCAGGACATCCACACCCACATCCACATCCACACTCAGTACTCATGAATACACTGTTATGTAGCAAAAGCAACTTCGTATATGTGATTAAAGCTACAGGCCTTAAGTGGGAGGGTACTCTGGATTACGGTGGTAGGCTCAATCTAATCCCATGAGTTCTCAACAGCAGGGAACTTTCTCCAGGTGGAGGCAGAAGTCAGAGAAATCCCAAGCAAAACAAGGATTCAAAACCACTACAGGCTCAGGGACACAGGGCGCTGTACAAAAGAACCAGAGGCCTCTAGGAGTGACGACCAGAAAGGGACAGGGGCCTCAGTTCCACAGCAACAAAAACAGGATTGTGCCAACCTGAAGGAGCTTGCAAGTGGATTTTTTTCCTGAGCCTCCTGACAAAAGCCAAGCCAACAGCTCATAGATTTGGCCTTGTGAGAGAAACCTAGAGCACAGAAGCCAGCAGAGACAGCCAGAATCTTTAACCTACAGAACTGTGAGAATTAGTTTGTCTGGTTTTGGCCATTAAGTGCACAGTAATTTGCTACAGCAGTAATAGGAAGTTCACAATGCTGAATAGTTTGAGACAGGGAGTGGTTTAAGTCTGAAGGTCACGGTCAAAATAAATGTCTGAAATTTGAAAAACACTCAAGACTAGTCGGTTCCCTTGTATCCAGTCACCACTCTCACATCCATGTCTCAGCATAAATGGCTTTCTGAACTTTAACTTCTCTCTTTAACTGCTAAACTTCTAATTTATCATTCAAGATCCAGCCCATCCTCACCTTCTCCCCAGAGCCTCCCAGACACGAACCACCCCGATCAACTACCCCAACCCCCGTACTGAGGACACACATTTCTACACACTCAAAAACAAGCGAACACCTACAATCTCACTGGTAAAACGCCAAGGAGCTGCCACAGCAGGACCCCTCAGCGCCTTTTCAGAGAATGCTTTGTAATCTAATCCCGTTCGTCCTTCCACATCAGAGATACGCTGACCTTGCACAACGATTTCTCTCCTCGGAGCCGTAAGCGGGCAACGAGGGCTCATTTTCGGGATGACGGTTCTGAGAACCAGGTCGAGCTGGCGCGGCGCCTCGGGCTGCCCGCCCGCCCCGGGGCCGGTGAGGAAGGCCAGCATCTCTGGATTGCGGTCGGCGAGGCTCTGTGAGAAATGGCGCCACAGCGAATGCAGATCTTGCGCGCGTCCAGTCTTGACCGGCTGCCCGGGGTCCCCGGCAGACAGGGCGGCCTGGACCTGCTCACGTCCGCCACCCGCGGCGCCCCGCTCAGGCCCTAATCCCGGCCCGGGGCCGGGGTCTCCCTCGGAGGAGCCCTGGCGGGGTCCCCGCCCCTGCTCGGGGCCGGCGCTCGGCCCGGGGCGGCAGGCCTCGACCCAGGGCAGGGCGGCGCTCCCGCGGGCCTCCAGGCGAGCGCCGCTCAGCCGCTTGTTGGCTACCTGCGGCCTCTCCAGCCACACGGCCACCGCCGCCCAGAAGCCGCCCGGGAGCAGCGCGCCGGTGTCGCACACCCGCAGCCGGCCCACCTCCGCCATAGCGCACCAGAGCCCAGGCAGCGGCGCGCCGCGATGACGCACCGGCGACGGCGCGCCACGATGACGCACGTACGGCGGCGCGTCGACGACGGGGCGCGGCGGCTGGCGGAACTGGAGGCCCGGTGCCTCCTCTCCAACACCCGCGGATGCGTCCCCAGGGTCTTCCCGCCCGCTATGTCGCCGGGGTGCCGGTGCCGAGGGCGGCCTGAGCTGGGCCGGCGTCTGCAGGGCTCTGTGGGCTCCGCGGAGCACGCACGGCGGCCGCGGCCCGGGAGCCCGAGTGTGAAGGCGCAAGACCGGCGCTCCCCTTGCGGCCCGGTGTGCTTTCTTCTGGGAGGGTGACGGCCGGCCGCCCCCCCAGGTCCGAGCTCAGCCCCGGTGCCGCCGAGAACCGTGCACTGTGAGCTCGCCCAGCGGTGAGCGGCGCCCAGAGGTCGCCCTCGGGAGCGCAGAGCCAGTAGGCGCAGCCAGGGGACCGTGGTGGAGAGGGTTATCACTTGCAGCCAGTAAGGAGAGCACTGGGGACAACTCCCAAAGGAGTGTCTCCCCGAACTCACCGGGCAAGGGGATCTTATTAGGGAGACCTATACTAACTTCTATTGAAAAGACGTCGCTTGTAGAGTGGGCTGTTGCCGAGCATGCTCAGTTCCAGCCCATACTTGATGAGGCCTGATATGTTCAAACGTGGCAGGTGGGAATGCCCCTCAGGTGGAGAATTAAGCATTATAATGAGCAAAGTTCACTGCATTACCCAGATGCTGGTTTAAACCGATTCCTTATGGTCTAACCTGGAGGGGCTTTTTGTTTTGTTGTGTGTGTACTGGGAATTGAACCAATACGCAACCACTGAGCTATATTCCCAGTCCTTTTCATTTTGAGACAGGGTCTTCCTAAGTTGATGAAGATGCCCTCCAACTTGACAATCCTGCCTCAGCCTCCTGCTGGGATACAGGCTTGAGCTACCTAGCCAGGCCTGAGTCCTATCTGAAACAACTTGAAGGGATGTCAGCAGTTATTTAAAGAGGTGACAGCTTCCCCCAAGCACAAGTACCTTGCACCTCGAAGGTCCTGCCCAGCAGCTGTAACAGAAAAGGTCAAAGACTGCTAGTGTTGTCCACTGGGGTGCACAGTCTCTAGTGAAATCTCAAAAGTCTCAAAGTTTCTTCATTCTTTCTATCCATTAGCCCTTCTAATGGGAGTTTACCATAACCCACAGAATCTCTGTCAATCAAAAGTGAAAAACAATCCATCATGTGATTTATCAGGAAAGTGGACAGACCAAATGTGGCATTAAGTAAAAGACAACTGAGTAATGCAGTCTCAGACACATGTGTTCACTCCAGCCTACTCTTTGTTCACATAATTGATTTTTCTGTTTTCTGTGTTAGTTTCCTGGGGCTTCCATAACAAATTGCCACAAATGGAGACACATCCTGTCAGTTCTGAAGGCTCTGAGGCAGAACCTGCTGCCCCAGCTTCTGCTGCTTACAGCAGTCCTCAGCACTCTGACTCTGTCACAGCGCTCTCCCTGTGTTTCTCTGAGTCTCTTTTTTTTTTATTTTTTTTTTAGTTGTAGACGGATGCAACATCTTTATTTATTTATTTTTTATGTGGTGCTGAGGATCGAACCCAGTGACTCACGCGTACGAGGCAAGCGCTCTACCACTGAGCCACAACTCCAGCCCTCTCTGAGTCTCTTTTAATAAAGATACCACTCATACTGGATATTAGGACCCACCCTAATCCAGCGGGACATCACTGTAACTTGATTTCACCTGCCAAGGCCCTGGCTTCCACATAAGGCTAGATAAGGTAGGACTTCTACATATCTCTTGGGGGGGGGCACAATTCAACCTCAACACTGTTCAAAGGTGTTTAGCCTGGTTGGGGCAGCCAACTTGTCAACAGTTACAAATCTTACTGAGCTGCAAATGTGTGCGGGGACCTCAGCCAAGCACTGAGGACGCAGAGGTAAATAAGGCCCTGCTCTTGAGAAGCCTCCAGCTGCCAGGGAATGCAAACAGAGGGCTAGCTGGTCCTAGCTCCTCCTGTTCCCAGGTAAACTTGCTGCCTCCAGAGAGCCATCTCTCCAAGTTTCCTTTTAGGTCAACACACCTTTTAGTTTGAATGTGTTGGGTTTATAGTGCAAAAACTATTCCCCCTATTGGCTCATACCACCAGGAAGACCAAAGCTTCAGCCTTGTGTATGTGCATCTTATACAAAACCACGTTTGTCATCCCAGCTCTTCTCTAGGCCATGCTTTGCCACCCATGTGACTTTACAAGGGGAAGTGTGCTGGGCGGTGGTGGCCCTGGCAGAGGTATCACAGAGCCACAGAATTGACAACCCATTCCCAGCCCAGTAACCTGGTGTGCGGTGACCTGCACGGCTGAACTTTGAAAACCAGCGAGGGGCAATGGAGGATTAAGAAAGAGAAACACACACATATAGAAAAAGCTGGGACCAGGCACATGTGTTCACTCCAGCCTACAATGACCCAGAGCTAGCTCAGCACATTGTGTAGGTTTTATCATCAAAAGGATTTTCTGTGAGAAAGTTCCTTCAATGCAGGAAGTCTTGCAGGTTGAAACATTGGCAAGCAATTATAATTACCTGGTCCTGCTCATAATTCTCTACTCTTGACAGCTGGTGTCTGAACACAGGGTCAAGACTGGTGGTTCTGTGCCTTGCACAGGCTGCCTGAAGCAGGATGTCACCATAGCAACTGAGCAATCTTGACCTGCACCTGGGCACAGGAAATCCTCAGCTTAGGCGCAGCCTCCTGCTGTGAGGCAGTCAAAGACTATAATCCAAGTCACTGGTGGCTCCATCCCCACCACGCAGCTGTGAATCCTGAACCAGCAGCAGAGGTGTGGGCAGTGGGAGAGAGGAGGGAGGGGATAAAGGGAAACAAATGGCCCGAGCTGGGTGGAAGCTTCAGTTCCGTGGGTTCAAGTGATTGCAGGTGCCTGTGTGGGGCAAAAGGGCAAACAACTAAGCCTGAGCAGGGAATGACTTAGTGAGCAACAACTGTCATTTAGGCGTCTAAATGAACAAGATGGGTGGCCATCAGAAGACAGCTCCAGCTGGCAGCTATGGACCACTCAGCAGCAATGCCCAGGGGCTGCTTTACCTGCAGCTCCCACAGCTTAGCTAGGAAGTTGCTAACAAAACAAGGACAAAACCCAACTCCCTTTCTTTTCTCTTAAAGTGAGACCCTTTGTGCTGACCTCAGTGGCATCTCCATTGTTAGGGTTTGGATCTAGCTGTCTCCAGAGGCTCCTGGGTCGAAGGCTTGGTCCCCATGCAGTCATGTGCAGAGGCCAGTTTGGGGAAAGTTATTGGATTGTGAGGGTTCCAACCTCATCACAGGATAATCTGTTAACGGATTGATATTTTTTTGTGTGGTACTGAGGATTGAACTCAAGAGTGCTCCAACACGGAGCTATATCCCCAGCCCTTTTAATTTTTTTTATTTCCGGAAGAGGAGCTCACTAAGTTGCTGAGGCTGGCCTCGAACTTTCGATTCTCCTTCCTCTGCCTGAGTGGCTGGATTAATGATAATAATTCGAATGGACTACTAGGAGTAGGTGGAAACTGTAGGCAGGTGGGGCATGGTTGGAGAAGTAGCTCACTGGGGTTGAGACCAAGGAGACTGTCCTGTCCTCGGCTCTTCCTCCTCTGCTTCCTGGCTGCCATAAACTGGCAGCTTCCCTCTGCCTCGCCCTTTTGCCATGATGTTCTGCCTCATCCCAGGCCCAGAGCAATGGAGCCAGCCAGCCATGGACTGAAATTTACAAAACTGACAGCTAAAATAAACTTTCCTCCTTAAAGTTGTTTGTGTCAGGTGTTTTGGTCACATTGACAAAAGACTGACTACATCCATTCACCTGGGTCCCAGAGTCGAGACTCCTTTCTCTTCATACCTCACAGCCATCCTCTAAGTCTCCATGTCTGTCTGACGCCACAGAGATGTCCAGTGATGTTCCCTGTCAGCCAGCCACAGGTTGGGCTGTATCCTATGGCCCAGGAGGGGACTGCAGGTCAGGGAGAGGTACCAGAGGACAGAGGCAAATGCCAGGAGGTGGGTGGAGCTAGAACAACAGTCTTAGCCCAGTCACCAGAACACTAAAGTGAAGTAAGGGTCAAGTGTGCTCCTACCAGCTCTGGCAAGCGGGGTGGGAGGCAGAGGCAGACAAATGCAAGGAGGAGGGAAGGGGGGGAGTGACGCCTTCCCAAGCCTGGGGACATGTGTTGTGTGCACTTTCTCCATGCATGCTTTGTGACGACACCCCTCCCTTCCCTCCAACTGCACTGCCACAGCTGCATCTTGGGCCTCTGACTCTCACCAGTGGCTCTGAGGTCTTCCTCTGTAGCCTGCTTTCTAATGTCTGCTTAGAAGTGTCTCTTTTGCCCAGCAGGGTGACACAAGCCGGTAATCCCAGCAACTCAGGAGGATCTCAATTTCAAGACCAGACTCAGCAACTTAGCAAGGCCCTAAACAACTTAGCAAGATCCTGTCTGAAAATAAAAAGTTAAAAAAAAAAGGGCTGGGTATTATTGTTAAGCACCCCTGGGTTCAATCACTGATACCAAAAAGAAAGAAAAAAGAAATGCCTCTTCCTTACCTCTCCTGTGGTGGACTAGAAGGCTTCTGTGAAAGTTTCCAGAGTCAAAATGGAGTTCCTTATGTCAAACCCTAACAAAATGGAGTGAGGAGGCCTTGGGGGATGGGGAGTGATTCTTACACATATTTGCCTGGTAATAAGAACTATCACAAAGGGGTCAGCCAAAATCACAACCTCACACAAAAAGTGCCTCTGTGAGGATGCCTATCCAGCATCTGCCTTCAGCCTCAGACTGACACCAGCCTGATTACTGACCTTTGCAGCCAGACAAGTGTTTCCAAACAATGTACGGAACCTTCCTCATCTGACCTCTAAAAACCCATGTCTTCTTAGATGCCCATGGACTACCATGGCATGCATATCCCAGACTGCAATCCCCTGCCATTCCCAAATAATTGTGTTGGAGAGCCCATCTCTCCACTACTCATTTTAGGTTGATGGTTTCCAAATTGGAATAATGCTTTTCTATGTTAATAAAATATGTGAAGCTAACTTACTAGTTTGTCTGGGCAGACATTGTGACCTAAAGATGTGAATTCTGTAGTGAGTGAAGATTCTATGACTCTTCAGCAGTATCTCCAAACATCTACAAAATAGCAGCATGTGTTCTTATTGGACTGATTGATTTGGTTTGCAGACAATCCTAGGCGCTCTTATGGGCTCAGACCCCTGGCAACAATGCCAGTCCTCTGCTTGGAAATGCTGGCTGAGAAGGGACGTCCACTGACTGCTTGGCAAGACACTGCTTCATCCTTTAATCCTTTTCTTCTGCTTTTCAACAGCAAAGTCTCAGTATCTGTAATTACAGGATGATTGTGAGCAGTAAGTGTGAAGAACAATGTTGTCTTGGAACTAAGGATATTTTAGGGTAGAGCACGATTAGAAAGAGACTTTCCCAACAGCTGACACCACCGCCCAAATATGCTACCAATGTCTTACACTTGACACATCCCTGAAATTCAACTGACCATCTTTCTCTTCCCCACAACCACAATACACATCTTTTAGTTCCCTTTACATGAAAACCTTTGGACTTCTCTGTTCTTCATATGGAAAATTGCCAAGCCCAGGTGGTTCTCTCCGTAAGTTTAAACAGACCTTGAGACAGAATTAGGGTGCTGGCAATTAAATGTGGAGGTGATCCCAAAATGCGGGAGTGAGGACGTGTGAGACAGAAACAAGAGTGTGTATTACTGAGTAGGCTACTGCCGTGGGCCACCAGGGTCCCCTCCGAGGAGCCGTGCAGCACCGCGGCTCTCCAACCTCAGCGAGCACTAGGGCACGCTTACTAATTTGAGAACGCCCAGCCTGCCGGTTGATGGGGCAGCTCTGGAGTGGGCCCGGGAATCCGCAAGTTAAACCACCACCCAGGGTTCCGTGCAGGCGCTCCCCGGGGCGCGCGAGGAGGAACGCTGGCGAAAAGGCACCAGAGAACACCTCGCGTAGACAGCCGCCGGTTCCAAGAGGCAGCTCACGCGGTTCGCAACCGCGGCGTTCCCCGGGCAACGGGTGCGGGGCGGAGCGATGACTTCAGGGGGACAGACAGGCCACGCCCCGGAGCTATGGCGACGAAAGGCGGGCAGGACCCGCCTTGGAGAAGACGTCGGAGGCGGGCAGGCCACGCCCCAGGGCAGAGCCGAGGCGGGGGCCACGCCCCCGGTTGGATGGGACCGAGACAGGAAGGCCACGCCCTTTGCCGGGGAGGAGTGGGCCACGCCCCCGGTTGGTAGGGGCGGAGGCGGCAGGCCACGCCCCGGAGCGGCCGCGGCCTCCCAGCGAACAGCCGGGTCCTGCCGAGTGCGCGGCGCAGTGCGGAGCCGGGGTCGAGCGGAGCCGGTCGGGTTGAGGCCCGGGCGGGCGCAGGCGCGCTTCACGGCCAGGCGCGGGCGGCGGGCCTGCGGAGGCGGCCTCGAGGCCGGGACTGCAACCCGAGGCGCGGCACCCGCTCGAGGCCCAGCGCGAGCACACGCGTGTCGGGTCGCCGCCCGCCGCGGAGGGGTGTCCTGAGACAGCCGCGGCAGGTTTAGCTGAGGTGACAGGCCGGCGTCCACCGCCACGAAGCCCGGCCCCCCGGGCTCCGCAGAGTACAGCTCCCGCGACAGTGGGACTTGGAGGCGGAACCAGGAAGCAGAAGGGTGGAGAACGCGCCACCCAGGTAACTTTTGTGAAAGGGTTAAAGCCGAGGGGACTTCCTCATAAGGAGGCCCAGATGGACTGAAGTGTCCAGCTTCCAGCAAAAAGTGGTGTTTGGGCACCCAGCTGCTGCTTCAGTTAGCTCATGCAGCGTTTGGGGTTGCTCTGGTGCGCAGGTCCTGTGCAGGACCTCAGACCAGAAATACAGCCGCTCATGTTTTTGTTTTTTTAAGAGGAAAAGTGGCCGCAGCGATTGCCAGAGGTGTTAAAGCCTCCGCTTACACATGTCAGCGACTGTTGCCAGTACCTGTGGTGTATTACAGCAACTCAGTGCATGTTGGACAAGCATTGCTTTGTACTGCCCCCAAGCACACAGAGACAGGTGGCAGGCCTGCCACCTTGCTGTAATGTTGGAATTTCAACACAGGCAGTGTGGCTTTGCAATCCTCTTGCCATGGTGTAACCATGTTGTGACCTCAGGTGGCATGGGACCAGAGGGGACTGGATAGGAGGATCATGGCATTTCGACTCACTGTGCCTAATAATAATTCTAGGACCTTGGGCGGTTGCCTTCACTCCAAGAAGAAGCTTTGGTTTTCTCACTTGGAAAATGAGCAGCCTGGTAGTTCTGGGGTGGTTAGGCACCGTTGAGACTAACTCCCTAGCCATTACCTGCACACAGTCCTTCCTCAATAACAGGAGGTTATCATGCTAGGTTTAGTAGGGCCCTGTGTGGGAGAGGTGCTGATAGAGTGGGGGCCTGAGAAGCAATTTGCTATGGCTTCTGGGGAGGGGACTTCCAGGATGGAGCCCGGGTTTACAGTGTAGGTAACTCTTGGGCCACTGGCAGCGTGGAACTGGGCCTGCAGGAGGACAGGCTGGGTCAGAGGTGAATTCAGCATTGAACATTCCATTTGGGAACCTCCAGAACTCCAGAGTAGAGGGCTGTCCAGCCAGCTGCCAAGTAAGCACAGGGTCTAGAGTATGGTTTTGGGAACTCTCCACGCACAAAGGACCATCTGCGTGGATGGGATGCTGCATGGGGTGGGTGGTGAAGGACAAGGGTCTGCGAGGAGATGGGAGGAGGGGAGGGGAGGAGTGTGGTGCTCTGGCCCACTGGAAGCACGTGCAGGGAGGTAGGATTCAGGGCCATGGGCTGCAGAAGCACCCTTGGGCTCTTGTGCTGGTGTGTGGAGAGCTTGCTCTGCCACGTGTGGGGCTGTACTTTCTCCTTTATGCTGCAGGATTGAGACATGCTGCACATACTGTGGTCTATGCTGTGCATTTACATGGTGGCTTATATGTTCACAGGGTTGTGCAAATATCACCATGTATTTCTGGAGCATTTTCAGAAAGAAACTTTGGACCCATTAGGAGTGGATCCATATTCCCCCGGAAGCTACTAATCTACTTTCTTTCTTTCTATATTTGCATTTTCTGAATGTTTCCTATTACATATGGTTGTGATCTTTGGTGACTGGCTTCTTAAACTGAGATCGTAATTTCGAGGTTCATGTATATTGTGTCATGAATCAGTACTTCATTCCTTTTCATGCCTGAGTAATCCACCGATGGACACTGGGGTTGTTTCCACTGTGGGGGTGTTATAAGGGGTGCTGCAGTGATTTTGTTTGATAGTTGGCATGTGTAAGTTTGGGGAGTTTTGTTTGTTTATTTGTACTGGGAATTGAGCCCTGGGGTGTTCTGTCACTGAGCCACACCCCAGCCCTTTGCATTTTTAATTTGAGAAAGGATCTCAGTAAGTTGCCCACGCTGGCCTTGAACTTGAGCTGTTGCTGCTTCAGCCTCCTGAGGCATGCACCTCCGAGCCTGGCTAGCATGCATACTTTTTTTTTTTTAAATCAATGTGTGCCTTATGGTGGTGCCTGGCAGGGGTGGTTGTTACCTGTGGAATCATCCACCTTGTCACTTGTACTGGAGTAGCTCATGGAAAACACTGCTTTACAAAATGGGGTGATTCGTGGCAGGTGCAGCCTGAGAGCTGCTGTCCTGCACACGATGGAGTCACTCGGGGCAGGCGCAGCCTGAGAGCTGCTGTTCTGCACATCACAGGCACTTGTAGGACACGACCCATCCACCATGCTCAGTCTAGTTAAAAGCTGGCAGACTCCTTGGTCTTCGTGGGGCAGCTTGTTGCTAGGTGGCTTCTCCCTCCTGCCCGCTGCTCCTGCTCTGCTCCCCATGGTGTCCTCCTTTCGCTTCCCCTGGTGTGCCCTCTTCTCCCGGGTCCTAGGGTCCTAGGCATTTTCCCAGAGCTGACTTTGGGTGGCACTGCAGGGCTCCTCTGCCATGCCCCTGCTGAGGGCTTGGGAAGAGGTGGGCCTCTGGGCCTCAGCTGTTCCACTTTTCCACAGGGACAGTCACCGGAAGGTTACCTGGGAACTGTCTGCAGAGGGCAGGGTCCCTGACTCCTAAGCAGGGGTTTGGTGGCTGTGTCCCTCCTTTACCTCTCACTGGAACTGTGGACTGTCCAGTGCAGAGTCCAGCTCTGGACTATTTAAGCGATCACCTAGAAGTATTTCAAAGTCCCCTAGGCTCCGTGCCTGGGACTCTGCTCCTGTTTATGGAGAGCCCGGGGTCACAGCCACTCTCCTCCAATGCCTCCATTAGCCAAGGACTTGGGAAAACCCCAGCTGACTCAGAAAATGCCCCAATTCCTTGTTGAGGGCCCTGTTTCCTTAGTGGAGAGTCAGGTGTCTGCCTGTTGGGGACAGAACAGGAGCTAGGCCTAGGGCAGGTAACCCGCGTCCAGGGACATCACATACTGTCATGTGTGGCTAGACTGGACTGGCCAGCTTTGCTGGACTCCCAGGGAAGCCCTGTGTGTCCTCAGACTGAGCCGAGGCTCCAGGAGCCCCAGTCCCTATACCCTCTGGACCCCCCCAAGCTGTTTGCCACCACCGCCCACCCCTGTGCCCTTCACAGCGCCAGCCCTTGGCCCCCTCTTAGCCCTCGTTTGTGTCCTTGTCACACTTGGTCCAGGCGTGGAGGTGAGGAGAATTCACCTCACCTTCTCTCTTAGAATATGGGCACCTTTCCCTCTGTAGCCCCGCCTGCCGTCCCTTCAGGTCAAGGCTGCTTTGCTTGGGGGGGGCATATGGCCAGGTACGTGGCCATCTGAGGGTGACATGCCACCCTGCTTCAGGTGGTGTCCTCCGCAGGCTGACGGCAGAGGATGGCGCCCCCCTTGGAAGGAAGCGCGGGGGCCCTGTGGCCAGACTTCCCCAGGGGGCCCCTGGGCAGGTACCGGGCCCGCGCCTCCTTCAGTGGTGCTGCGCTGCTGCTGTTCTTGGAAGGCGAGGACCTGGTCCGCTTTAAGGTAAGGCGCACGGTGCTGCAGCGTGCGCAGAGGCAACCTGGTCTACTGGCGGACACCGTCCGCTGCTCTCAGCTGCCTGGCTCCTGGGCTGCCACCTCTGAGATGCTCCATCTGGGCTACCATGGGCCGTTCTCCTCTTTGTACCCCTGGGCGGGCCTCAGGGAATGGACTAGAAAGATGGGAGCAGACTGTCGCCCCTCAGTTGGGAGGGGCATCTGTCTCCTCTGGGTGGTCCTGGGTCAGACTCTGTCCCCGGCAGCCCTGCCTTGAGAACTTGTGAAAGCGAGAGCAGATGAAACTCCGCCTCACCTCCGGGTCAGCGGCCACCTCCTGTGCTTTCAGAAAACCATCTTCTCGGCTTTGGAGAACGACCCTCTCTTCGCCCGTTCCCGTGGGGCCCATCTGCCCCTGGAGAAGTACCGGGAGCTCAGTTTCCTTCAATGCAAGCGGGTCCTGGAGTATGGCTTCTTTAGCATAGAAGACCTGACCGGGAGCCCGCTGAGGGTCTGGACCTTGATTCACTGCCTGGGCATGTATGACTGGTCCCTTGCGGCCAAGTGCTTCCTGCACCTGTTGGTGAGTGTGCAGCACAGACCACCACACGTGGCCGTTCACAGCCAGACATGGGGCCTCCGCCATGCTCCCCGAGGCAGTCAGCACTTCCACTGTGGAGCAAACCACGGGCAAAGCTGCGCACTTGGATAAGACCTGGTGTCTGAGACTCAAAGGCTTGTAGGAGGAGGATCCTGGGCCTCATGTTCCTTTTTGCTTCGTGTGTGTGTGTGTGTGTGTGTGTGTGCGCGCGCGCGCGCGTGCGCCCAGTGGGAACAGGAAAGTGGGTCACAGGGAGGTAGCCACTGCCTTCTTCCCGTGTGCTGGTAGGGACTGGGCAGGGCTGTGGCCCTCGTCCACGGGTGTGTTGTGGGGGTGGTGGGGGCTCTCCCTGCCCTTCGCCCTCCTTCCCCTCTCCCTCACTACCTACCCCCTTTCCCATGTCCTGGCCACTCTCAGAGGTGCAGGGTTCCTCTCAGGCCTGAGGTGACTGGACTGCCTGGCCAGGGCCCAGGCCTTACTGCCAGCGGAACCCAACGCCCCTGGGCAGCTGAGCCTTGGGAGCCGGCCTCGGGTGTGGAGCTGCCCCTGACCTGCAGGGCCTCATTGGCCTTGTGGAGCCAACGTGGTGGGGAAGCTGTGCAGCGTCAGGGACACATCCGCGTTCAGTCGCTGGGCACAGCAACTCTTGGCCCCCATCTGTTTACATGGTGATGTTGCTTCAGGTTTTTGGATCGGCAGTCTACAACTCTGGCTCTGAAAGACACTTCAAGTACATCGAGAAGGTCTTCAACATGGAGGTAAGGTCAGCACCATGGTGAACCGGCCCAGCGTTCCTCCCTGCTCCTCCCTGTTCATGGAGACTTGTGGACAGGGCAGAGGCAGGCGAGGCCCCATGGAGGTCGTGGCCATCTTGTGTAAGGGGAGTCACAGGCCATCTCCACTCCCCAGCCACCGGGGCAGTTGGAGCCCAGTGTGTGTGGGCTCTGCCATGCGCCCACTCTGGGGCTGGCACCGCCTCCTGGGTCTGGAGCAGTCCTCACCACCCTGTGAGGTGGCTGTTGCTGGTCTGCCTGCCGCTTCAGGGGTGGCACCTGGTCCCATAGGGACTTAGTCAAGACAGAGCTGGTGAAGCAGGTGGATGGAGACGGGGCGGACCCAGGTCAGTCCTGTAAGGACAGGTGGTGGCAGGCCCTGCAGGAACGGCTCTCACCTTATGTCCTTTGCACTTGGACTCTTAGATCTTCGGCTGTTTTGCTCTGACTGAACTGAGTCACGGGAGCAACACCAAGGCCATCCGCACGACCGCCCACTATGATCCCGCCACCCAGGTAAGTGCCTCTTCCCACCAGGTGGACGTCCCATCAGGCAGGTGCCCCTTCCCACCAAGTAGGTGCTTCTTCCTGCCCACCTGGGCACCCCTTCCCGGGTAGGAGTGTCAGGAATGAGATGGCTATTGACCAGGAGATCTGTCCTCAGGCCAGTGCTCACAAGATGCACACTGAGACCACTCGTGGTGCTGGAGAGCGGGTGACCCCAGAGGAGAATCCACAGTGCTTTGGTTTCGCATCCTGTATGCCAGGGAGGAAGCCACTGTTTCGAAGGGTTACTACTCTGCTCATGGGAAGGGCTGGTGTTGGACGCCCGTGGTTCCGACCACGTCCGCTGCGTGAGGTCTGCTGTCTCCTGACTACACACCCGCCGTGGTCTCGCAGCCCACACTGCGCAGGCAGAGGTGGCCGCTCATTCTCAGCCTCACACCTCAATCCCTCACCCCGACCACATACCCACGGGTGCTCCTGGGTGTTCGGGATAGCCTCAGTCACGGAGCTTGTAGACCAGAGACAGCAGGTGGAAACAGGCCGTCACTTGGGAGCAGTCCAGAGGGACGTGGGGGAAGGGGAGCAGGGTACTCCCGCCCTCCCAGCCGGCCTGACGAGGAGCACCAGGGGCTTGTTAGCAGGCAGAATGTTCGCGTCCGTTTTCCGTTTGCATGTTGCTCATCATTTTCCTTAGGGAGATTCCTCTAAATCACAGGCCCTGGAAGGTGCTTTGCTTAAAAAATCAGGCCCACTTTGCAGTAAAGGAAGTAGAATGCACCTGCTTTTGACTCTTGCCAAAGACGCTGAGCGCAGAGAGGACCCCTGGGGAGGGAGGCGTGCCTCGGTGCTGACGCCTTCCTCTTCCTCACGCAGGAGTTCCTCATACATTCCCCAGACTTTGAAGCCGCCAAATTTTGGGTTGGCAACATGGGCAAGACGGCGACTCACGCGGTGGTGTTTGCCCAGCTGTACACGCCAGATGGCCGGTGCCACGGGCTGCACTCCTTCGTGGTGCAGGTAGGGTGCCCGGCGGGACCAGCAAGGGGGTGCCTGAGGCCCCTGTGGCTTCTGTGAGTGTGGGTGGGCCTGGAGGGAGCCTAGGGAGCCGCCTGCGTGGGCGCCTTCTCAGGGGGTCTGAGCTTTAGGCCACACAGAGCCACCTGGCTGGAGGCTGGGAGGAGTCTGGTGCTAAAGATGCTCCGAGGACTGTGCTGTCCCTGAGGTGTCCAGGGAAGCCCACTGTGTGCAGGGGCACTGTGGGTCCTGCCTGGTGGAGCTGCCAGTCCAAGGGAGAGACCAGAGGAGGCGAGTGGGGTTCTGAGCCTTAGCTGATGGGGGTGCTCACAGGCTGGCAGGGGCCTCGGGCCCCCAGTCTCTCAGGTATGGGAAGTGGTACGTGGGAACTGGCACAATTAAATATTTTTGAGATAAGTTTGACATTGACTATTTCTACTTTTGTCTTTAGAATTTTTTCCTTGATTCAAGAGTTTTAAGGACATTTATAATCACTACATTATCATTTTATTTCTAAATGAACTGAAAACTTGCATTCACAGTAGTTTTCTGTTTGATTACTTGAAGAATACCAGTTGTTTTTATGATTTCCCTCCCTTTGTGTTAGCTGCCTGTTGCTGTGACGAAACATCTGAGATAATTCACTTTTAAAGAGGAAAGGTTTGTTTTGATTTGTGGTTTCAGAAGTTTCTGTCCACGGTCAGTCACTTTGCCCATCCCTTGGGGCCTTGGGTGGAGTGTGTGTGTGGAGCAAGCCTGCTGGGCTCCTGCTGCTCAGGGAGCGAGGAAGGGGCTGGGTCCAAGGTCTCCTCCAACGACATGCCCCAGAGATGTACCTTCCTCCACGAGGACCCTTCCCTGAAGGTTCCATCTTTTCCCAATAGTGTCAAGCCTGCCCCTGGCCCCAGAGGCTTGTCTTTCTCTCTCTCCCCCCTCTTTCTCTTTCTGTGTGTCTTCCCCACTTCTGGTACTGGGGATTAAACCCAGCTACACTTAGCCACTAAGCTACATACTCAGCTTTTAATATTTTTTTCATTTTGAGACATGGTCTTGCTAAGTTTCTTTGGGCCTTGCTAAGCTGCTGAGGCTGGCCTCAAACTTGCGGTCCTCTTGCCTCAGCTTCCCACAGTGCTGGGATGCTGTGCCACTGTGCTGTCTCACATCCACCTCATAATGCGAAATGCATTCAGTTTATTTCCAAGAGGGACCAAAGTCTCGACAGCCCCATCATTCCTCAGAAGTCCAAATCCAAAGTCTCTGAGTCTCAGAGGGAAACTCTTTACTGTGAGCCCCTATAAAAATCAAAAAACAAGTTATATACCTCCAAGATATAGTGACGAGACAGGATAACCACTCCTAATCCCAAAAGGAGGAATAGGAGCATAGAAAAAAAGGATTGGACCAAAGCAAGACCAAAGCCCAGAAGGGCAAGCATTTAACCCTGCAGTTCCACGCCTGCATCTTGGGCACATAGTGGTGTGATGTGAGCTCCAAAGGGCTTGGGCAGCCAGGCATGGCATTTATAGGCACACGCCTATAAATCCAGGGACTCAGGAGGCCAAGGCAGGAGGATAGCAAGTTCAAGGCCAGCCTTAGCAATTTAGCGAGGCCCTAAGTGACTTAGTGAGACCCTGTTTCAAAATAAAAAATAAGAAAGGGCTGGGATGTGGATCTGTGGCAAAGCAGCCCCAGGTTCAATCCATGGTACCAAAAAATAAAATAAAATAAAGGGCTTGGACAGCCCCACCCCTATGGGCCCACTGGCTGAGAGCACTTGGCCTCTCTCTTGGGCTGGCTCTGGCAGGTGGTCCACAGTCTGTGCACCTCCAGCTTCTGGATCTCCACTGCAGCCTTGGCCTAGCTTTCACAGCATCACCCACTGTCGTCTCGGGGTGGGCCTGCAGGGTTCCACCCCTGCCACATGCCACCTAGCCTCCAGGGATGTCCTGTGAAACCTTGGTGGCAGCCGCCGTGACCCCACAACACATCTTGTATGCCTGCCAAGCCAACAGCACATGGGCAGTGCTGAAGGCCATCAGCGGGAGCCGTGGCCCAGCGCCCTGTGAACAGGGACGGCCTGTGAAGGGAGGGCTCCAGGGAGACAGCGCTCTGGGTGCCCATGTGAGCAGGGAGCCCGGCACTGTGGGTGGGGTTTGGTGATTCCTAATGCGCCCTCAGAGTGTCCTCTCTGTTGTCGCGGTGCAGAGCATGGGGCTGCTTTTGCATGACTCTAACTCTTTAGCAACGACTCCCTCCTTGACTATAACCCTCAATGTACTTTTGTGGCCAAACTGCAAAATTCCCAAACCTCTCTGCTCTGCCTTTTGCTCCTGGTTCCTGCTGTGCACCTGGCGGAAGCAGCCAGCGAAACTCCTGCCACTACCCTGTCATGCTGCCTTGAAGTGTTCTCTGCCAGATTCATCGTCTGTCACCTTTAAACTCCGCCTCCCGCGAAGCGTCAGAACGCAGGCAAGACATAGACAAGCGCTGTCAGAATGCGCATGAGCGGGCGCTCCTCCAGCCCCCGCAGAGGCCTGCCTCTCTGAAGCTTCATGAGCTGGCCCTGACTGTCTGCGCTACTGTCAGCATCCTGGTCTTCTGAGCTCACACCAGCATCGTCCATTACGCTGTGTTATAACGTTCTAGGCTTGCTCTAACCCGCTCCACCACGCTTGTCTGAATTCTCCTGCAAACCCATTCCAAAGGTTTCTGAGCCTCTACATGGTCTGGTGCAGTCGCAGCAATGCCTCCACTTCGTGGTACCAGTTTTCTGTATTAGCTTTCAGTTGCTGTGACAAAATAGCTGGGGTAATGTACTTAAAAGGAGGAAAGGTTTATTTTGGCTCCTGGTTTCAGAGGTTTCAGTCCACAGCAACTTGACTCTCTGCGTTTGGGCCTGAGGAGAGGCAGGACATCATGGCTGGGAGCTCAACACAAAGCCCTTTGCTTCACAGTGGCCGGGAGGCAAAAGGAAGAGGAGCTGGGATTCCCATCTGCCCCAGGGTGTGTCCCCCTCTGCTGCTCCCTCCCACCAGGCACCCCTCCTAGAGGCCCCTCCACCTTCCCGCTTCTCAGCACGTGGCCTTTGGGGCATGTTCAAGATCCAAGCTGGAGACCTCTTCATTTCTATTTTTCAAACTGCTTTTTAAATGGCATTTATTTCAAAAGATTTTTGGAAGTTTGCTTCTGAATCTTTACTGAGCCTTAATGAAAGACTAGAAAAAAGACGTCCTATGTTTGCATTTTGGCCCTCTAAAACATTTTAAATATCTTTATTTTAAATTTCAATTAAGTTAGCTAATGGTTCTACAAAACGAAAGCTAATAGTACATACAGATAGGTAAACTTCAAGTAATATAAATTCAGTATTTCTTTCCTTCTTTTCTTTTTCTCTCTTGTGCTGCTGGGGATGAAACCCAGGCCTCCCGCAGGCTGAGCACACTCTGCTGCTGAGCTCTGGCCCTGCCCTCAGTGTCTCTCTGGAGCGGGTCTTTCCACCCTCAGTGTATGGGTGTCCTCTGCGGCCATCCTGTGCTCTCTAGGACCTTCAGCAGCCATGACCTCCACTACAGGATGCCAGTGCTGCCCCTTATCTAGGACAACTACAATATCTCCACACATGGCCACCAAGTCCTGGAGGGGCAGGAGGTGGCCGCTCTTGTGCAGACCTCAAGTCCCTGCACTAACATTCTTACAGAATGAAACCATGTCCCGTTCACAGAGCAGTGGTGAGGGGTGCTCAGCCAGCTGGCTCTGCATGCTCTTAGATAAGTGGGCCTTTTGGAAACCCATCTTGGTTAGTGGAGAGTTGCCACAAACAGTCTTGATGGTGTCTCTCACAGCACGTGGGTGCGCAGCCATGTTATTTTTTTAGGATATTGCGGGATCCCCTGTCTGAGATATGAACAGGACCCTCCAGGTGGCCTTGAGGAAGCACGCACCGTCAGCCCTGGCTTCTGTCCCGCAGTTTCCCCCACAGAGCACTGTGACCGCCAGCCTCAGAACAGCAGACAGTGGCCTCTCAGTTCTGAAGGCTAGAGGCTGGGTGCTTTAATTTTATTTCGGAAGCTGGATGTCTAAAATCCAGGTGCAGCGGCTGCTCCCTCTGAGGCTATGGGGAGGCCCTCCCTGCCTTTCCCAGCTCCTGGCAGCTCTGGGCATCCTTGTCCCATGGCCACTTCTCTCCAGTCTCTGTCACTGCCTCAGTCATGTGGCTTCCTGAGTGTGTCTTGTCCCTTAGATGAGTGGGCCTTTTGGAAACTTGTCCCTTGTAAGGATCCTTGTTGAATTTAGGGCCTCACTAGATGTCTGGGGTGACCTCGTCTGGAGATCAGCCTTCAAGGCATCTGCAAAGACCCTGTTTCCACATGACCCGGGTCCCGGGTCCGGGCAGCTGTGGGCTGATGTCCCTGGAGGAGACGGTGGCCACAGCTGTGCAGGGCAGCCCTCACTCGGCCTCGGGCGTGGACACAGCCGTGCTGCTTTCCTGCAGTCCTAACGAGGGTCGTTTGTTCCTCCCCATGACTTTACAGATTCGGGACCCGAAGACCCTTCTTCCCATGCCGGGGGTGATGGTTGGCGACATAGGGAAGAAGCTTGGGCAGAATGGGCTGGACAATGGGTGAGTGTCGGGCTGGGCCTGGCAGTCATGGAGCTGCCCCTCCTGGAGCCCTCACTTGAGATCGGCAGAGATGGGCTTTTCCAGGCACATCAGAGCTGTCCTTGCCTGTAGGCTCCTGTGGGCCCTTCTAGGCAGTGGGGACCCTTGCCTGCCTCCATGCCAACAGCGGTCCCTCTCCAGCAGGTGGCGCTCCCAGACCTCAGGTCAGGCCCAACCCCTTCTCTCTACCTGGGGCCCCATCCTGGGCTGGGGCTAGACTGGGTGCCGGGCCACCTCTCGGCTGCCAGGTCCTCAGGGCTCAGCCTCAGCACCCTGCTCATGGAACCCTGGGACCTGGTCCACGGGGTGCCTCTGTCCTGGGCTTGTGCCTGGCGATCCTGTGTTGCAACCTGGAGGAGGCCCGCTGGCTGATCTGTGGGACACACCCACAGAAAGCTACTCCTTGGCTCTTGCCATGGCAGGAACTGGCTGAGTGCTAGGCGGAAGGTGGTGAGAAACAGGGGGTCTCGGCCCCTTCCCCAGCACAGGGGTTGGTGTACATGGTGGTGGGGTTCTGAGAGCTCAGGTGGACGTGCAGACCTCAGTATGGGGTAGAGCCTGAGAAGTCTAGAGGAAGCTTGATGGCCAGGCTGAGATGAGGAGGTGGCCAGATGACGGGCTGGCCGGTGTTCCAGGTGGGGAGGGGACAGCACAGTGTGAGGCAGGGTGCTTGGCCAGCTTGCGGGGGCCCTGGAAGTCTTCTCATGAGGGGTGGCTGTGGAGCAGCAGCAGCATGAGCGCTGTGTCACCTCAGCGGGCTTTCTTGGCCAGGACCCATCTGTACAATGGCATGTCCCCGTGTCAGGGCCCTTGTGTGGTCCTGCGGAGCAGCCAGGAGAGGTCTCCTGGCCATTACTGTGCCATGCCTCCCTCCCCCTGCACACAGGACCCAGCACTGGCTCTGGGTGAGCCCGGCCCACAAGATGTCTCAGGCACAGGGCGAGCGGGCCCGAGTCCTGAGTCCTGCACTGTTTCAGGAGCAGCGTCCATGCTGTGCTGCCGTGTGGCTTTTGTTGGCTCACTCCCAGCAGCTGCCATGGTGGGTGTCCTGGGCCTCAAGGAGGAGGTGGGCCCCCAGGAAGAGCAGCGGGGCCAGGTGGTTGCCAGGTAACCGCTCTGGAGAAGCCGCCTTTCATCTTTCCCTCCCCAGAAGTCGGGTGGTGGGCTGGGGGAGGGTCTCTGATCTCTGCTTGGGCCGTCACAGTAGGTTGGGCCACAGACTGACTCTTAGCATCAGCTTGAGACAGTGGACCTTGTCACTCCTCTGTTGAGGGCACTGCAGGTGCGTGTGGCCCAGCAGGGATGCCGCCTCGGGGTCTCTGCTCTGGTCCATGGATCGTACGAATCAGCGTCATCTTGGAACACCAGAGTGACCCTGCCCTTGGTTCCCCCGAGTCAACTCCTGTTTCAGGAGAAGGAAAGGTCTCTAGGTGGACAGTGCCCCCATAGCAGCGAGTTAGGCCACTTAAGCAGACGCGTGGGCATGGCCAAGCTCTTCTGAGGGCCAGGAATGCCCCCTCCCGAGTGTCCACGGGCAGTGGTGTCAGCCCGAGAAGCCCAGCAGCTCCTCTCAAGTGGGGTTTCTGCTGTGGTGCCCGTGGTGTCTGTGCACATGCTGGCAGCAGGAGGCGACATGGACCTAGGGAGAGGCCAGCCCTGGCCAGCTGGGATGAGCCCACAACAGCAGAGCTTCCCACACCTGCCTGGCTCAGCTGCCCTCTTACCTCCTCCAGCTGTGGGCTTGCCCAGCAGAGGGCACCCCGGTCCAGAGGGCAGCCCTCTCTGCGGATTCTGCTCTCAGCCCCTTTCAAGATAATTTATAGTGGACAAAGTGGTAGCAGTCAGCAGGTTAGCTTTGGTCACTGCACGAGACTCCCCAAGCATGTGTGGCTGACCAGAAATCCAGGGAAACCTAAGTCATGTGGATGGCCAAATAGCCCTAAAAGCAAGAGTAAAGATACTTTCAAGCCACGTTTTCAGCCAAATGCCTGAGGGGGCCGTGGGCCATGGGGATCCCTTGTGAGGTGGTTGAGGGGCCTGGGCTTGAGGTCTGCCTCTAGGGGTGCTGCGGGCTGGAGCTAGACCTTGGGGAGGGAGGCCCAGGGCGCGGGGCACAGCACACACGCCCCACACCACGCACACCACACGTATGCCCCACGCCCCGGTCACACGCCCTGTGTCACCCTCCACACACTCACGTCACAAACACAACACTCGTGTCTCACATGCGCACACGTGCCTGCACTGCACTCCCACCACATGCACACAGCCCCATGCCATGCACAATGCCTTCCCCGGGTGCAGCCTGGCCTGCCAGCTGGCCCTGTCTGTTTTGGCGACAGATTTTGGGGTCCAGAAGTTCCAAAGAGAAGAGGTGGCACTGCAGTGCCAAGCTGCAGCGGGTGTCCTGGGCTGTAGGCGCCTCTGCTGCCTGTTCTGGTGAGGCCAGGGCGGTGCCCACTCCCCTCCAGGGCACCTTCTGCTACAGAGAAGAGCAGGCCTTGGCTGTCAGGCACAAGCTGGAGCCCTCTGGGACCTTGGCACTGAGGCCTGTTCTCAGAAGCAGGGTGCTGTGCCCTTGCAGCTGCACAGCAGGTGTGGGTGCAGCAGCCCCCGCATGATGCCCGGGGGAGCAGCTCCTGCCTCCCGCCCGGCCCTGGACATGCCTATCAGGCACCGTCGTTGAGCTTCTAGGTGACACACCTGTGCCTTGTGCACAGGAGGGGCCCAAGAGGGGCCTCCTGCCAGATGCCCTGCCCGGATCCCTCACTTGCTGGACTGCAGGAGGTGCCAGGAGCTTGGGCGGGGCCTCCTCCAGCCCTGCCCTCTGCCTTTGCTTGTCCCTGGCATACAGGGAGGTGCTTCTGTGTCTTCTCTTCAAGGCTGTTGGGGACTTGTGGCTTTGGGGGATGACAGCAGTGCCCCTGAGGTTAAGGTCTCACCCACCACTGTCCCTTCCATGCTGTAGTGTCCAGCAGGTGCCTGGCACTAAGGCTCTGTTAGGAGTGGTGAGTCCCCCCTGCTCACAGGAAGCAGCTCAGGGGAGTGTGGACACTGGAGTGTCCCCACAGAACAGGGTTGCCCCATGGTGTCCTGGACAGAGTCTACCTTGCATGCCCCCGGGGGGGTGGAGAATCATGGTGGACTTCCTGGATGAAGTACAGCTCAGCTGTCCTCTGAAGAGCACCAGTGGATTCACAGGGAAAGACAGGGAGGACCCAGGCCAGGAGAGAGCCTGGCTGAGTGCTGGTATCTCAAGTTGGTGGACCTGGCTGCTAGAGAGAGGTTGAGGGTCACCCTGTGTACTGGGTCCCTGGGGAGTAGGTGTGGGCTGGTCTCAGGGTGTGGCCGTTTTAGAGCATCTCTGTTCCTGTGGGTGTTTGATGGAAATGGCTAGGGTGGACTGGGTGGGGACATCCACAAGCCAGGTTTAAAGGAGGACAGGTGCTGGGAAAGGAGCACCTTCCTTGTCCAGGAGGCCGTCCCCTGTTCCCTGTCTCCAGCAGGGACAGCCGTTCACCACCGATGAGATCATCTTTGGTTTCACAAGAGCTGTTCTCTCTGACATTGTGAGTGATCTTAGTCACTGGCTAGGTGGCTTTAGGAACCACCGATGTGTCTGGCTTGTGTTGGGTTTTGATTTGGGGATGGTTTGCATAACGCACATCCCTTTGCGTAACCGTGTTCCCTAGACTGTTGCCAAATAAGTTTTCCTGACCTGAGAACCGTGAAAATATCTTCAGTGTTAACTCATGCTGACCCATAAAGGTGACCACGTGATCACCTTTGAGCTGGTCAGAAGGGACAGGTCACCTCCTTTTGGATGGCAAGACAGCCGCGCAAGCTCTTTGGTTTATCTTGAGTGTTTTGAAACCTCCGTTTGCTCTTGTTGGATCGCGGGCTCAGGGTTGAGGTGAAGCATGCAAGTCAGAGGTGGCTGCTATCTGCCGGCAGCCCAGGTGCTGCGCTGGGCACCGTGGCCCCATGCATCCTCCAGGAGCGACTTTGTCCCTGGCTTCACATCCCCCCTCCCCTGTGCAGGCCACCCCACGCCCTGTCCTTAGGGTTCTGGCACCTTTGCACTGCCCCCAGGGGAGAGGAGGAAGCCTGGGGCCACCCACTAACAGAAGCTGCCCTTTCTCCCCCACAGTTTCGCCATGTTCCACAAGGTCAGGATTCCTCGCCAGGACCTCCTGAACAGGACAGGGGACGTCACCCCTGAGGGCATCTACATCACCCCCTTTAAGGTAGGAGGCTTCTGAAGGGCATTCGTGGACAGTGCTTACCAGGCACCTCCCCTGCAGGGCCTGCGCAGCCCTGAGCGAGACCCTGTCCCCTGGAGGTCCTGAGCACACCTCCTTGGCTTGGGTTCTATGTCCCCAGCCAGGGCAGGGACTTGATCACACAATGCCAGGTGCAGAGTGAGCCTGGCCTAGGGCAGCAGGCACAGGCTGGCTGGGGGTGTCCACACCCGTGGGGTTCCAGCTGGGGACTCTCCCCAGCGCTGTCACCTGAGGGTCCACAGGCAGAGGCCTCTGGAGACCTCCACACTTGGCAACCAGCAGGGTCCTCTGCGTCTGGGACTCGTCACCCCCTTCCCTGAGATAACAGAGACGCATGGCCTAAGTGGAGGTGGTCCCGAGCTGAGCCAAAGCCTTGGGCCTGTGAGCTCATGGGCAAGGTCACTGTGCCAAGGATGGGCTTCAGAAGAGCACTCCTCGGATACCTGCCTCATCTGGCAGTGAGAAGAGGGTGACAGACACACAAAAGAGAGACGAGCTCCCTGAGGCCAGAAGCCTCAGAACGTGTGACCTCGAGCTGTGGAAGCATCACAGCTAACACAGCAGCCAGGGATCTGGATAAAGAGCTCTGGAGGCCACGGCACAGCCCGAGCGCCGGGCGGGCACCTGCTGCCCATGGGGAGCGGGAGGGGCTGAGGAGGCCCAGAGGCTGGTGTCTGGGTGGCCCCGGGCAGGCCCGGCCTGTGTGAAGGAGCGTCAGCCTCATCTTTGTCTGGCCCACGAGTGGTGCCTGCTTCTCTTCCTCAGGACGCCAGGCAGCGCTTCGGAGCGTCACTGGGCAACCTGTCCTCGGGTCGGGTCTCCATCATTGGCATGTCGGTGGTAAACCTGAAGCTGGCTGTGTCCATAGCGCTCCGCTTCTCGGCCACTCGCTGTCAGTTTGGACCAACTGAGGAGGAGGAGGTTCCTGTGCTTGAGTACCAGCTGCAGGTGTGGGCTCCCTGCTTTCCTGCTGCTCCTGGGCGCGTCTTCTGTTGCACAGTGGCAGGTTGGCCACAGGCACTGGTCTAAGCACTCAGGCAGTGCGAGGACAGGGAAGGAGTGAAGCCTCTCTGGCAGCAGGGCCTCTGCGGTGGCTTTTAGTCCAAAGGATTGTGTTCAAAATGGCCAAAGCAGGGGCCCAGGGCAGGCCAGTCAGGCGAGGCCTGGGCAGCCAGTGTGCTCCTTTGACATGCCCTTGAGGTCACACAGCCTGTGGCAGGTGGTGGGCAGTATGTCCACCTGTCATTCATCCTTTCCCAAGACATGATTCCAAGGAAATGATTTTCAGAAGCAGCAGGTGAGTGTGGAGCCCTGTCCCCTGTGGTGGCATTTAGGACAGTAAGATACCCGGGCGGTAGCTCAGACTGGCATAGCCAGGGGACTGACCTCACCACAGTACAGGCTCCTGTGGCACAGGCCCCTGTCCTTGCCAGACCTGGCTGTGCAGTGGGCTTTCACAGCTGGGCAGTGGGCCCGTGGTCCCCATGTTACAGGTGGGGACCGAGGATCAGAAGGTGCGGCAGTCAGAGCTCAGTGGGTAAACCCGGCCAGGCCTGGGGCCCAGCCTTGTGTGACAGGCGTGTCCAGTGAGTCAATGGAGTGGTAACCGCTGCAGTTGTCCTTTCCTTACACTGAGGCGGAGCTGCCTCCATGCCCAGGGGAGCAGGGGAGCAGGGTGCTGTCTGTACCTGGGCAGCCCATGGCCTGCCCACACCTGCCCCCTCCTCCAGCTGCACAGCAGGAGCCCCGGGCAGCTCGGCCACAAACCTGGCCTCACCCCAATGGGCAGCAGGGCCCAGGCCAGTGCCCCTGCCATGTGCCCAGTGTTGTGTCTGCGTGGTGCTGCTGGCAATGCCTCTTCCCAGGTCTCATAGGCATTGGGCGAGTTCATACGCAGAGGCAGCAGGCACAGCCTTTGGTGCCCAGCAACTGTGGGACCATGGTGGTAGCAGTTGGCTGGGTCCCCTTCACCCATGCCCCATCCTGTCCTGGTGAGCACAGTTGAGAAGCCCGTGCCCTGCCTCTCTAGCCTAGTTCCCGACCGTGTGAGGGACATTGTCTCAGGCCCAGGAAGCCCAGTCTGGGACCCAGCCAGCCTGTGCACCAGGCAGTGTTGGCCCAGCAGGCCGGTCCTCCCAGTTTCCAGGTGGACTTCCTGGGGGCCTGAGGTCACTGGGTGGGCAGTGGTCTGACCCCTCAAGAGGACCCGGGCGGTGTTGGTTTCTTGTAGCAATGGCGCTTGCTTCCTTATCTGGCGGCTGCCTATGCCTTGGACCACTTCTCCAAATCGCTCTTCCTGGACCTGATGGAGCTGCAGCGAGGCCTGATGCGGGGCGACCACAGGGCCCGGCAGGTGAGGCGTCTGCTCAGCGGCAGTGTGCTCGGGTTGCCGGGTGGAGCAGCTCAGATTCTGCTGTTCTGAAAGTCTTCTCCCCGTGTACCGCTCCCCATTCCCCTTCCTGTCTCCCCTTCTCTATCTTCGTACCTCCTTGTTCCGAGGGTTGGGCCCAGGGCCCCATGCGTTAGGCAGGTGTTCTGCACTGAGCCACACCCCAGCCATTATTTCAAAACAAAGTCAGTGCGTTGACTTATGAGCACAGGGCCCATGATGTACCCCTCAGCCGTGCCAGACGCTCGGGACTTGGCTCGTGCTGCGACTATAGTAGTCTGGGCTGCGGCCAGGCCCTGGCTCCTCAAGCATGTGCTGACATGACTCCTGATTCCCGTCTGTGAGTTCAGCCCCGACTGTCCTTTGAGAACATGATGGTTTTGCAAAATCCCCATTTCCAGCCCCTCAGCGGATTTCATGGTTTTGATCCTTTCGTAAACAGTGGTACAAAGGGCTGAGTCCTGCTGATGGGATTCAAGTTGACAGCTGAGGATTTGTGAGGAACAGGCTTGCAGATCCACTGAGATCAGCACGACGTAACACGGCATTCTAGAAAGCCCCTCTGAGTCGCATACCGTGGAATATTGAGTGTAAACCTGGAGTGAGTGGCAGGGGTGATTTGCAGCTGGCTGGAGGTCCCCTGGGCACCTGGGAGAAGTGGAGGGTCCAGCATGCTTTTCCCTGGCCTGAGTCCCGGGGACTTTGGGCAGCTGACATCCTGGCTCTTGATGTTAGTGGCGCAGAGCATAATCAGGCTTATTCTCTCCTGACCCAGACAGGCACAGTAGGAGCTAGAAGCCACCCTTATTTGAACTTGAAAACACTAGTAAAATGGATGGTTTTCTTTGGCAGCCTTCTCTCTCTTTCAGTCATTTTCCTAAACATCAAGTAGAAGCAGCAGGTCTCTATGGGACGCGTGCAGGGGTTGGGGGGCGAGCTTGGGGACATCCTCCCAGGGCACTGTCTGTGGTCTGTGGTCGCGGCTTCTCCACCTGCCGTGAGCCCCCATCACAGCTCTTGTCCCCGCAGAGGGAGGTGCCATCTCCCACATTGTGCGGGCTCCCTCCACTGCTTTGTGGCCCTCCAGCGAGAGCACCCTCCTAGCTCGCCGCTCGCCTGGCCTCTGAGAGCCGAGGCAGTGGTCACTCCTCTGCGCTGCTCCTGCCGCCCACCTCATGGCCCTGAGTCTTGCTGCTGCACAGAGCCGTGGTCCATGTATCATGGCTGTGTCCACTCTTGGGTGCATCCCTCCCTGTCCTCAATTAAGGGTTGGGTCTCCTCCTGAATCGTGGGGGGTCTTGGACTAGAGCAAAGGGGATGCTGTCCTTTGATGCCGTTGCTGATGCGAGTCTGACTTGCAGTGTTGGGCTCTTCACCTGTTCTCATTGGATTCCTCACCCAAAGGCAGAGCTCGGACGCGAGATCCACGCTCTGGCATCAGCTGGCAAGCCCCTGGCCTCGTGGACCGCCCAGCAAGGAATCCAGGAGTGCCGAGAGGCCTGCGGTGGACACGGCTATCTGGCTAGTAGGTTCTGGAGAAGCGCACGGTGGTCTCTGTCATTAGCCCTGCCATTCGACTCTAGGCCAGGGGTCAGCACACTGCAGCCTGTGGGCCAAGCCCAGCCACTGCCTGTGTGGAAGGGGAGTTCCCTGGGACTTAGGCACCCAGGCAGGCATTCCTGGCTTTCTGTGGCCGTCGCCATGCTGCACTGGCAGCATTGAGTGGCCTGAGCAGCCCTGACAGACCACGCGCTCACAGAGCCTGAGCCGTGAAGCAGGCGCAGCATGGTCTGCCGACCCCTGCCCCAGAGGGCGCCCTCTGCTCTCCGACCTCTGTCTCGGCCCACGTTCTGGACAGTGGCACGGCATGCGGGATGTGGGAGGGAGCCCACCAGCAGCCAGACAGAGCAGGTTCTCTGTTCATCTGAATCGCAACATTTTGGTTAGTGACTCAATAGGAGACTAGCACAGTGCTCAGACCTAGGAGGGAAACTGCTCCATTGGTGCTGGCTGGTCCTCAGGCTGACATGCGGCTGAGAGGGGCAGCCAGCTCCCTGAGGCCCGGCCAGCCCCTTGCTGATGTCCGCTGCAGGTGGAGCCCTGCAGTGCCTCCTCTCCACGAGGTGGATGCACAGGTGCACCTGTGGCGTGGGTTCTTGCCAGGCTAAGAGAGAAGTCACGTGGCGTGTCCGGAGAGGATTGGCGTGGGCTCTGGCCCCATCGCTGCTCCCTGCTTGGGTGGTTGTCTTTAGAATCTTTGTTCCTTACCTTTATCCTTTGTTTCTTGGTGCTGGGGGTGAGAGCCAGGGTCCTCTGCATGGAGTCACACCCGAGCCTTTTACATCTTTTATTTTGAGACAAGGCCTTGCCAAGTTGCTGAGGCTGGCCTCAAACTTGTGCTCGTCCTGCTTCAGCCTCCCTAACTGCTGGAGTCATAGGCATGTGCCATTGTACTTGGCAGTTGTGACTGTCATTATTTGCAGTTCATCTGTACGACTTCCTGTGGGAAAATCTTCAATAACTGATTGGTTAAAACCTAGAAGGCAAGCCAGGCGCGGTGGCTCACGCCTGTAGTCCCAGCACGTAGGGAGGCTGAGACAGGAGGATCGCGAGTTCAAAGCCAGCCTCAGCAAAGGCGAGGCGCTAAGCAACTCAGTGAGACCCTGTCTCTACGTAAAACACAAAATAGGGCTGGGGATGTGGTTCAGTGGTCGAGTGCCCCTGAGTTCAATCTCCAGCACCAAAAAAAAAAAAAAACCTAGAAGGCCTGAACTTGCTCCAGACAGCCCCAGGGCTGCCAGCTCTTGACGGGCCTGCAGAAGTTTTGTAGGCTCTTGCCAAGTGGTGATGCTTGGGCAAGGACTGGGGACAGTGATGCTCTTTGAGTGGCGAGATGTCCCTGTCGCCCTACCCGTGCCTCTGCACCACAATTGGGCACCAACGTGGCCCTCAGGCCCTGCACACTGTCCCTAATACTCACTGTGTGCGAGTGACCGTGGCTGTACAGGATTTGCTCTGGGCGTGTCTTTGTCCTCTGGGCGAAGTTCTTGGTATCGTTGTTGCTGTGACCCATAGCAACACCAGAATAGTTGAGTTCTGTTCAGTTTTGAGTAAGGTGATGGAATCATGTAGTACCGCAGACAAAATGACCGAGTCAGGATTTTTAACTTCTATAAACACTGGGCCAAGACCAGCGAGACTGAGGCCACAGGGACAAGTGTAGGCCCGTATCTAGGGTTAAGAGGTCAATTAGGGTTTTGAAAAATGATCAGAGGTTCGAGGGACCGCGGTCCTCCTGCAGTGGAGAGCCTTTCAGCTTCTGCTGGCTCCCTGCGGACCGTGTGAGTGTGGCCGCGGGCACCCTGCTTGCCCACCTGGGCTCCTCTGTTCCAGCCTCGCCCCTGCAGAAGTTCCCATCCAGGGAGGGAGACCGGGCGGGCCGGGCCTGCCAAGCGCCCTGTATGGACTGTTGCTTAACTGGCAGGAGAGACACAGGACAGTGTCAGACAGCTGAGGTTCCTTGTTGAAAAGAAAGGTCCGTCCAGTTGTAGAAGGATGGGCAGCCCTGGAGCCAGCTCCCCTGGAGACCGTGTGCGGGCCGGTCCCCACGCTGCTGGGGAGGCGCTGCCAGGTGCAGCAGGCCTGTGCTGCTGGGGGGCCTGGGAGCCTCTGCAGCCCCTGCCGCGGCCTCGGCCAAGCGGCCAGTAGCCCTGCTCCTCTTCCCGTGCCCTCCCAGGGCACCACGCAGGGGCAGTTTGGGGGCACGAGGGTTGGGGAAGCCTGCTGCGGGCACTTAGTCCCTGGTCAGCTGGCACGGGGCTCCTCACTGCGGTGGCGTCTCAGGCGAGCTTGGTGATCGACACAGACGTTGTGGCTTTGTTGTAGTGAACCGGCTGGGTGACCTCAGAGACGACAACGACCCAAACTGCACGTATGAAGGGGACAACAATGTCCTGCTGCAGCAGACGAGCAACTACCTGCTGGGCTTCCTGGAGCACCAGGCGCCAGGTGGGAGGCCCGCCTTGCGCCTGCAGGCGGCAGGGCTGCCATGACCCAGCTGCCCCAAGCTGGGCGAGGGTGGTGGGCAGGGCCGCTGTGTCTTCTGGATAGATTTGAGTGTCCCTTTCACCAAAGTCACAGAGTGTGTGTCCTAGATGGAGTTCGCTTCAGAAGCCCGCTGCAGACCGTGGACTTCCTGGAGGCCTACCCCAGCATCCTCAGCCAGAGGTTCCCAGGCGCCTGCGTTGCCGACTGGCTGGACTCTGCAGGTGTGTCCCCTTCCCCTTGATCACGGGCAGGAGTCTGTGGTAGCTAGGCTTGGATGACAGGCAGTGGGAGGACCTGGCTGTGGCCTGGGTGTTTGCTTTTGTCTTCAATGACTCCTTCTTGGGCCACCTTTCCGTGCCTGATGCTCTGAGGTGCTGACTCCAGGGTGAAAGGAGGGTGGCCTCCCCGACGACTAAACCTCTTCCTCCCCAGGACAGGGCATGGGAGAGGCCTCTGTGGTCTGGTCTCTGCTTGCTGTGTGTCCTGAGCCCCATGTGCCCCCGGTACTCAGACCACACCACACTGTGCAGACTTCATGGTCCCCATCCACTGACTTTGGGGTTGGGAAGGGCACTGGGCTTTGCATGCAGGAGGCCGAAGGATGAGCATCCTTGGAGTCCTAGAGGGCCTGGATCCCCAGGGTAAAGAGCCACCAGCCTCCTCCCTTGGAGGACAGGAGCAGGGCATCCCAGGCCCCAGGTCCCTCGCTGGCTGGAGCAGGCGACTGCCGGCGCCCAGCGTGCCTTCCTCAGCCGCCAGCCCTGTGGAATGGCCTGAGCAGAGAACGAGGGCGGAAGCAGCTTAAGCTGCCCTTGCTCTGTCGTCATCATCGCCATCAACACTGTGATCCAGGAGACGCAGCCAGAGTAGCTGCCACATCTCCCGCCCATCACCCACTGTTACGGCTGTTCTGACAGTAACAGATATTTCTGTTACTGATCTGCCTTTTTAACGGGCTAATAGTAAATGGGGACACGCGAAGATCTGTGATGTCTGCAAGTCGATTTCTGAGCTTCCTGAATGTTGCCACAGTAAAGCTGGAAGATGGCCTCCCCGTTGCAGTTACTTCGGCCACCCAGTTCTTTCCCCCAAATCCTTAGGCCTTGCAAACCTGGAATGCAGGGTTCCAGCCTCCCCTGTGCCTGCTGGGCTCTGCCATCTTTGCCCCTTCCTGGACATGGGGAGCAGCCAGCTCCACACACCCTGGCTCACCGGCTTCAGCGAGCATGCCATGCGCGTCCTGCGCTTCCCTGCGGGCTTCGCTGTGCCAGGTCCAGCAGAGTAGAAGGTTCTCTGGAGGAGAGACTGCGAGTAAAGCCACTGGCTGCAAGCATGTGTCCCGAGGACACATGGTCACTAACCCTGAGTAAAAGGCTGACTGTCCAGCCCTGGCCTCCACTGGATCCAGGGAAGCCTTTTGTAGTGACCTTTGGCCCTCTGGCTCTGCAGGACTGGAGGGAGCCTGGCTTTCCAGGATCTGCCAGTGAGCTTGGGGACTCATGGGCCCCAGGCCCTCACCTTCAGGGACGGAGCAACAGGAGCTGCATATGCTGGGACCTGCCTTGCAGTGGTCGCATGTGCTGAGGGCCATCCCTGCCCGCCTGTCTGGGGTGGGCGTGTGGCAGCTGTCGAGTGCTCTGTTGCTGATTCCCCCTTTCCTGTCTTGAAGTCCCCCTGGCTGCATACAAGTGGTTGGTGTGCTACTTGCTCCAAGAGAGTTATCAAAAATTAAATCGAGAGAAGAGATCCGAAAGCAATGACTTCGAAGCGAGAAACAACAGCCAGGTACCTGTTTGTTTTAAAATTAGCTTTTTTTTTGCCCCTAATTCCTCTGCTGTTGTGTCCTGGGAAGCCCAGCATACCTGTGGCTGCTGTCCTAGCCTGAAGCTCCCAGACTTTGGGTTGACTGCTGGCCTCTGGCACTTTGGTCTGCTCCTCTGTAGGATGGCGTTGGCACCTGTCTTGCCAGGTTGGGGACAAGGTCAAGGGCGCATAGCTACCATGCCTAATGGTGTCTGCTGGGGGACCAGAGCTGTCACTGCTGGGGACCAGAGCTATCACTGTTGAGGGGACAGAGCTGTCACTGCTGGGGGACCAGAGCTGTCACTGGGGTGGCCAGAGCTGTCATTGCTGGGGGACCAGAACTGTTGCTGCTGGGGGACCAGAGCTGTCACTGCTGGGGGACCAGAACTGTCATTGGGGGGCCAGAGCTGTCACTGCTGGGGGTCAGAGCTGTCACTGTTGGGGGGCCAGAGCTGTCACTGCTGGGGGGACCAGAGCTGTCGCTGCTGGGGGACCAGAGCTGTTGTTGGGGGGCCAGAGCTGTTACTGCGGGGGGTCAGAACTGTGGCTATTGGAATGGAGTTGGGCCATGACAGCCTTGGGCCTCTGGTGGGGCTCAGGGCCTCAGGCTGTTCCCAGTGGGCGGGGTGGGGCGGGGCGAGGCGGGGCTCGGCCCACCCAGCCCGCCCGCCCTGCTGCCCCGCTGCCCCGCTGCCCCGCTGCTCCATGAGCGCTCTTCTCAAGGCCCTGACACCCTCACTGGGCCTTGGTGGGCATGCCAGGCAGCTTGTGGGGGCTTGGGCAGTGCGTGGTTCTGCAGTTGGAGCCCCCGTGCCGGAGCACCTGGTGTGAAGCTCCGTGCTGGGCCAGGCTGCAGTGGATCCACGGGGAGGGAGTCGGCTGGGGAGGCCCGATGAGCATGCAGGGCCTTGCAGGCTGCGCTGCCCCTCCCCTCGGTGTCAGGTAGTGAGGTCAAGAAGCTGCCCTCGGAGCCCAGGTGGCTCACCTGTCCCAGGATGTGGACACGGACATGGGGGGGGGCTCCTGATTTCCAAGTTCCTGCGGAGCAGGGATGAGCGGAATGGACCATGTGACTTAAATGCTCAGCAGGCGGCCAGGGTCAGTTCAGCTTTTGGTTCAGGGCCACAGGGGCCCAACTAGGAGGCTTGGAAAGACCTTCTGGCACAGGCTGCTTTCTGTACCTGGGCCTGGGCCATGGCAGTTTGGTCATCTGGAAAGGATGGGTGGTCACTGCTCTGGCCACTCCTGCCTGCTGGTCCAGTGGCCATTCTAAAATGAGTAGCAACCTGCCCTCCGTGCTCCCCTTAGCTGGACCGGGCTCTTGCTGTGTGCCCTCAGCACCATGTGTGGCTTGGTTGGGGGGCACTTCACTTGGGGGCTTCACTAACAGACTTCTCAGCAGCCTTTCAGTGAGGCTAGCGACCAAGGAGGGCAGGCCTCCAGGTCTGAGTCTAGCTGGGATGGGCTCCCTGGGAGACCCAGGAGCTGATGGTGCTGCTATGTAGCCACATGGAGGTCAGGAGCCAGGATAGAGGTGGCCCCAAAGCCTTGGAAAGGAAGGACCAAGACAGGGCTGGTTGCCTGCTCAGGATCACAGGACGTTTAGGAGCCAGATTGCTGACAGCTGAGAGCTCACAGGGCCTTGGGTTGGATACGGGGGCCTGCGGGAGGCACAGCCCCTGCCTGTCTGGTGAGGTCAACAGCCATATAGCGTGGGAAGAAACTCAGAGTGTTTACTTAACCTCAGTCCAGGACAAGCTCTCTTAAGACAGGAAACTCAAAAGCTAGAAAAGAAAAATCAGATCCGACTTGAACGTTTCTGGGCCGGGGTGTGGCTCAGCAGTAGAGTGCTTGCGTAGTAGCGTGTGTGAGGCCCTGGGCTCCCTCCCCAGCACTGCAAACAAAAACAAAAACAAAACAAAAAAGGAAGCTGGACTTCTCTGAAGAGCAGCAGGCACCTCCAGCAGAGTCAGACAGACCTGGGCTGGGGGAGCGTGGGGAGCACAGACCAGCAGGGACTATGCCTCCAGGGAAGCTGTGCTCCCGAACTGAGGCTTAGGCCGCCCGAGGCGGGGGCCTGCAGGTGGAGGCCACACGCCAGGCATTGGCTGGTGTTGGGCATTGGCTGCTCCACGTGCTGCCTTTGTGGGAGTTACCAGCCACTCTTGAGGTGGCAAGTCTGCCTACTCCCCCAGGGGGAGGTTTGCTGACTCTCCTAGTCACTTGCTGTGGCGATCGTGAGTGCCATTTAACTGCTGACATACTGTGGCCCCATGTGCACAGTAGGTTATTTAAAACCAAAGCATTTTTTTGGTGCCCCGGCAGGAGGCCCCCTTCTGTGTGGGCCAGTCCTATGAAAAGGTGGTGTTGCCACCCCTGCCTCCTACCTCGCTGCCACCAGCCCTGCAAGGAACCCCCAGAGCCCCAGCAGAGGTCCGCAGGAGCAGGCGCAGGAGGACGTTTTCTCTCCCTCCAGCCACACTGGGCTCCTCGTGTCACATTATGTCATCTTTGGGAATTAAGGAACCTGAGTGGGAGAGCAGTGCCCAGGCCCCTGGCTCACCTGTGCCGGGAGATGAGACCTGGACCGGCCGACCTAGAGCCCAGCTGTCCCCTGCGTCTGGACCTGGACAGCCTGGAGTTGGGTTTTGCCTAAAGTGTACATTGCCTGTTAAATGTGGATGCTTCAGAGACTCAGGCACACCAGATACTCGGTTCTCCCTTTCCCTCCTGCTGCTGGAGGTGTGTGGGGTTCTTGAGAGGGAAGGCTAGCTTTGGGACCGACGTGGAGAGAAGATGGCTGGGTTTAGGCATGGCCAACCCCTGTGTGCCCTGTGTCCTTGAGCCACAGAGGTCGCTGCCATAGGGCGGCGCCCAGTCTGTAGCTGCGACTCCTGTAAGTGCCTGTTGTAGCCTGAGCTAGGGACAGTGGAACAGCCCGGGAGTCACCGAGATGAGTGCAGGAGGTAGCTCTGGAGCAGGCCCCAGCCCCACTGCCCTGCCCACGACTAAGACAGCTTTGGGGACGGTGAATTGCTCAGATTGGCCTGTGGGTTGCAGGAACACTTTTGGCCCGAGGGCAGCAGCTGTAACTGATGAAGGGGACGCCGTTGCACCATGCTGCAGCCCACCTTGGCAGCATTCGTCAGACCTGCTGATGGCAGCAGCAGACACTGATGAGGGAGTCTGTCCCCAGAGCCTGTGTCCCACAGGTGACCAATGGTCTTAAGTGGACACTTCCCAAGAATGCAAGGGAGTGTCCTGCATGCTGAATCCCAATATTGCACCAAGAGCCACATCACAGGTGCTTCCTAAGGCATGAGGAGTGTCACCTGAGAGATCCAAGCTGGTCCTGAACCACACCCAGAGGCTCCCATGTCGCAGACGTAGCCACTTCTATGCAGAGACATTCAACTCTCGGCCGCATGCGCTGCTCACAGAAGCGAGGCAGCTACCACTATAGGGACCACGTGCCCCTGCTTCATGGTGGCAAGGTGACGGGGCAGCCCTCTTTCCGGGCTCACCACCCACCCACCCAGCCTGCGGCCTGGCAGAAATGGAAATGTGCTGTTGTTATAGAAAGACACGCTAAAACAGTGTCCCTTGAACACCAGAAAGTCCATGTGGCTAAAAGGAGGAGGAGACAGAAGAGAAGCCTGGTTCAGGCCACGCTGGTGCCCAGGCCTGTGGGATCGTCCTCACCTCTGGCCCCAGAGAGGACACTTGGTGGAGAGGGGCTTGTGGTGTGTGGGGTGTAGGTGGGACTCTCTGGAACCCCACACTCCTTTGTCAGTGGGTGGAGGGAGGGTGGGGGAGCCCAGGGAGCCAGAGTACCTGGCCTGGCTGTGTGGCCAGCTGGAGGACACGAGCAGCCCGAGGGCCTACCCTGCCCTCCACTCAGCAGAGCCCTGGGAAATCTGGGCACAGGTCCCAGCTGGGGTCCATAGCAGCCCCCACCTCCCCAGTCCTGCCGCCAGCCTCTCTTGGCCAAAGCAGGCACACTCACACCATAGCTCATGAGGGTGGGACAGGGCAGGCCGTGGCAGAGCCCTGTGGCCCCAGCAGATCTGCCGTGCAATGTGTCCGGCCCTGTTGGTGTCTTGGGACATGACCAGCCGGGCTGGCAGGAGGCAGAGGGTGGAGTGTTTGTTCTCCAGAGCCTGCTACTCTGCCTGGGGCCCTGGAGAATGCCAGCTTTGAACTAGAGACGCCACTCTGCCCCGAAGGGTGAGTGGGCCTGGGAAGGAGGGTCCGTGCTCCTGCGGTCAGGTGGTGTGTGCTCTGTGCGTTCCGGCTGAACTGGGGGCAGTGTCACACGCAGGGGTGCATATGGTGGTCCCCCTCCATCACTTGCTGGGTTATCTTGAACCTCAGAAGCAGCTCACGCTCATTCTCACAAACCAAGCAGCACGGCTGTTTGCATGACTTAAAAAGACCTGGCAAAACCATAAATTGGAGATAAGGGAGAAAAAGTGAGGTCGTCAGCAAGCATTTTGGGTTTAGGCTAAAACAGGAAGAGTGGGACCTAGAGCTGAGCGGTGACCTCCCGCTATCCCCAGCCTCGGCTCAGAGCTCAAGCACACTCTGGCTGGAGCAAGTCGCATGGTGGCCCTGTGTGTCTGGTCTCCTGTCTCAGGACACGATGCCTGAGCAGAGGGCAGAGTGGCCTCCTTAGGAACTTAGTGGCCAGACCCTTGGAGGAGCAGAAACCGCTGCCAGCCGTGCCACTGAAGCAGCTCACAGAGCCCCCTGGGCCCTTCACCCTGGGGGCCACGTGCTGGTGTCACACCCCTGTGGCAGCAGCCTCCTGAGCCTGCCCAGCTCGATGCCGAGCCGAGTTCCAGGCGGCCTGAGCCAGGCGGGTGTCTCTGCGCCCGTGAGTGCCCGGGCTGTGCGGGGTGTTTGCAGGGCTCTCTGTCACGAGTGTGGACTAGCTCTTGGGCTGCTGTGTCCCCTTTCCCCTCCCATGCTGCCCGCCCAGGGTACCTGCTGGCATGTGGACCTTGGTCTGCGTTTCCTGGTAGTCCCAGTGTGAAGGCTGAGCCGTGGTGGACTCGCCAGCTGCCCCTGGTCACCCGGGGCCTGTGTTCTGTTTCCAAGGTGTACTACTGCCGCTCGCTGGCCCTGGCCTTCCTGGAGCTCACGGTGGTGCAGAGGTTCCACGAGTACACGCATGGCCCCAGCGTGCCGTCCTCACTGCGGGCCGTGCTGGGGCGGCTCAGCGGACTCTACGCCCTGTGGTCGCTGAGCCGGCACATGGCTCTGCTCTATCGAGGTGAGACCTGTGCCCTGGCCTGGCTCCTGGCAGGAGCCCACCAGGGACCCGTGCCCTGTGAACACAGGCAGCTCTGCTGTGCCCGTGTGGCAGCACCTCCAGGCGAGCTCATCCGGCCCTTACCACAGCGGAGGGACCCAGGTGCCACCATCCAATGTAGGCCAGCCAATGGTGGGCAAGCATGGGGCCCGAGAAACGTCGGGCCCACTGACCACATGCAGCTGCCCTTGCCCTCAAGTCTCTGCAAATCAGCCTCCCCCGCTGGTTCGTGGGTGCTTCCCGAAGCCCCATGTGTGTGCACGTGTGTGTGTGCGTGTGTGGCAGTGCTGGGACGGCAGCCAGACCTCCTGCAGGTCGGGCGGGCTCTCACTATCGAGCCGCCCCACCCCTTTACCTGTTCCTTTGAGCAGAGTCTTGCTGAGTTGCCTGGCTGGCCTTAGACATGCAGTGCTCAGCCTCTCAAGTCACTGGGATTACAGAGTGTACCACTGTGCCCAGCTCAGGAGGCCACTCTTGCCCAGTAGTGGGCTGGGTTCCAGAGAGCTGAGCCCAACCCTGTGGGCTACAGGCAGACATGAGACTGGGCCGCTGGAACACTTCCAGGAGTTCCCAGTCTGGAAATCTTGGGGGGCTTCCTGGAGGAGACAGTGCCCAGGCTGATTCCTGGAAGACTGGCAGGGCTGGGTAAGCCAGTGTTCTCCCCTGAAGGAAGCTTTTCAGATGCTCTGTCCTAGTCACCCCATGAACCCTTCCTGTGGCAGGTGTGCTGCGTACCCACCCCTGTGCAGAGTGAGGTCCCCCCACCACCAAGAGCAGCTTTTGGCTTCTGGAGTGGTGGCATTGCCCCATGGTGGCCTTGTGAGCACACAGGTCAGCAGAGTGCCCGGCAGAGGGCAGAGCCAGGCAGAGGCGCCCATTGCTGTCTGAGGAGGCTGCATGGCCAGACTTCATTCTCTAGATGAAAATCCTCTCAAAAGTGAATCCTTGAGCAAACATCTTCTCAAATGCACAGGTCACTGTCCCCTGGATCTGTTAGGACTCCAAGGAGAGCTGCAGGTGCTGGAGGTGACTCTCAGGCCGATCCACCCTGGGGACTCCAGAGGCCCACGGATCCCGCATGCCACAGCTCTGTGGCCCTCCTGCTCCCTCCGTGGGCCTGGGTGCCTAGCTGCCACATGCCTTTCCTAGGCCTCCCTCAGTCTCAAAGCCCCCTCCCAGTCTCCTCCGTCAGAAGGCACCAGCCCAGCCCCTGCCCTGGCGAGCGGAGCCCAGGCTGCCTGCCACCTCACTCAGGACTTTGTCTCTGAACTGCCTCTCTGAACTGCCTCTACACCAGGCTAGGCCAGCGTCCCCAGTGCCTGGCCCATGACCTGCCTATCACATGCTCAGAGAATTGAGTGGAACAAGGCCTGAGCTGGTACAGGCCTTCCTGGACTCACAGCTGGGCAGGGCTGGGTGGCAGGGACACCCTGAGGCCTCCATCAAAACAGGTTTCCCGCAGGGCCTATCAGGAGGTCTCCTGGGCGCACCACTGCACACACAGGTTGGGGGGCTGCGGCCACCAGCCCTGGGTGACGAAGGCTATGCTTGCAGGTGGATACTTCTCTGGTGAGCATGCGGGTAAACTGATGGAGAGCGCCATCCTGGACCTGTGCGCACAGGTGAGTGGCCGTCACCTCTGAGCTGGGAGTTCTCTGTTGTCACAGTATGAAGTTGCCAGGATGCCAGCATGCCCAAGCTCATGACGTTCTCCATCTGCATCGTGCATGGTGGCCTGAATAACAGACATCCATGATCACGCACTGTGCTACCTGTGGCCAGAACCCCTGAAGTTGCTTCCTACCTGGGTGACGGGGTACCCAGGACATTCGATCACAGTTACTCAGAGAAAAAATTTTATGCTTCCAAGAAAACCCTTGGGGGTCTCCTCAGAGAGAATTCTTTTGTGGCATTGAATAACAATCCGTGTGACAGAATGGGAGTCATGAGACTGCTGCCTCCTGAGGGCCCCGCACCCTGCTGGCCCTTGCAGGAGCCTGTGTGCCTCTTCAGTCCTGTGACTCCTGGCCACATTGCTCTGTGTCAGGCAGCAGTTACCAGGTCCACCAGGGACCAAAAGCCATGGAGCAACTCTGATTAGCAGGCTGCACTCGCGTCTCCAGAGCAGTGGCGGCCTGGCCCAGGGGTCAGAGCTTTGTGTGTCTCCTCGGGCCCTGCTGCTGGCGGCCGTAGCAGCCAGCAGCCCTGGCTGTGACTCAGCGTGGCCTTGGAGATCGCGGGTGGTTGCCAAGTGTGTGGACTGTGTTTTTCAACAGCTGAAAGATGACGCGGTTGTCCTGGTCGACGTGATAGCTCCTCCTGACTTTGTTCTGGACTCACCAATTGGCAGAGCTGACGGCGAGGTAAGGTCCCTCCTCTGCATCTGGGTGGGGCCTGCACCCACCCGGGGCTGGCAGGGGTTTCTGTGGATCTGAGGAACGATGCAGGTCAGGAGCCTCGGTGCCTCCTGGGAAATCATCATACTTCAGGGTGCTCCCGGGGGTCGGGATGTCAGGGTGCTCTCACTGGCTCCTGGCCATGCCATCCCCAGCCTGCTCTTCCTCCAGGGCCGGGTGGCTGCACTGTGCACCTGGGCTCAAGTGTAACAGTTGGCGCTGGCTCCTGTTCTCCCCACTGCCTGCCTGGGCAGCTCAGGGCTGGCCCCCGTTGCCTCTGAGTGCCATTCGCAAGAGTCAGCACTGCACAGTGAAGGGCCCTCCCTGGCCACTGCCCTGGCCTCCTCCAGGTCAGTGTGTCACTGCTTGGCCTGCAGTGAAATCTCAGGGTACGGTCACATCCTCCTCCCGACCCCAGCTCCAGCCCCCAGCCCTTTGTCCCTGTGACTGTCCACAGCTCTGAGGGCCGCTGTCCCCTCCCTGCCCACCTGGGCTCCCCATGGCCTCTGCGTGGCCCCATCATTTCCTGCTTCTGAGTCCAGAATTGTTTCTTAGGAAGCCAGTTGGGTCAGCCTGCTTGTGGTGGAGCCCTCACCAGCACCCCCACCCCAGTCCTCCCCATCTGCCCTCCGGCGCTGTGCAGGTGTCCCTCCTGCCCCTGGACCCTGCCTCGCTACCCTCCTGCTGTTCTTCTGTGTGCTTGGCCCTCCCGGCCCAGGGCCTGGCTCCTGCTCCCGCTGCCCCGCCTGCTCACAGCAGCCCTCCCTGGACCCCCAGGAGCAGGCCCCCCACTGCCTGAGACCCTCGCAGCACTCAGCATTGATCCTTAGGCACCTCCCTGCATGGCTCTCACCCACTGTGTGGCAGTATCCACCTGGGGTGACACTCAGGTCCATCTGGCCTCGCCCAAACCTCGCTACCCAGAGGCTGTTGACCCCTTTCACTGTGGGGACCTGGCAGTTCAGTGCTCACCTCTGTGTCTGAGGTCTTGCTACCATGTGCTGTGGGACAGGGCGGGTCTCCACCCAGCCCCAGCCTCCCACCCCAAGACTATCACTTTCTGTGGAGGGACCTGCCAACTTGGGATTCTGCCTAAATAGAGACTGGGCAGGGAACACCAGAATCAGCACTTCATAATCCTGTGACGAACTTGTCCAGGAAAGGGCTGGTCTCAGCATTGTCCAGGCCACCCCTGGGTTGGGGTAGGCACCCCACAAGGCAGACCTGGCCTCGGTGGGCAGCATGAAAGGTCCAAGTGCCCTCAGATCAGGAGGGACAGGGACAGTTATACCAGAGGCCCACAGTCCTCCAGGAAGGCTCTGCCCTCTTACCATCCTTGGTCCACACCACGTGTGTCCTGTCCACTCTGCTGATGAGACACAAGTCCAGAGAAGCCTGTGGGTTGCCCAGAGTTGCCCAGTCAGCATGACTCAGCCAGGGTCCAGGTGGAGATCTGGGCCCTGGTGCTTGAGAAGAAGATGCAGAGGGGACCTTGGGTCCCAAGGGAGCCCTGGGGAAAGGGGCTAGTCCTGCCCCTGGGGGCTCACCTGGTAGACAAGCGAGGGAGTCATTGCAAGTAGGGCCTGCCATGGAAGGTCCCTGGTGGCCCTGGGGGGAACCCCAAGCACATAGCCTTGCTGCATGGGAGGGTCACCATGGGCTTCTGCATCTGAGCAGTTGCCTTGCTTGTGGGCGGGAGCCTGAAGGAGGAAGGAGCACTCACTGTCCCCAGGATTGGGCGAGTGCTCCTTCCTCCTGTCCCACTGGCTCTGAGTGCCACAGTCAAACCAGAGCCTCCCAGAGGCATCACCTGGCGGGGTAGCCTAAACATGCACGTTTCTCACAGTTACAGAGAACCAAGTTTTAACCAGGTGCTACCAGGTAGGAGCTTTGAGTTCACTGAGCGAACTCCTTCAGAGCGAACCCCTGTGCAGAGCTGTGTAAGGCGCGTGCTTCCCGCTGTGGGAGGCTCCTGGGGTGTGTGGCCGGGAGCAGCAGCTGGCCTGTCTCTAGGCAGCCACTTGCAGTGTGGGGAGCTGACAGGCATGGCAGGCGCAGGCAGGGGCTCATCCTCAGGTGAGGGTGGCCGCTGTCAGGGCAGAAGGGCCTGTTTCTTTAGGCCAGGTCCTTTAGAGTCCCAGGCCTCTCTGCCCGTTTTGGCCCAGCCTGAGGCTAAGCCTCTGTCTCCAGCAGCTGGAGGATCAGGCCCCAGCCAGGCTGGTTCAGGACCGTCCTCCTAGATAACTGCCACTCACCCCAGGTTTCCCACAAAGCAGCTTGAGCAGCTAGCAGTTCAGCACTGTCCTGGAGGAGGCTCCGACTGTGCCAGGACAGGGGGAGGGCCACATGGGCCCAGGCAGGGCGGCCAGGGGCCCAGGTACCACACCAGCCCTGGCCTGTGCTCCAGTGCTTCTGGCCTGCATGGCTGGCATGTGAGGGTGCCAGAGGACGTGTGTCAGGACAGACTGCCAAGACAGGTCTGCTCAGGTGGAGTGCCCACCTCTGCAACCAGCCCAGGGAGCAGCGTGGTGCTCGCCATCGCAGATACGCTTCATGGTGGCTCATAACTGGGTATTCCTAATCATTTGCTACTTTAAGAAGGTTTTTATAAGTGAAGCTTAACACATCCTAGCACTTTCTAAGAAGTGACTGTGGAGGATTCCTGTGTCCTCAACATGACCTTCAAGGCACTGCATGTGCGTGTGCATCCAGCTGAGCCCTTTCCTTCCTCCCGTACCTTCTGTCTCCTGCAGCTCTATAAAAACCTCTGGAACGCCATTCTGCAGGAGGGCGGGGTGCTGGAGCGGCCATCATGGTGGCCGGAGTTCTCGGTGAACAAGCCCATGGTGGGCAGCCTCCAGGCCAAGTTGTAGCTGCGCCAGCCACAGCTGCAGGCCTAGCTGAGCTGGTCAGGCCCAGCGAGACATGGCCATCAGGCCTGGCTACGTGGACGCCCAGATGCCCTCTTCGAAGCTCGAACTCCACACTGTGCCCCGCCGCGCTCCGCTCTGACGGCTCTGCACCTGCGTCGGCAGCACAGCCCACGTGTGTGTCCCCCTGTATCCTGATCAGCTCTGTGGAAGAGACCTGGCGTGACCACTGGAGCTCCGCACCTCCTCAGGCTTGGGTCCCTGACGTAGGGTAGACTGCTCATGATCAAAGGCCTTCGGAACCCAGGGCGGGCGTCCCGAGGCTCTGCTCCTCCAAGGACTCCCTGATCCAGCCGGCCTTCTGCCCTCACTGGGCGGTCCCGTGACGGGTGGCCCTCTGCATGACATAGCCCAAGGCCTTAGGGGACAGCAGCTGGAAGTTTCCACTGAGGACGTTTCCCAAGGCTGCCAAGCACAGGGATGTGAGCATAGGCAGCAGCCTGGGCGACTGCAGGTGGCTCTGGGCAAGGAGTTTGGCCCATCGGCTCCCAAAGCAGGAGAAGTGCCGGGGCTCCTGGTGGATGTTCCTCTCACCCTTCCACACACATGAGGCCCCCCACGGCCCAGCCACAGTGAAACGGGCTCTTCACGCTTTGTCAGGGTGTGGTCTGTGGTGCCCATCTCCTGCGCTCAGAGAAATGGGAAGGAAGATTCCAGACCCTCAGCAGCTGAGATGGTAACCACAGGAGTTGCCGCGCCTCAGGCGGCCTGCCCAGGCTCCAAGGCCAGGGTCCCCCAGCTCAGCCACCCTTCCCGGGTTCCCAGCCTGAGGGGTGTGTGGGCCTGGGGCCTGGCAGCTGAGGCCACTCCGTCTGTACCCGGTGCCTCCAGCTGGACACCACGGGCTGTGCCTTCACTGATGGGGCTTCTCTGCCGGGTCCACGGCTTTTCCACACTACGCAGAGCAGGCCCTGAGGCCTCCTCTGTCCCCCTGCCAGCTCTTGGTGTCCAGCCAGAGTGGGGGTCCCCATCCCTCCACCTCATCACACCTCCAGAGCAGGCCCCAGCCCTGCCTGTCCAGCGGGAGCCCCGCCTTATTGGGCACCTTGGGGCTCTTTGTGTTGCCTTTCCCCTCAGTCGTGGACCCTGGTTCGCCATCTGGCCTCTTTGGAAGTTGCCTGGCCTTTCATCAACAGGATATGGAAGTTTCCGAGATCAGGAGAACGCTGCGTCTGGAAGAATGAGAGCTCCGGGTCTGACCCAGCGCGTGGCCACCGTCCTCGTGTGTTCACACGCAGCTGTGCTGCCAGAGGGGTGGCTCACCGTCCAGTGGAGTTCGACCAGCATGGGCGTCCGTCAGTATGCAGGTGTCGTCTGCCACCTGCAGAGGGGACTTCACAGGGACATGTCTCCCACCCACAGGCCTGCTTAGGCCACCTGCCGGCTCCACCCCGGTCTGTGGGCATGGCTGCACCTGAGGCCGAGTGGAGCAGGGTCGAGGTGAGAGGTGACGGTGTGGAATCCGCCTCTGAAGGTCATTTTAAAGAAGACATCTTGAAAACAGCAGTAAGAATTTGAATTATTGGAATAAAGTGTTTAAATTTAATGTCTGCCTTCTAACTCCTTCTCTGCTGTTAGAACCAGCCTGTGCTCAGGAGGTACTATGCTGAAACTGCAGAATAGCTCAGAAAAGAATGAACATCACAGCCCCACACCCACAAGTAGCAACTGGGTTTCAGGTATTTAAAGCAGACGGGCGACAGTGGCCTGTGCCACCAGGTTCCCATCCCCTCAGGAGGGCCTCCCTGGCTGGAGGTCCAGTTGCCAGCACCTTCATCCCTACTGTGTGTGCATGTGTGTGTGTGCGTGTGCGTGTGGCTTCTCCATGGGGACAGGAGCACATACTTGGTGGGCAGCTCGGCCACTTCCCTATCAGTAACGAATGAGCAAGATCAGCAAACCTCCCAGGAGGCACATCAGAGGCTCCCCGTCTGTGTGGCTCTGTGGTGGCCTCTCACACACCTGCGTCTGCACGTGGGCCGGCTCCACACTCCCGTGGTGGAAAGCATGGGAATGAGAGCCAGGTCCCACTGCAGGGCCGCTGGACGCGGACAGCCGCACTCACAGGCTGAAGAGGCTCCACTGCACCGTGTCATCCTACCGTTAAAGGCGGCACAGCCTGGAGCCTGGCACCAGTGCCCTGGGTGTCACCTGCTGCCCTCCAGGAGCCAGGAGCCCGTGTCCCTGTAGGACTTGGTGAGTTTCCAGCAGTGGCCTTACCATTCCTCATGTCTGGGGCCACACTGCCACGTGGCACTTCCATGCAGCCATGCTTCCCTCTGCTCCTGCTGTGGCGGGGGCCCTCTCGCCTCACCTCCATGTTCTGTTCTCATTCTTTGCCTGATGGAACATTTAGTTTTTCAATTTTTTGATTTGTAAAGAATTTTCACATATTAAATGTAGCAAACCATGGACGTATCCATTACCAGCGATTTTTCCTGATTTGTCACTTGCCTTCTAATTGCATTCATTTTGCCCTTTTGATGTAACATTGCAAAACTTAAAATTTTAAATCAGAAATGAATATCCAAATTTAAAAGCCAAGAATCATTTGTGCCTTTGAGTTCCTTGGAAATTCTCTCACCAAAATTATTTCCATTTTCATCTGTTTTTCTTTGAGTACATTTCAGTGTTAATTGACTGGGAGTTTATTTTGAGGTATATTGTGAGGTAGGGGTCCAACATGAGGTGGGGATCCAACATGGTCGGCCTGTTGGTGTGAGGTAGGGATCCAACATGGTTGGCCTGTTGGTGTGAGGTGGGGATCCAACATGGTTGGCCTGTTGGTGTGAGGTAGGGATCCAACACGGTCGGGCTGTTGGTGTGAGGTAGGGATCCAACGCGGTCAGCCTGTTGGTGTGAGGTAGGGATCCAATGCGGTCAGCCTGTTGGTGTGAGGTAGGGATCTAATGTGGTTATCCCACTGAACACGCACTGGCCTGATGCTACCTATGTGAATGCAGAATCACATATGTTCCTGTTTCTATTTTTGTACTTTTTAACTGTCATTTCCCATGTAAGCTTCTATTTTCATGATTCTGGTTTTCATACTTCTAATGTCTTTGGAAAAGAATAAAGTATCTTTGTCAAAAATGTCCTAGGTATATGAGCTTTGGCATTATTTCAAGACTGGGCCTCCTCCCACCCCCCAATTTTTTTAAAAAAAGTTATTTTGGATTTGAAGTTTTTGTTAACCTATATATTAACATCAGGAGAATCTATATCTATAGGAAGTAGTCTTTCCATCTGAGATTCCTTTTCTTGTTTTAATAAAAAGCTATCTGGCTTTTGTACATTTCAGTTTGTGTTAGTACATTTCAGTTTCATTGGTTCACTTTGGCTTTCCTTCTACCCCATTGGCAAATGGCGATGGTATTGCCCTTACCTTTCCAAAACTCAAACCACTGAACTCTCCTGCCTAATGGCATCTCCCAGCCCTGCAGGAACTATATTCCCACTGGCCACGTGGCACCATTGCCTGGCTTCCAGAGTTGAGGAAATGCCTCCGGGGGTCACATTGGTACTGCGTCACATGGAAAGGTGACTTAGGGCAGAGGAGTTGACCAGCGGGTGGTGGGTGGGGGCCTGTGAGGGTGGCTGTGCTGTCGCATACGCGGGGCCGTCTGGGAAGCGTGGCAGCGGAAGACGTCTGAAGTCAGAGCGTGAGAAGAGGAGCCAGCACCAGAGCGCTTTGGCTCTATGGCTGAGGGCTTCATGCTGCTGTCGCGAGGGTTCTTGGTGGCAGTGAGCCCTGAGCCCTGTTTTCCATCACGGGTAGTGTGTTGGACATGGAGCAGCCGCCGGTACTGTCACAGCTCCGACCACTGCTCCCCATTTCCAGTTTTTATCCCTCCAAAGACGTAAGTTGGTTCTGGCTCTCGGGCTGCCCACTGCTGTGAGTGAGGGTTGGTCATTATTTACTGAGCACCTAACCATGGCCCTGTCCTTGTCACAAGAGGGCCCCTTTCTCTTTTTTTTTTTTTTTTTTTTTTTTGGTACTGGGGATTGAACTCAGGGGCACTGGACCACTGAGCCACATCCCCAGCCCTATTTTGTGTTTTATGTAGAGACAGGGTCTCACTGAGTTGCTTAGCACCTCGCCGTTGCTGAGGCTGGCCCCTTTCTCTTTGACCTGCTTCTTGGGGACATTTGGCTAGTGCCCAGATTTTCATGTGCAATGTGTCTCCCCAGACGGTGGCCCCATCACAAGAGCATCGAGCCCAGGTCTACTGTGGGTCAGGTGGTCCTGGTTCCTCAAGTGGTGGACCTCGTGAGTCTCATGTCCACCTTCCAACCCCTTCCTCGTCCCAACAGATTCCCAGTTTTGTCCCACAAGCCTGGGCGAGCTGCCCCAGCCAGCTCCAGAGTGCGGCCACCTTGGCCTGGGCTTCTTGGTTGATTCCAGTCCCCTGGCCCAGGCACTGGTGTTCAGTGACAGGCAAACCCCAAGGATGTTGCTGGGGGTCCTAAGGACTGATGTGGGATGCAGGGACGGAGTGGCTTCTTGCTTTTGCTGGGCTGTGTGGTGGCTGCTGAGGGGCTTCGTGCTTGAGATCCAAACCAACCTTCGGGGGTGGCAGAGACATGCCATGGGCGTCACAGAGCAGAGGACGCAGCACCGCTGTAGGTGGCAGACGCAGGAGGGCAGGTCCCCAGAAGGCCTCGGCTGCCAGGGCTTCCTCTTCCTGCTTGCAGTCCTGGGAGGAATGAACAGGGCGTGGTGAGGAGGGACCTGGCCTGCTCTGCTGAGGAGGAGCCGTCCAGAGGACCTGGCTGTACCCTCCTTCCCCCACGACAGGGTATTTTGCAGTGCTTGAGCTCAGCGGCGAGGGGCATGCAGGGAGACGCATCCACCTGCTGCTTCTCAAGCCTGGAGTGGTCCCCAGGGACCCTGTGCTTGTGCACATCCTTGCTGCCTGGGTGGCTGGGGCAGTTTCAGTGTGTGTGACACTCCGTCCCTGGAGTAGACCTCGGTGCTTTGCAGCCAGCCGCTTGCTCAGCCCCATGGGCACCCACAGCAACCCTGCCTGGGCAGCTCCTGTGTCTTCACGGGGACTCTATTCTCCATGGGGATGGCAGCTTGTCACAGCCTCTGGGAGCACCTGTGTCACTAGATGCTGCCTAGTGACCCCAGGGCAGGCTCTGGTTTGCTTCTGATTTGCTCTGTGGCCACTCGCTGTCACAGAAACACCGGGGCATTTTCCTTGGGCCCTGGGCTTGGGTCTCGAGTGCAGGAGGTCGATGTGTCTCAGTGAGAGAACCCAGTGTTCCCGCGGCCTCCAGGGACACTCCACTGCCCCGGCTCCACTCCAATGGAAGGACTGACCTCAGTCAATGGGTTCCATCCCACTGTCTAGCCTGCAGTGCTGGGAAAGTGACTCAGCATGTGATGCTCACAGGAGGATGTCCCCAGCTGCACGGTGGCCAGCAGGAGGTCAGCGGAAGCACTTTGACGCGAGGCCGTGGGCAGGACAGTGCTCCATTTGCACACTTGCTTGTGACACTGAAGGCTTTGGTCATTCCTGGGCTCTCTCTTCAGCCGTTGGTACCGAACTCAGTGAAGTTTGCGAGGCCTCATGGTTGGTTCTGGAGGCCCATTCAAATCCTCCCAAGGATACGGATAGTCTTACAGGGCAGGGCTCTCGGGTCAGAAAGCAAACCCTCCTGTAATCCCAGCACTTTGGGAGGCTGAGACAGGAGGATTGCGAGTTCAAAGCCAGCCTCAGCAATGCCGAGGCACTAAGCAACTCAGTGAGACCCTGTCTCTACATAAAACACAAAATAGGGCTGGGATGTGGCTCAGTGGTCGAGTGCCCCTGAGTTCAATCCCCAGTACCACAAAAAAAGAAAGCAGACCCCGAGGCCAGTGCTCAAGCTTCCTCCCGGGGTGATTGTCATAGAGGAGTCCAGTTGGCAGGAAGTCTTGACATCTCTTGAAAAGACATTTTTAAAAAATCTTTGCTCCTGGGCAAGCCTTATAGAAATCAAATGTGAGGAACATTTTCCAGAGCCACTGCCCTTAAAGACCCTGGCTGGAGTCCCTCCCGACGGGCCCTGGGAGGTGAGCAGCCCACATGGAGCGGGCGGCCACGGGGGGCAGGCCTGCCTCCCACGTGCTCACTCTGGGGAGCTGGGCACACCCACCTTCCACATGTGTCTCTTCCCTTATGAAAGTTGTCAACTACCCATCCCAGCGTTGTGAGGACCAGTGAGGACAGGGGGCAAGTCCCTAACACTGCCCCGGGCACAGGGAGGGCATGTGGCTGCTGAGTGGGACCCAGGGGCCACCCAAGACACGTGCTCCTCCTGCACCTGGGGTGGTTCTGGTGTGCAGTCCGGGACCACGGCCGAGGCCTGGGCCCCACTGGGGAGAGAGGCTGTGGTGGTGGCCCTGAGAGTGTGGCAGGTCCTACCCTGTGCCTCCCGCTCCTACGGCATGTGCCACAGCTCTGCCCTTGGACCCCTGGTGTGCCCTCTCAGAGGTGGGCCTCCCCAGGACCCAGGGTGGCCTCAGGAGGAGCTCATGTGACTCCAGCTGAGCCCTCCTCTGCAAATCCTGGGCCTGTGGCGGCTCCACGGCAGCCCCTTCCCTGCAGGGCCCTGGCTGGCTTGTGGCCTGTCTTCCCTGCAGTCTGGAATCCCCGAGAGGTCAGGGCCCAGGCCTGAGTCATCTGTCTCCAGCGGCCAGCAAAGGGCCACACACCGGAATTAAGCTGGGAAGAGGTGGGTGTGGGGGTCAGGGGTTGCATGAGTGAGAGAGCAAGGAGGCCATGCAGGGGCGGGGAGTAGAGAGGGATCCAGTGCACGCAGGACTGCGCTGGAGGGGCTCAGGCCAGAGAGGCCAGCGACGGCAGGCGCACTGTGGTCCCCTCGCTGCTCACCCTCCCAGGAGGCCTGGCTGTCTGCCGCCACCTGGTGCTTGGCATTGCCAGAAACTGTGGCCTGTCCCGGGTCGGCCTCCTCCCCTGTGCCCCGTGGCCAGGGCAGGGTCCGCAATGCAGGTCCGTGGCAGGCAGAGGGCAGATGCGGCTGCACCCTGGGGAAGGATGGGGCCACACCTGGAGCAGGCAGGGGTGCACGGCTGCGGAGACAGTGCCGCGGTGCGGCCTGACGGACGGCCTGGGCCAGCGGCGAGAAGCCCATTTTTGATCCTGCAATATTGTGGTTTAAATTCTTTAAAAACCATCATGAGGAGAAAAGAGCAAAAAAGCTACTAGTCCCCTCCAGACCTACTAAATGGGCACATGTTTCCAGAGAGACTCACTTGCCAGGTACAGGAACAGGGATCTGTGAAGGCGTGTGTCTGTGCGGAGAGAGGCAGGTATAAAACCACAGCGCCCTGGACGAAGACTGTGAGCAGAGGCTCTGACATCGTCCTGGGAAGCTCTGCTCCTCGTCTTCCCCCTTCCCTGGGGGTGGGGAGGTGTGAGGAAGGCGCTGTGTCCTGGGTCTCCACTGGGCACAGGGCCATCAGGCCTGGCAGTGACCACCCAAGCCTTCGGGGTCTGAGGAAGCCAGCCCCGCCCACACCTCCCTCGTGGACCTCCAGCCTGTGGGACTCGGAGACAATAAATCTCTGCTGTTTAATCCCCCAGCCTGTGGCCCCTTGTTATGGTGGCCCTGGCCACCTGATAAGCAATGATTTCTCCTTGTGGGGTATTTGTGAGCCCAGCCTGGAACCAGGTGGTTCCACCCATTTCAGAAAAGGAAACTGAGGCAGGACGTGACTTGGTCCCTCTGCCTACAGGGCCCACGGCACACAGAGGCCAGAGCTAACCTCTGCCCGGGCTTCTACTGACCAGAGGAAGAAGGCTCAGGACACAGGGAAGGTGTGTGTCCAGGGGAGGCCCAGGGCAGGGGTGCCAAGGTGGGCGGCTGGCAGAGAGCCAGTGTCCAGCATCCTGTCCTCTCACCCTCTTCCCCACCAGCGGTGAGGAGGTGGCCTCCTTGTACCTCCCACGAGGAAGTGGGCTCTGAGGGTCAGCTGCAGGCACGGCTGGGGGCCAGGTGCCAACTCCTGCGCTCCGGCTTCCCAAGTGCTGCGGTCAGAGCAGCCGCAGGCCATCCGTGATTCACGGCGCTTTGCACACAGCATCCTGTGTGCCCACCTCCTACAGGTCACAGGGGACGTGAGCCCACTCTCCAGTGCTCATGTGACCCGTAGGGAGGAGCCCTGGTCACTGCCCTGAAATGTGTGCAGTGTCTCCATGGACGGAAGCCTGTTCAGGGCTAGGTTCCTGTGTGGCCAGTGGAGGCTGCGTGACCCACTGTGCCACGTGGGAGAGGAGACTGGCCACGGTCTGCCTAGCATCCGGTCCATAGCAGGCCCGTCCTCCGCCCTCCTCACAAGTACTTCCACCCTGGATTCTGAGACAGCTGCAATCCACGGAGACGCCCAGGGACACCAGGAGCCACAGAGCCAGTTTGTGATTCTGTGGTGTATCCAGGACACGTGGGGTGAGAGGTTGGACCTAGGGGCTTGTGGCACTACAAGGCCCCCTTCCCGGCCCCTGGGAGGATCCTGGGCACCCAGTGGCGGCTCCAGCCTCCTGGATTTCCCCACCCTGTGTGCTCCTGGTCCTGCAGCTGGGGAGCCGCCCAGAACCAGACCACAGGAGGCAGGTGGAGGCCTGGGGTTTGGCTGCACCTCTGCACGGCCGCCTGCTGCCTCCTGTCCCTTACCTACGGCTATCACGACAACGTGGAGGTGGCAGCTCTGTCCCAGGGTGTCCCACCCCAGCCTGCCAGGCTACAACACTGCTCAGAAAGCTGCGACACCAGCCCAGTCCTGGACAAGGCCCTGGGGGCAGCAGGGACAGAGATGGCTTCCTCCTAGCTGCTGCATCAGAAGAGTCTGCTCTGTGTCCTCCAGATGCCAGGTTGCAAGGCCTCTGACGCCCACCCTGGGCAGCAGTGCTGGGTGCTGTACTTCCCCAAGTGACCCCAATCAGGTGATGAGCCCCAAAAGGCAGGAAGGGCTGGGGAGCCAACAGCTACCAGCTCCCGCCACCTGTCCACTCCCTCAGCCCCTCATCCGCCAGCTCCCCCTCCTCCCAAGCCTCCCTCCCCCACACAGTGCACACA
>CM053408.1:116958990-116997788 GCA_028644305.1 Xerus rutilus | reverse complement strand
GGAGGGGCTGAGCACCTTGACCCTGGGATATGGACAAGCCCAGCCCCCACCATGGGCGTGGACACCCTTACCTGCAGCCCACCCCAGGGCCCTGACTCCCAGCCAGGCTTCCTGATGCCCGGTTTAGGAGCACTTGATTTTCCAGACTCTTCACCTTGCGGGTAGGGAAGCCGTCCCAGAACAGAACGCTGTGGCGCTCCTCGTCCTGGGACTGCTGGCACTGCTCTGGCCCTTGGGGTGTCGGGAGGAGGCGTCTCCCTCCCTGTGAGGGCGCAGAGTGTAGAACGGAGGTGGACAGCCGGGTGGGTCGTGTCCGGCCTCTGCCTCTGTGGCGTCCACCAATGTCCGTCCACGCTGGAACATCCCGCTCGGACAACAGCAAGCTACGGCCGTGTGGCCAGGAGTGCGACACTGGGCAGAGAGGCATTCTCCGCAGCAGCCACCTGGGCTCGGCCATTCCTGCTTCCAGGAGACTGAGAAGCAGCTGGGCCAGGACACAGTGACCGTCCACCCAAAGAAGGGCTGCGGCTGCAGGTGCATCTCCCTGTGAGGCAGGGTTTGTCTCAGGACACTTCCAGGCCTGCCCCACCACCCTGGGCACTGTGACCATCCTGGGACCTTTACACAAGCCCTGCTGGGACCGCTTTTCTAGAAGCTTCCTGGATGTCTTCTGCCTGCCTGTTGCCTCCTTCAAACCTCAGAGTAGGTGTTACCACACCGCCTCGGCAGAGGGGGAAACAGGCTCAGGGGCTGCTACTCCCCCAAGGCCCCTCGGCCTGCTCCAGGTGCCAGGCTGGTTCTCCCAGATGGCATGATAACTGGCACTTGGGCACTACCACAATGGGCACCATGCCCAGCACAGTCCATCTTTCCCAGAACCACCACTTATACACCGAGCCGAGAGGGCAGGTGGGAGGTGTCTCGGAGCTCCAGCTTCTGGAGACACTGCATGGGGTGCTGTCAGCCGAGGCCTGGCATGGCCGTGCATGACCTGCTGGTGCCACAGGACATGTGTCATGGAAGCCACAAGCTGCTTTGGGACTCTTTGGGGGAGACATCGTGACCTGCTGGAGTCAAAAAAGGTTTTCATGGCCACGGGGAAAGAAAAGACTGCCTCTACAAGACAGGGCCAGGGACCCTGCCTGGGAAGCCCTGGGGTTGTAGGTGGGCTGATGGCTGCAGAGGGGGAGGGGACGACAGCCCTCCAGAGAAGGCTGGGGCCCTGATGTGGGGACTGGGGGGTCTGTCTGTCATTTGCTAGGGCAGATGTGCCTTCTCTCTCTTGTGCCTCAAGAAATATTAAATCACTCTTCACCCTTTATGTAGCTATGAAATGGGTTCTTCTCCAGAAACACTGATGTGATGGTGGTGATGGTGATGGTGATGGTGATGATGATGATGGTGGTGGTGGTGATGGTGATGCTGGTGATGGTGATGCTGGTGATGGTAATAATGATGGTGGTGGTGATGATGATGGTGGTGATGGTGATAATGGTGATGGTGATGATGGTGGTGATGGTGTTGGTGATGGTGATGATGATGGTGGTGATGATGATGGTGGTGATGGTGATGATGGTGACAGTGATGATGATGGTGATGATGTTGGTGATGATGTTGGTGATGGTGGTGATGATAATGTTGGTGATGGTGATGGTAATGATGTTGGTGATGGTGGTGGTGATGATGTTGGTGATGGTGTTGGTGATGGTGATGATGATGATGGTGGTGGTGATGGTGATGATGATGATGATGGTGATGATGGTGACAGTGATGATGTTGGTGATGGTGGTGATGTTGGTAATGATGTTGGTGATGGTGGTGGTGATGATGATGGTGGTGATGGTGATGGTGATGATGATGATGATGGTGATGATGGTGGCTGTGGTGGTGATGGTGATGATGGTGACAGTGATGATGGTGGTGATGGTGGTGTTGGTGATGCTGGTGATGGTGATATTGGTGGTGATAGTGATGAGTTCTCCTCATATTTGAGGGATACTTATCAAGTGTCATGCAGAGTATTATTTTTACTCTACCCAAATTTTCCCATTCAATCCTTATGAAACCATGAAACCCCACGTTTGCACCATTATTGTGCAAATCCAAAGCTCCCCTGAGCCAAGTGCACTCCTCAGCCACATGCTCAGAGTGTGAGTGTGATTCAGACAGACGCAGCCCCAGCACGTGGAGTTCACGGTCTGTGGTGGGGACAGGCACATGGACTGATGGCAGGGAGGGACAGGCAGGGAACTCCCACCAAAGGGCAGAGGAAGGCTTCTCAGAGGAGACTGTGTTTGGTCCTGGGGACAGAGAGGACCACATTCAGATAGGGGGCCCATGGAGGCCAGCCAGCAGGCTGCCCTGGAATGCTCAGCCAGGCCCCATCCTGAGCTCCCTGGCCTTCCACTAGCCAAGTAGCACCCCAGCTGGCATCCACTTTTAAAGCCTATTTTTAGGCCCAATTTGGCATTAAAATCAAACACATTGTCAAGATAGCAGCCAGCTTGGATTCCAGCCTCTCTACAACACCAAAATAGAAAACAGCTCTGTGTGGATGACACGGGCTGCTGGCAGAGGTCTGACTTCCAGTGGCTGGAGGCCAGATCACCGCCCAGCCCTTGGATGCCTCCTACCAAATACAGTATAAAAATGCCCACGCAGGTTGCTCCAGTCCTGTGAAACAGCGCAGGGCGCCGTGCCAGGAGAGGGTGAGAGAGCAGACTCGAGAGAGCAGAGCGAGGCTCCTGCCTGCCAGCGCGGCCTGGGGCTCTCAGCTGCTGCCTTGTTACTACTAGAAAGCCAGGGTTGCAGGAGCAGGAGGCCCTTGGACCATCTCGATGTGAGGAGCTAAGGCCCCAGGAGCTCACTCTGCGTGCTCGCTCTGCAGGTACTCTGCAGAAGACTCCAGCTGCTGCCTGTCTCCCTCTCCATGACCACCTGAGATGATAATCACTAGTCCACTTCAGGGCTGAGAAAAGGGAGGCCCAGAGAAGGCAAGAAATTTGCCTGACTAGTTAGTGAGTTGGAGGTTTGGGACTTGAATTCAAGTCTGTTTGGGTCTTGAATGTCCCCCAAGTCCCATGTGTTGAAGGCTTGGTCCCAGCTGAGAGTGCTCCTGGGATATGCCTCGTCGGTCAGAGCAGAGATTGTACTGAGACACCTTCTCCACCAGGCTGACCCCTGAGGCCAGGGACTGTGTGTGGCCCTCCCGCTCATCCCTGGAGCCCAGCCCAAACCACTCACTCAGGAAAGGCCTGGGACACTGGCTCAGAAGACCTCACGAGTGAGCAAGGTTTTCACTCTACAGAGAAGGAAACTGAGGCCCAAAGGGGAGGTGGATGCCTCACAGTGTGGCTGTGAATCTTGGACACCAAGTCCAGGTGACCTGGAGCACAATCCACACACTGATGTGTTTCAGATGAGCTGACGGGGGCAAGGTCCAAGCTCCCACCCGATGTCACACACATCCTGAGGACACAGGCTGGGCTCTTATACAGGTTGCTGTGAGTGTCCAGACCCCTGGAGCCCTGTACACACACGGGCCCATGATGATTGCTTATGTCGACGTAAAACACAGCCACATCTAGACCTCAGCCTCCTCCTCCTTGTTTGACTGCTGGGCCCCAGGGGCGATTTTTTTCTTCCACTTTTTAAAAACTGTGATTAAATGCATATAATAAACTTTACTATCTTCACCATTTTAAATAAATAATTCAGTGGCATTTAGGGACATTTTCCTTATTGTAAACGGTCCCCACATTGTGTTTAGAACCTTGTCCTCTTCCTAAAACGAAGCTCAGCCCCACAAAGCACTTCCGTCCCCTCCCCTAGCCCAGGCGGCCCCTTCTGCTCTGTCTCTGAGGATCTGACCACTCCAGGACCTCCTGTGGGTGGAGCCACAGGACATGTCCTTGGTGCCTGGCAGGGGCACCCACCTTGCAGCCATTGCGTGGCCGAGCCCCACACTGGACGGATGCACTGTGTCTGGCTTCTCTGCTCGTCCCCCATGGGCACCTGCATTGTCTCCATCGGGGCGTCCATCTGCTGACTGTGGAGATGATTCGCGAGGCGCTCACGGCCAGCCAGGCTGAGTCTGGAGGCCTTGCAGAGGCAGGCAGTACGTGTTGCGTCCACGCGCGTGGCCTGGAGGTGCACACGGTGCGTGCTTACTTACAGACATGATTGTTTTAGTCAACTATTTTTTGCTGGTGTGACCAAGAGACCTGACAAGAACAATTAGAGGAGGAGAAGTTTATTTGGGGCTTATGGTTTCAGAGGTTTGGTCCATAGACAGCCGGCTCTGGGCCCAAGGTGAGGCAGAGCATCATGGCCGAAGGGAGTGGAGGAGGAGAGCAGCCGAGGACATGGCCACCAGGAAGCAGAGAGCAGTTTCACTCACCAGGGACAAACTATAGACCCCACAGGCACGCCTCTGGTGACCCATCTCCCCAGCCACACCCCGGCTGCCTGTGGTCCCCACCCAGTAAGTCCACACCAGGGGATTTTGCGCCGATTAGGTCGTGCCTCTCACAACTCAGTTATTTCACCCCTGAACTTTCTTGCATCATCTCACATGTGAGCCTTTGGGGGACCCCTCACATCTACACCACACGATGCTCCTGCATGTGACGGGCACAGGTGTCCATACAGTGGACACTCCGGGCTGGACTGACGGGTGGGCTGGGTGGCTGCTGGGCCCCACCCGAGAGGTTCTGAATCACCAGCGCAAACCAGACACCGGAGACAGCCGTCCACCGCTCTGGTGGGAGGCGCCTACCATGGACGGGACGTGTGGCCGAGTTGTGGGGCGAGCAGGAGCCCTGTGGAGGCCAGGCCTGGGCACCTGGACTCTGCTCACACTCTTTCTCCCCCTCTGTCCGCCTTCATTCTCCCTCCTCCCTCCTCCTCCTCTTTCTTAAAACTTTTTAAAAATGTAAAACTTACCTCTAGCCCCTGAGCCATAGGGAAGCTCCGAGCCTACCAGTTGGAGTTGCAGACCCTCCTGGGGAAGAGCCTGGTCAGGGTCCCCCTGAGGGGTGTGGGTTCTGTCACAGGTAAGGCTTTTCACGAGAGGACACATGGCAGGGGAAATAGCTGAGCACCCTTCGGACTCAGTGAAGGATCAGGGGCTGCCGCCCGCTGCCCTCCTCACTCGCCTGTGGGGCGCTGCCCGCGTGCTGCTGTGTGGGCCTGTGGCTGGCCCAGGTGCTTCCCACCCTCCCAGGGACACACAAGGTCCAGCAGCAGCAGGAGCTGGAGGATGGATGCCCTGGCTGCCTTGTCCCTTGGGTAGGTGGCAGAGTTGGGCATCCTACACTGTGTCCCCAGGTCCCAAAAGGATTGTGCCAGGTGCCCAGGGCTGTGACTAGCTCCTCCCCCCCGCACTTCCTGTCCTTCCTGCCTGCACCCAGCTCGGTGTGTGCACAAAGGCTGACCCCTGGTTGTGCCCAGGCCTCGCCTCCAGCCTGCTCTCTGCAGAGAGGAGAGCTCGTCCCTAACAGGCCTGCTGCTGTCTCTGCCCACCTGGCCCCCATGGCAGCTCCGGTCCTGGCACCTGACCAGTCCACAAGACTGTGGAGTTGGGAGAGGAAGAGGGTCCCACATAGGGGTATGCATAGGGCAAAGCTGAGGGCAGGGAGGGGTGGTCATCAGGCAAGGAAGGGGGACGGCCCACAGAGACTCCCAGGGTGCTCGATGAGGTGGCCAGGTGCAAGGTGAGGCTGGCCTCAGAATAGTGGAAGGAAGCCAGGCACGTGGAGGAGGAACCAGGGCAGGCCGTACCCAGGAGAAGCTGCCACCCGGAGTACCGGCTATGGAGGGGTTAAAATGTTAGGTGAGTGAACAAAGAAGGAAGAAAATGAGATGACCTGGATAGCTTAGCCAACCAGGGAATTGACCCCACGGGTCTCCAGCATAGAAGCCACTCCGTCTCAAGGACCCCAAGGGCTGAGGATGGGGAGGTGGCTGTGTCCAAGGGTCAGGGAGCAGTGAGCACAGAAAGGAGTGTCCCTTAGTCTCCATTGCCAGCAGCAGGGCAGGTCCGACCTGGAGGGAAGGCCACCCCAGGAGCAGCAGACACACAGGGACGGGGCTGGCGACCCACTTCTCTCTCAGTGGCTTATGGGGACAGTTCGGGTCAGGATCTCCTTTTTGTCTGAAAGGCAGCCCCAGCTTTGGTGTGTGAAGCTCACCAAGGGCCTGTCCCACCCTTGACTGAGGTCACCAGAGCTGCCAAGTCCTGCATGTGATCTGTCAGAGTTTGCTCAGAGGCCATCCCTGTGGGGACGGAGCCTGAGTAGCACGTTCCCATTGTGTGCAGCAGGAACCTGCCCTGCCCAAGCTCCGCCCCCAGACACCCTGGTGTGTCCAACCAACCCAAAGGACAGTGTCCCTGTGGCCTTTCTGGAGGTTCAGGAGCCCCTGGGGAGCTGCCAGCCAGAGGAGAGCAGGGGAGCCATGCTGGGCACATCGGGAGGCCCCCCTCTAACTGCACTGCAGAGCCCTGGGTGGACACCGTCTGCCATGTCCCAGGGGCCCCCTTAGGAAATGCCACTCAGACCCAAGGCTGGAGTGGGCCTGGACATCTGGGCAGTGGTGCAAGCCACCCTGGGAGTGGGAGGTGGAAGCTTGTCCACTGCCACAGGACACTGCAGGCAGGAGGTGAGGGTGATCAGGTCACCCTCAGCCACAGCTCTGTGAGGTGCAAATAGCTGTGGTTGGACCCTCAGAGTTCCTGTGCTAAAGGCTGGTCCCCAGTGTGGTGATGGGGAGGTAGGGCCTAGGGGGAGGTTGTCAGGTTGTTGGGGGCTGCCCTTAGAAGGTTCGTGTACTTCTGGGACACCCTGGTTAGTTCTCATGGGAGGGTTGTTAAGGAAGACCAAGCCTGGCCCTCCCTGCTCTCTGGCTTCCTGTCTCTCCATGTGCTCTCCTGCCCTGGCACATTGCCACCATGATGTCATCCACCATGAGGCCTTCACTAGAGGCCAAGTGAGTGGGGCCATCTGAACTATAAGCTAAATAAACCTCGTGTCTTTACACATTACTCAGACTCAGATATTTTGTTATAGCAAATGAAAACAGACTAACATGCATTTTTAATATTTATTTATTTTTTTAGTTGTAGGTGGACAGAATATCTTTATTTTATTTTTATGTGGTGCTGAGGATCGAACCCAGTGCCTCACACGTGCTAGGCGAGCACGCTACCACTGCGCCACAATCCCAGCCCGCTAACATGCATTTTGAATGCACCATTTTACAGAAAGGGAAACTGGGGCTCAGAGAGGTAAGTAAGCGTGGCAGAGCAGCCCTTGGACTGGGAGGCTGTGGTCCTTCCTGCAAAGTGCCTTTTACTGCAGTCTTAAGTCAGTTCCTGTGGAGACGGGTCACAGAGAAAAATCTAGAAGACACCCTGATTTCACAGGTCAGCCCAGGACCATGCATTTCCCTCCCTCTCTCATCCTAGTCCCATTGACATGGCAGTAGAGAGGAGCAAAGTGGATGATATAGAAAAATGTTCAGGCCTGAACGGGAAGCTTACCCCAGTGCAAGGCTCTGATGAGTTTCTGGGAGAACAATTTCAGCGGGCAGTGGAGGGGCTGCTGCTGAGGGAGCTGGCCTTGGAGGGTTCAGGGGTACCTGGAGTGCCAGCTCCAGGCTGGGCCGCCTGGGGTGTGGCTGTGGAGCATGGAAGACGAGAGGGAGTGGATTGGGAGCAGTTTGCAGCTGAGCTGGGTTGGCGGATATAGATAAGCTCCCCAGGTCCTCTGGAGATGCCAGGTCTCCAAGGAAGGGTCAGCACTGCAAGGGAAAGCCCCCTCACGTTGTCACTGAGGGAGGAAGGAAGTCCTCTGCCAGCTCCCCTCCTGCACACCCTAAGTGCAGCCTGCCAGGAGATCCTCTGTGGGCACCACAGGTCAAGACCAGCTTCTTCCAGGGCAGGCTGAAGCTGTCAGAGGAAACCACACAGGTACCATGTTCCTCAGCCAAGTCCCTCAGTGCTGTGTTGGAGCAGAAGCCAGGACCAGCAAACATAGGGGCAGGGGGCACGGGCAGAAGCCCTAGAGAGGCTGACAGAGAGCTGGCTCCAGAGAAAACAGGGCTCACTCTGGCTTCTGGCCAGTTGACTTGAAAATCATTACTATTCCAGAGGGATTTGAGATTTAGCATCCACAAAACAAGAATAGGTTGCTATATATATTTTTTAAAAGATTGCCAGGCACAGTGACACATATTTTCCTTGTGACAGGCACTACTTTAAGTGTTTTAGTGATTTTGTCACCAGGAGGGAATTAGGATTAACTCTACTTGACAGATGAGAAAACTGAGGAAAGTTAAGTTAACTGGTCATGGCTAGAAAGTAATAGAGCTGAAATTCAAATGCAAATTGTCTGGTCCCAGATGCTGTGTTCTCAGTACAGACTCTATTACTTCTGGAATGACCAGGAGGGCAGCATCTGTCTAATAGGGTTTCCAGATTAAAACAAAAAATAGAACAGAACTTGGGTGATGCAGCCAAAGCTATGCCAGAGGCAAATTCATGCCTTTAACTACAAATATATTTTTTAAAAAGATGTAAATTAAACCTAAAGAAGAAAGTAAGAGAGAAGGAATAACAAAAGTTAAAAGCAGAAATTAATGAACTAGAAAACAAGTATATAACAGGAAAGAGCGACAAAACAGAACTTGACTGTTGAAAAAGCAACAAAATTTCTAATTCCCTGACAAGATTAATAGAAAAAGAGAGAGGAGAGTAAGCAGAAATGTCAAGAATGTGAGGAAACAACTGGGGAAACTGAGGACAGTGAGGAACCAGAAGGAAATTCTGCACAACATCATGTTAATACACTCGACATTCTAGAAGAAACGCCCTAGAGAAATACAACTTACCTCAACTGTCAAGAGAAGAAATAGAAAATCTGAATAATCTATTAAAGAAATTGAATCTGTAATTTTAACCTTCCCACAAAGAAAACTGTAAAAACAGATGTCTTTACCAGAAAGTTCTACCACCATTTAAGAAATAAATTATGCCAACCGTAGACAAACTTTCCCAGAGAGCAGAATAGGGTCTGCCCTCTTAACAGACTCCAAAGCTCACACTACATTGTGCTGACCGGGCCCTGTGCTGGGCAGCCACTGGAAGGCATCTCGCATGCTCCTCCTTCATGGTGACCTCCACCCCGTGATCTATTTTTGTACCTTTGCCCAGTTGGGGGCTTCGTGGGAGGGGCTGAGCAGCCTCTGTCCTGTGCCTGGCTTACTTCATTAGTACAATGTCTTCCGGGCCCATCCGTAGGGGAGGTGTTTTCTGTGCCTAAACCAGGAGCCCATAAGCAATGAGAAGAGAAAGGCGGCAAGAGACCCCCGAGTGGGGCTTGAACGGGCTCCCCCCCGGGGGACGTCTCAATGACCAGCACATACTTGAAAAGCTGCCCAACCTCATTACCAGTCATGGAGTTGAAGCTGAAACCTGCACTTCACCAGTTCCTGCCCACAGAACGCCACAAATCCAAGACTGGCCGCAGGGGTGCTGGTGAGGTGCAGCAGTAGGAACCCAGAGCCGGTGGGTGCAAGTCCGGAGCCCCTGCCCAAGTGCAGTTCTACCCAAACTGAATACAGGTGGCCCCACGCCCCAGAGGCTGCACTCCTGCAAAAACACTCAGCAGAAGCCTTCCCCAAGTGACCAGACACACCTGCGAGGGCACCATGCCATGATGGGCTGCTGCCCTTCTAGAAACAGCCCAGTGCCCATCAGTGGGAGGCAGGGAGAGAATTGCCATATACTCAGGGCAGGTTCCTCACAGTGGTGGAATGAATTGCCCTGGCTGCAGCCACGCCATGGTGAACCTCCAAACAGGAGGTTGAGCTATGAAGCCACATAGGCAGAGCGTGTACTGTGTGGTTGTGTTTGTGAGAGCTGAAAGCACAGGCGACGTCCTGCTGCCTGGCAGTGGTAATCCCAGAGGAAGGAAGCCAGGTCCGCCCTGTGAGGCTGGAGGGGCACATCCCTGCTGTCTCCGGACCTAGGTGGTGTCATGTGGGCTGGCTTTGTGGTCATGCAATGAGCTGGTAGATTCAGGGTACTTTTCGGCATGTGTCGCCCTTGATAATAAAAATGACTTGGAAAAAATGGAAGCCCCCGGAGCCTGCCAGCTCTCAGCAGGGCCAGCACCCTGCACACTCTCGCGTCTGAGCTGCGCGCCGTCCTTGTGAGCCGTGGTGTGTGCACGCATGTGGCCTGCACACTTCCTTCTTACCTTTGCCTCACCGGGGTTTGGAGTGGCCACCAGCTCTGACCGCTCCTCTGGACCTGAGCGGGTAGAACTCAGCTCTTTGGAAACGGGGAGGTGAGTGTGGCTTGTGACCAGCGTGTGGGATGAGGACAGGCTGTCAGAGGAGAGCATGTGGGCAGCCCAAGAGGAGGGAGCCTCCCAGTTAGGGAGGCATCAGTGAGCGGGCAAGGGCTCCAGAGAGAGGGAGGGTGGCCTGGGGTCCAGGAGCTGGGGGTCTCTTCTCCTGAAGAAGGCGTGGCACAGGGGGGAGACTGAGGAGAGGACAAGGCCTCCACTTTTCAGGAGCTCTCCTGGTCTGGGCTGTTCCCAGAAAGGGGCTGAAGATGGTTGGGGTGTCAGGAACAGCAAGCACTCCTCCCACCAGAGAGGACCCTGGGGCTCAGAGAGCCCAGTAGCGATGTGGAGCCTCGTCCCCGCTCCATCTCCTCTCTGAGTCTTCGCATCCTAGGCTTCTCAGCGTTCCTTGGAACCCCGTGACATTCCCTGGCATACCTCGATACTGACTCTCGGGGTCTGGTTTAGACTAATGTGGCCAGCCTGAGCCCCAGAGTCCCAGAGCCGAGCTGGACTTCTAGGTTCGTGGGACCCACCCCAAGCACAGTATATTCCCTGGACACCTGCCATTTTCCAGGCACTGGGGACACAGCAGTGATAAGCCAAGTCAGTAAGCATGCAGAGCTGGCACTCCAGGGGAGAGAATACAGGATCCAAATGAACACCAAGATCAGCTGGATGCCCGAGCCCGTGCCTGGCCGGGTCCCTCCTCCCTGTGACACAGGCAGGGCCCAGGCTTCCTGGAGGGACTCAGGTTTGAGAGGAAGTTTTAGAAAGCATAGGAGTTTCCTGGGGCTGCTGTAAGGAACTGCCGCCCACTCTGGATCACAACAGCAGAGCTTCATCGGTTGCAGTGCTGGAGGCTGGACTTCAGCAGTCTCTCTGGGCTGAGGTCTTAGTGGAAGCCATCTGCCCGTCAGCCCCCCCCTCTGGTCACCCAGCCCCTGCTGCTCTCCTCACTGTCTGACCCCTCCAGCCCCCCTGGACTCGGGATAGCATCAGGCCCCTGCAGGACCCGGCATCATCTCCCATTTAGCATCCTTAACTTGATCCCATTTGCAAAGTCCCTTTTGCCAATACAGTAACATGGGGCTCCAGGGGTTGATGCAAACCCCTCTGGGGGCCATTTCTCAGTTGGTCTTGGAAGGGAAGGACAGTGGGGAGGGGGCAGGCACAGGGGTCTGGGAGAATGTTCCAGACGGGAGAGCCACTGTACAAAGCTCCAAGGCTGCGGATGGAAGCTGGGCCAGAGCAGATCAGAAGAGCCTGGTGCCCGCAGGCTGGGCTGGGGGTCTGGGGCTGTGTCAGGGAGGGAGGGAGCCAGCACTCTCTCTGGCAGCAAGCCACAGGCCCCTCCTCCCCAGGGAACAACCCCAGGCCCCTCTCCCCTCACCTGGGAACCATTCCAGAATGTCCATCTTTGGTCTGCATGTGCTGGAAGGACTGGGGGGTGGGGAGGTGTCCACTGGCAGTGTAACTGCTGGGGCAGGAGCTGCCTGCCCTCTTGGAGGTCTTAAACTCTTGAAAGTCCCCCTTGCTGGGGCGCGGATGTTTGTCCTGCAGCAGCTGTGGTCACAGCTGCCTGAGGGGCAGGCAGTCACCTGGAGGCCAGCCACCAGCCCATGTGTGACCTGGAGCCAGCCCTTCCCTCTCAGGGCCTGTCTCCCCTGTCAGGCAGAGCTTTAGAACAGGTGTGTGCGGAGGCCAGGCCAGGAGTTGGTGGGGCTGGGTGGCCTCTGAGCTCCCTGTTTACAGCCTCAGGACACACAGGGGAGGGGTGGGCCGAGCCCTTCGGGGCTGAGGGGAGCCTGAGGTTGCACAACACTCTGGGAATGCTGGCAGGCTCCAGGGTCCGCAAAAAGTTGTTTTTCACCAACTTCAGCTGGAGGAGCAGCTGGGAGGTCAATGGTCTTGGCAGGGAGCCGCCAAGCCTGGGGCCCAAGAGGGAGGGCCTGAGAGCCACAGACCCACCTCCACCAACAGGGCTCCCTGGGCAGGTGGATGCATGGCCCTGGCCCTGGCCCTGCGAGCTGTCTGAGAGCTGGCCATCCCTCCTTGGGGGGCAACCACAGCCACCCTGGTGGGAAGGCCTGGAGTTGATCAAGAGGTCAGCTAGGACTGCTGGGCTCAGGCGCCGCCTCCCGCCTCCCCGCTGCACTCATGAGCAGCTGAGGCTTGGTGGGGGTGGGGGCAGGAGGACCATGGGTGGCAATGGACAGACCCCGGCCAGCAGCAGGCAGGGCACTGTCTCTGGCCCCAATACATCCAGCTCATCCTCAGGTGACCCCAGGCTGTCAAGGACTCAGCATCAACTCCACTCAACAGATGAGAACACTGTGGCTCAGAGAGGCAGGGCCACCAGGGTCACTTGAGCTCAGCCTCCTGCCCCACAGCACTGCCTGGTCTCGGGAGTGAGGCCCCCGAGGTTTGGAGGCCCCTGTGCGGCGCAAGAGGTGGATGTGGAAGGACCAGAACCGTACTGTGTCCGTCAGCTGGCTTCCCTCCCTCGCCCACATGGCCAGGTGTCAGGGCCCGTCCCCTGGGGGGACAGGTCTGAGGAGGGGAGGGGTCTTCTGCCCACCACATGGAAAGTGCCAACACAGGGCAGTGGCAGGACTCCCAGCCCTGGTTCTGGAAACTGTTATGGGGACCCACTACCCCTCATATCTGGGGTCCCCACTCCTGGGAAGGGAGTGGCCTCCCTGGTACCCCTCGGCTGTGGCCCTTGCACCCTACCCTGCTCCTCTAGGTGCCGCCTCTCAGGAAACCAGCAAGTGCCTGGCCCTGGGTGCCCGTAGCCAGCTCCCCTCTTCCCAAGCCCAGTACCTGCGTCCCTTGTCCTGGACCTGCCCCAACACCCAGGTCCCCTCTCCCAGCCTGGTGCAGGGGTACAGGAACCAGGGACCTACTGTGTGCATGGGGAGCAGAGCACCCAGCCACAGGGGTGAGGCAAGTAAGCTGAGAGGGTGGGTCAGCCCGTCTAGATGGGGTCAGGAAGACGCTGAGCCTGCTGGGCCCACCCTGGGCAGAGCAGAGAGGCTGAGGCAGGTTCAGCGGGGCAGCCCCATGGCAGGGGCTGAAATGGCCTCTGGTCCTGGCTCTGACTTTCCCAGGAGACACTGGCAGCTGGGCACACTGGAGGAGCAGGTGACCATACCGGAGGCCAGGTCAGGGAGATGCGGGTGGGATGGGGCGGCCGGGGAGACTGTGGCCTGGTGAGACTCGGGGGTTGGGAGGGGTCTCGCCAGCCCCTCCGCCTGTCCCCTCAGTCCCAGCAGGGGCTGGCACGGCCTGGGTGTGTGAGGGTAGGGGTGCTTGTGGCCACCTGAGCCCGCAGGCTTCCATGCTGGGAGGGGAGGCTGCCCTGTTGGGGTGTCCCTGTCAGAAAGCCGCTGAGGTGGGTGCCATAGCTCCCCTAGCTCTGTCCTCTTCTAGCCCACCACAGTGCACAGAGCCCCCAGCCCCAGAGCCCCCGTGCCTAGGATGGTTGTCTCCAGAAAGGCACTAGACAGGATCCAGAGGCTGCCCTGGCCACCTGAGGCCACTCAGGAACCCCAGGTTGGGTCATTTGAAATGGGGAGTCCCAGGTTCTGAGCTCACCCTGGAGGGAGAAGGTGCTGGGGCTGCCCAGATCCTGCCCCTCTGAGGAGTTGGGCCAGAAGGCCCCACATCCTCCGGGGCTTAGTGGTCCAGAGTCCAGCATGGCCCAGCAGCCCCGGTGTCCTCCTTCTCAGTCCAACTGCCCCGCTGAGCCATCCTGAGAACTCCCTCCAGGCATGTTCACGACTCAATGCCCTGCCACCCGCCGCACTGGGCTGTCCCTGGGCAGGATGCCTTTTTCAGTCTTTCTGCCTCAGTTTCCCCAGGGCCAGTGGTTGTAGTGACAGAGAAAGGCCCACATGGCCGGGCACACAGGGCAAGGCGTGGCGAAGCGGGCGCCTTTCCAAGTGCTCGGCAGCAGCGGCCTGCTTCCTGTGGCCACCAGGAGGGGCGGCATGGGAATTCCTCCCACCCAGAGGGAGGTCAAGGCGAGTGAGGGCTTCTCTTGCCTAAGATCTGGGAGCCGGAAGAAAGTGGAGGCGCTGGGCTTTGTCTTCCGTGGCCCGGTGTGAGGCCACCTTTGCAAAACTAGGGGTCTTGGGGACGGGTGTGTCCCGATCCTCAGCTGTTGTAGAAACTTGTATTTACCATAAAGGCCACTGCCCAGGTCCTAGCTCCTGCACCTAGCCAGGTGTGAGACACACGTCCCCAACAAAAGCTCTGACTGGTGGGGTGGGCTGCCTCAAATACCCCACGGACTCACAGCTATGTGCTTGTAAACTTTAATTTCCATACAGTAGAAAACATACAGTACAAGCTACACTGGGGCCAACTGTACAGCAAAGCTCACAAGACGCCCGGAGACACAGGTGCAAGATGCCCACCGGAGCCCGCGCCTTCTGAGGGGCAGTCCTCAGGGTGGCTTTCCCCCAGGGCTCTGGGGCGAGGAGAAACCGGCTCAGTCCACGCACCGCGGCAGCTCCTTCCCCGTGGCCCGTGGTCACCCTGGGGGCTGAACTTCTCCAGGCGGCAGGCTGAGTGTGTCCACTACTCTCTGCTTCCTGATGCTTCCTGTGCTCCTGGGAGGGTGAGCCTTGTGGCCAGTGCAGGGCTTGGCTCAGCAGAGGGGTGTTCACTGGCACCTGCTCCAGGCCAGGCCCTGATTAGACCCTACTCCTCCAGGGATCAGGTGCACAGCCTGCCCTCTGGGGACTCTAGGTGGCAGGGCCAGCAGCCCCTGTCATACCATGTGGGGGGGGGAGGCACTGCAGCAGAAGGAAACTGGACAGTAGGGGTCAGGGAGGTGCTCATGGGGGGAGGGGACTTGGGAGCTGGGACCCGAAGGGGGTGAGGCTAGGTGGGGGGGAGCAGGGGGTCTTATCAGACAGAGGTGTGGACAAGTGCAGAGGCAGGAAGCCGAGGAAGAGGGTAGACTTGAGGAACTGCAGGAGTTTCATAGGATCCCAAGAACTTAGAAGGTGAGCTTCAAGAGCAGGTGCACAAGAGGATCATGGGACTTGCCTCATGGCACTGATTTGGGATCAAGGCTGAGATTTGGACCCCCAGCCAGGCCCAGGCTGGGGCTCTGCTTCTGGACTCTGGGAGGCTGTGGCCCTGCTGAGGACCATGGTGGTCCTTTGTCCTGGTCCTGGGAAGGCTCTGTCCCTGCCATCTGCAGTGTCTGGCCCTGGCACTTGATGCTGGCGGGAGTGGCCTGCCTCACACCACCACTTCCGGGGCAATGCTGAAGAGGAGGTCATCATTGCCCCGCCGCACCTCCAGCAGGAGTGGAGACTCATTCAAGACGGCCTCCTGCAGCTCACTCGAGTCCACCAGGGGGCGCCCGTTGACCTTGACGATGATGTCGCCATCTTGGATTCCTCCTCTGCCAAAGGGAGATACACAGGGTCCCCATTCTCACAAGGCCTGGGCTCATTCAGGACATGGTGGGGTTTAACAGCAGCAGTTTAACAAAAACCACGTCAGTGAGAAAGAACAGCACCAGCACACAGACCACAAAGTTCCTTCACCAGAAGAAAACCAACAGTGTATGGAATAGAATTCACCTGCGTTCATCACAGGTCACACTGGGCCATTGTCACCCCTACTGCAGCTCTCAGGATCACAGTGCAAAACCCTTGGTCTGACCCAGCTCACCATGGCACAGAGACTGAGGCCAAGGAGGGGATGGGCTCCCCTGGACCCCTTCTTGGGGAACCCGTCAGTTGTGCCTGGGTGTACCACATGCCACATGCCACACGGTCTACCTCAGCCTGCAGCAGTGTGGTCCTTCAGATTTCTCTAGTACTTTTTGGTTTCAACGGAAACAACTTCATTTCATTTGACCTTGAGAAAGCCCCTGGGGTGGGAAGAGTAGGCAGAGTCTCTTATACAGGGGGAATGGGGCCAAAAGACCTGGCTCAGCCCCTGGCTGGGATAGTGAAGCTCAAGGAGGCCCTGAGCCCAGGCGGGAGCTCCTCAGCCTCTGCTTCTGGAAGGAAAGGTCACTCTGGGCCACAGATGGGTATGGCCAGTGCTCCACGGGACAGTTCACCTCTCCAGCCCTCCTGTGGCTTAGAGAGGCCAGATCCACTTTGCCAGGAAGCTCGTGGTCACATGAGGTCAGTGCAGGAGAACAGCCTGGGCTCCACCCTCACCCACCAGGTAGTCTGATGCCTCCTGGCCAGCCTCCATGCCTCCACTGGCAGAGCCTACCTCTGAGAAGGCGAATTTGGAACAACCTCCTGCACATAAATTCCGCTGCTGACCGACGGGAAGTCCGGATTGCCAGCCTTGAGTTCTTCCACCAAACTGAAAGGATAGCTCAGCTGTGAAGCCTCTTCTGAGCCCTGGAACCAGCTCCTTGGCATGCAGCTGCCCCACCCCCTTCCCAGGCCAGACAAGGAGCCTCCTGGGGGCTGCCACACTGCCCTGTCCTGCCCCCTGAGCACTCTGTGTCCCCCACGAGGTGTGCACAGCTCCTCAAAAGAAACTTAATGCAAGGACTAGTTAGAAATGCAGAGGGGACAGCCAGGGAGGGGAGAGGGGAGGATGCATGGGAGGAAGGAGGAAAGGTAGATGGAGGGAGGGAAGGAAGGAAGGAAGGAAGGAAGGAGAGATGAACAGACACTGGACGTGTTAGCCACGGAATGCCCAGGGAACACTGGACAGCCGGCAGGATGGGTGGATGAAAGGGGAAAAGGAAGAACACCATGGACAGGTCTGTCAGCTTGGCGATCTCGGTTACAGATGGTTTCCAAATCGCACCCCTGAATTAGCTCTTCTGCAACAGGAGGAATGTCATTTGGGGACCTTGGGGGGGGCGCCGGTGGGCATTTCAGTTCTTCCCAGAGCTCCTCAATGCCTGGGCTTGGACCTGATTTGCATATCCTGCCTCCTGAAGCCTCCCTGACCTCTCTCTGCCCCCTCTCCAGCACACTCCCTGGGTACTTCCTGCCATTAGGGCCAGGGTGGAGATGAGTGGAACACCGTCCTTGCTCCCAGGGGCAAGGAGGTGGAGAGGGGTCCCACAAACATGCAACTGTCACACAGTGGGGCCAAGGCCAAGCTGGAGGGAAGCCTGGACTCTGCAAAGAGGAGTGGCCTGGTAGAATAGCGCCCCAAATTCACGCACCCCAGAACCTCAGGGCATGGCCTTGCTTGGAAATAGGGTCTTTGCAGATGTAATCAGTTAAGGATCCTGCGATGACATCATCCTGGATGTAGGGTGAGTCCTAAGTCCAGTGCCTGGGGTTTTGGTAAGAGAAATGAGAGGGAGATTTGGACATAGACACAGAGAGGAGGCATCCGTAGACAGACGGAGGGATTGGTGTGATGTAGCCACAAGCCCAGGACACCTGGAGCCTCCAGGAGCTGGAAGAAGCAGGAAAGTTACTCCCTGAGCACCTCAGAGGGGCCCCACTGACCTCCTGACTGCAGACTTCTGGTCCCCAGAACTGTAGGGACCAGTGGGCTATGTTAAGCCGCCAATTTTGTGGCAATTTGTTGTGGCAGCCCCAGGAAAGGGATCCAGGAGGCTCTCTGAGAAGGGGCCTCTGAATGGAGCACTGCAGAAGGAGTCCAAGCAGAGGCCCAGGCCAGGACCGGGGCAGCCAGGGCAGGGGCATGGCGGGCGGCACCCCCCTCACCTGGGAGTGATGGTCCGCATCCGTATGCCGATGAACCGCTTCTTCCAGTCTGGAAAGGAACAGGGCAGGACTGGATTACAGCTAATGAAAAGCCACCACCCTCCCCGAGAGGACCAACAGGGGACAGAAAGTGCCCTGCAGGACGACCAGGAAGCAGCAGGAAGCACCCAGCCTGAGGCAGGTGGCCCCACGTGGCCAGGGACTCGCAGCTCTCCTTCCAACTGCTCCCTGGCATCTCCCAGCTCTAGTCTGGCTCTCTCCCGCTGGCATGTCTATTCTCTGTCCAAACCATCAGCTCCAAACATCTACTGCCCTTGCTGAGCTCCACACCCAACCCTAAGGGCTTCCCCCCAGCCTCCACATAGCTGATCCCCAATGTCCTTGCTTGGAACAGAACCTATCCCCCCACACACATATTAATATTACCTGAAATGCCCAGCGAGCACTAGCCTTGTTCCAGGCCCAACTAAGTGGCACCTCCACCCCTGCAGCTCCAGCCCCTGTCTTAGCAGGTGTTAAAGACCCAGAAACCACATCGACATATTCTGAACCATCACACAAGACTCAATTCGTTTACCATTTTCATTTTGTAAGTTTTCTGACCATAATGGACTTAAACTAGAAACCAATAATTGAAAGACGTCTAGAAGGTTCTCAAATACTTGCAAAGGAGAAATCAAAGGGGAAATGAAAAAGTATTTTCAACTGCATAAAAATGAAAATATAACATATCAAACTTTATAGAGATAAGGCAGTTCTTAGGGGGAAATTAATAGTACTTTAGTGTGTATGTCACAGAGGAATGGTCTCCAGTCAAGGCCCAGATTCCACCCGAAAAATGGAGAAAATAGGCCAAAGGAGACCTGAAGTTGGCACAGGGAAAAAAATAATAGAGTATAAATCAATGAAATAGAAACAGTGGAGAAATAAGTGGAAACTAAAAGCTGATTTTTTGGGACCAAAAAATTGATAAATCTTTAGCCAGTGTGACCGTGAGAAAAAGAAGACACAATTGTCAATATCAAGAGCTAGCGAGGCAGCATCACTACAGATCCTACAGACAGGAAGGATCCTGTTATCCCACAGGATGACGACAAGAGGGTGTCCCCAACAACCTGAGGCCAACACATCTGGAAATGCTCTGTCTTTCCCCTAAGATGGGGAACCGGACAAGGAGGTTCACTGTCACCACTTCTCTTGAATATTTTCCAAGAAATTCTAACTAGGTAAGAAAAAGAAAGAGGGCTGGGGCTGTAGCGCAGTGGTAGAGTGCTTGCCTAGCATGCGTGAGGCACTGGGTTCGATCCTCAGCATCACGTATAAGTAATAAATGAATAAAATAAAGATCCATCAATATCTAAAAAAAATATTTAAAAAAAAAAGAAAAAGAAAGAAAGGATGTTTAGATTGGAAATGAAGAGGTAAGATGGTCCATATTTAGTGTGCACAACCATCTATGTAAAAAATCTAGTAGAATCCACAAAAAGTGACTAGCACCAGGGTTGTGGATCTAATGCTCCCAAAGGCTCCTGGATGGAAGGTGTGGCCCCCAGTGCAGCAGTGTCCAGAGGTGAGGCTCCTGGGAAGGGACTGGATTCCAGGGCTCTGACCTCAGTGGATTAATCCACGGGTGGAGTCATCTACATGGACTCTAGGGAGGTGGTGGAAACTGCAGGATGTGGGGCCGCTGGAGAAGTGGGCGACCTGCTCCCCGGACACCATGAGAAGCTCTGCTTCACCACAGGCCCAGAAATGATGGCGCCAAGGGCCCATGGACTGAAACCTCAGAAACGGACCCACAGCAAACCTCTCCTCTGTGCTGACTTCCTCAGGCCCTTGGTCTCAGCGGCAGGAAGCTCACTGACCATTGGGAAGCCACTAAGTCCACAGGCAGCTGTCTCACGTCCAACACACCGGCAGCAATTTTATTTGTATATTCCTGTCACAAACCCTCAGCAACTGACTGTACACCACAAACCATGAACCACAGCTGAGGAAGGCCAGAGAGCACCCAGCTCACTGGAGAGAGAGTCCGTGATCACAGGTCCTGAGATGCAACAGCGTTAAAATGCCAGCTCTCCCCAAGTTCATCTCTAGGTCCACTGCAGTCCCAATCAAAATACCAGCAGGTTTACCAGAAAGTGAAAAGCTGACCCTAACGGTGTTTTTGGAAGTGTAAGGACCTAGAGAAGCCAAAGCAGCCTGGGAGGAAGGACGAAGCCGGAGGGCTCCACACCTGCCACAAAACCTTTCTCTATACTTTGCACTTATGTAAGTTTTTTAAAAATGCATTGTAGCCCTAAATCATTTTGAAACCTCAAAAAGCAAAACTTCTGGGAGAAAATCTCTCTGACCTTGGGTTGCCAAGACTCCTTAGATACAACACCAAACACATGACTTATTACCAAAGAAGCTAGACTTCATCCAAATATACGAAATTTCTGCTCTGTTAGAGACACTGTTAAGAGAAAATAAAGACAGGACAGGCCAGCAGAAAATGTCTGCGATTCATTTATCAGGGCTCCTGTCCAGATCAGAGGGAAACTACAACCTCTGAACAGGAACACGAGCAACCTAAAGTTTTGATTAATGGGCAAAATATTTAAACAGACACTTCGCCAAAGACGGTGAATGGACGGCCAGCAAGCCTCGTGGCAGGTGGTATGTGGAGGCTCTGGTGTTCACCTGGCTCACAGGCACAGTCTTCCTGGGGTTCTGAAGGGCCCCCAGCTGCACAAGGGTCTGGGGGCAGCACAAGGGTCTCACTCAGCCAGGTGAGTGAGCACTCTGGTAGCCAGAGAGGTGAAGGAGTGCAGTAGGGCCTGGGACCACGCAATGTGTCCTGCAGGTAGGGCTCAAGGACTTGCTGGTTGGTGGAGGGATAAGGGTGTGGAGGTCTAGAAGGAGGGGCTGCCCTTCACTGAGGGGGCAGCTGGCGGGGCAGGGGTGGTGTGCAGGAGTCTCTTCCTACACCGCCATGGTGCAGATGTCCTCGACAGCTGTAGCGCCAGCTTAGAGCTGGGGAGAGGCTGGCGAGGAGGTGAGTTTGGAGGGTCACTCCTAGGCGGCATCTAGGCCCATGAGGCTGGACGGGGATGGGCCAAGCTCAAGTCTCCATGCCTGGGCCACCCTAGCTGATCTCATTTGGACAGGGTGGTCACATGGGTCCACCCTCTCCCACAGGGGTGCTCATGGCCATGCAGGAGTGGGCACGGTGGACTGGGCATCCCTGTTTGTTCAGATGAGGGTGAGGAGATGGAAGCTGGCCAGAGGGTGACTTCCAAGGACGAGGGTCTTGTGCTCCACTGGAACAGAGGACACCCCACCAAGAGGTCTCCATGGTGAAGTACTTAGCAATGGGTGGCTGAGCAGGTGGGAGGAAGGGAGAGGGGGAGGGATAGGCAAATGGGAAAACGGATGGGTCCATGGACGTAAGGATGGACAGATAGACGGATGGGTAGAAGAGTAGGCGGATGGAAGGATGGATGGTGAGTGAATGGGGCAGGTAGCAGGTGGATGGATGGAAGGGCGGAAGGAAGGGCAGGAGAGGAGGAAGGATGGGTGGGGGGTAGGTGGATGGATGGCCAGGCACAGGATAGACAGATGGACAGATGAATAAAATATAGCAGGTAAATGGATCGAAGAAGGAAGGATGGATGGACAGAAGGATAGACAGGTCCATGGGTGGGTAGACTGAAGGATGGGCGGATGGGTAGATATTAGGAAGAAAGCAACAACTTGTAACAACTAAGGAACAGCCCAGGCAAGAGGAACTCAAAGTCCCAGCTGAAGAAGAGAGCTGAGATCAGAGCTCCCGAGGCACCAGAACACGGTGTGGAGGGCAGGAAGTGAAGAGGGGTGGGGGAAGGCCCCGGAGAGGCTGAGGAGGAGCTGTCCAGGGTCTCCCGGCTCTGAGGAGGGTAAAGGGACCCAGCCTAGCAGGGAGTGTGGCTCACACAGCTACTGCTGTGACTGGTCCTGGAGCTGGGAGGCGGCCTGGGCCTTGGGGCGCCTCTGCCTTGGCCTCCCTCCAGGAGGCCCTTACCTTTGACTTGCTTGTCCTGGAACTCTGAAAGGAAACGCGTGATGCGGTCCGAGGGGATGGCAAAGGAGATGCCGGCTGCCACCTTGAGCGTGTTGATACCAATGACCTCACCGTCCTGGCAGGGCCGTCAAAGCGGGGTGGTCACATAAGGGAGCCCATGCAAACTGCTGCCCACAGGCATGGGGCCTGCAGCCTCCTCTCCAGAGGGGCTCTCAATGCCCCCACAGGGACACTCCTAGGGCAGCCCCCAACTGTCCTGAGGGCTTGCTCTTGGGTCACGTCTGGGTCAGCAGTCCCCCTTCTGCTATCTCCAGACAGGGCCCTCTCCATCCCGGGAGCTCAGAGCCCGGGCCTGCCCCCTGCTCCACCCTCTGCCCTGGGAGGTGGTGCCCCTGGACTCAGAATGCAAGGAATGGGCCGAGAGAGAGGGAGGGCTGTGACCGGCCCTGTCTCCCTTCCCTGAGGAAGTAGGGCAGTGGGCGGGGCCAGGGCAGCCCCACAGCATCCCTTGCTGTCTCTGCCTCTGCCCCTGCATGAGGCTGCTGCCTCCTGGACACCCTCTGCCCAGCCACCGGGACCTCACTCTTGAGAAGGAGCCCCTCCCACTGTCTAGTCTGCATCCTTGGACCTGCGCCCTGGCCAGGGTGTGGAGCATGTCTCAAATATAAACCTGAAGACAGGGAGGCCCAGGGTGGGAATGGCCCAGCTTGTGTCCAACGCCACTCAGGGCACTGTTCTCAGGCAGTTCTCTCTAGTGGCGGGCGTGGGCAGCATGGGCCCTGAGGTTCAGTCCTTCTCTTGGGCCTCCGGCCCGGCCATGCTCCTGTTAGGTGTGCAGGTTCAGGGGCCTACTGTGGGTCCTGTTCCTGCCTTGAGGCTATGCCCCCCACATGAGCAAAGCCCCAGAAAACCAGAGACTCTGGACCTAGGGGACACTTACCAGGTTCACCAGAGGTCCCCCGGAGTTCCCGTACTGCAGGGGCAGGAGACAGGGTGTTAGTTCTGCCAGAGCCCTAAGGGTTCCTTGCCCAGCTCTGGCTTAGCCAGTACAGAGACACACACCCAGAGCTCACCCCCAGCAGCCTCAGGCTCAGGCTCCGCCCCACAGATGAGACAGCTGAGGCCACAACAGCCAAGCACTCAGCCCTGAGACTGCAGTCTGACTCACTAGTGCCCTCTGTGCAGGCCACCAGCCTTAGTGTCTGCGCCAATGGCTGGCTGGGGGACCCAGTGAGGGCATGCAGTGAAAGGCACCTTCTGCCTGCTGGCCTGGCTGGGGGTCCCTATAAAGACTAACGGTTTCAGCACGGGGGTCCCAGCAGATGAGGAGGGCATGTGCTGGGCTGTCTGGGCAGAGCTATGTGAACACAGGAGGTACCGTCTGCTAGAAACTCAACGTAGCAGAACGCAACGCTGACCGGGGAGCCAAGGCGTTTTGGGGTAATGGCGAGGCTCCCCATCTCTGAAGGACTATTAGGGTCTGAACTCCCAGGGCAGCTGGCGTGCCTGGGTAGAAGCTGCAGGTTAGCACCTGCTTAGGGTAAACAGACCTTTCTAGCAACACATCAAGAGCTGAGATTGGCTCTGGGGACAAGAGCAAGCCTGGTCAGAGGCCAGCTCGAGGTCTTGGGTGTGGGTGCTGGGGGCCCTGGCTGCCTTCCGCACTGTAGGACTCACATTGATGATGGCGTCCGTCTGGATGTAGTCCATGTCTGAGTCCCGGAGGCCCAGCTCCTTGCCGTCCCGCTGGGCGGTGCTGACGATGCCCGTGGTTACAGTGTTCTGCAGGGCGAAGGGACTGCCAATGGCCACCACGAACTCGCCAGGCCGCAGGTCTCCCGAGTGACCCAGCAGCAACACAGGGAGCTTTTTCTGGGAAGAAAAGGAAGGACACGGAGAGGGAGGTTCCAGTGACCCACGCTGAGTTCCCGGGGGTTCCAGGGAGGTCCCAGGGAAGCCGGGGCAGCTGCACAGGGTGGCACACCATGAGGCTGAGGCAGGCCCTGGCATGGACCAGGGCCAGGACAATGCCAGACCTAAGCTGGAGTCCATGGAACAGGGGCTCAGTGGGGCCAGCCACGAGTGTCACCATGGGGAAGCACAGACGGCCCAGCTGGGCACGGCCTCCCAGGTCCTGAGCCTTCTGGCTTAATGGCCACCCTCGGGAAATCTGGAAGAAGCTGCAGACCCTGCTGCAGCCCAGGCGGTGCATGTGGTGGAGAGCTCTGCAGGCGCCTGAGCCAGCTGAGGGCCCGGGAGCCTCAGCGCAGCCCACCACACAGCGCAACCCCACTTCCTGACAGACGCACAGGGAACCCGACGCCACACACGCCAGCCCCACCGGGCACCCCTCTCTTAGCTTCAGTGGGGCCAGCAGAGCCTCCGTCTGACCCATGACTGGGCTGGGAACTTGCCGAGGGGCCGAGTCCACCTTGCTCTGCACTCGGGAGCTGCAGGGAGGGCTGAGGGGGCCTCGAGTGCCCGTGAGAAAATGCTGAGGGGCACACACAGGGCGAGTGACTGGCAAAAGCCAGGCAGCTCCGTCATTCGCAGCCATGTCAATCCCCAGTGGGAACCAGGCAGCACCTGCCAGGAAAGGCTTGAGAGACCCCTGGCAGGCATGGGCCCAGACCCCTGTGCTCTGCTCCTAGGCACATGAAGCTCCGTCCACAGCACACAGGAGCCGGGGAGGAGGAGCCAGGCCACTCACCCAGGAGGCAAGGACCCGGAGGGGTGGCTGTGTGCAGTGAGGCCTGAGACCCTGAGGCGGCAAGCTGGGGAGGCTGAGCCCCAGCTGGATTTGATGCCACAAGGCAGGCCAGGGGCTCAGAGGGAGCTTCCCACTGGGGGACATGGCAGGTGGTGCTGGCCAAGGGTTCAGGGGCTGGGTCTCACTGACTCCAGCAGCACCTGTGGGCACAGATGTCCACCAGGGCATTGGCTCTGCCCCACCTGGGGTCCACGCTGGCTGGTCCCTCTGGGACAGTGCTGTGAAACCAGAAGGAGAGACAGAGCCAGCATCTCGTCTGGCTGTCCCCTCCCGACTGGGTCCTGGAGTGGGGGCTGGGAGCTGGGGTCTTCAGGCCACCCCTCCTGCTGCCTGTGTGCACATCTAGGGCACACCACACCACGCCCCGTCGCCTGGCCTACGACCCTCTCAAGATCAGCACAGTTGCACAGTGGTGACAGAAACCACGGGCCCCAGAGCCCACAACACCATCAGGCGCTTCACAAGAACAGCCATTCTCGCCGGGCCTAGGGTTCCCTGTCTCTAAAGGGAGGCAACGCCCCAGCCTCAGCAGCTCCGGAGGCGACTCACGTGCGGGAAATGTTTGCAACTGCTGCCCTACCCTGCCTCGGTGGGGCCAGAGGAGGTCCTGCAAAAGACCATCCCCACGAATGCCATCCACCTGTGCCCAGCGTGCCCAGAGAGGGGCCAGACCCCAACTGCACTGGGGAAGCTCCGTGTGCAGGCACCAACCAGAAGCTCAGTGACTGCATGACATGGGGAGGCCACGGGTAAGCCAAGGCCCACCCCGGGGGCATCAGGACACCACTGGGCACAGCGAGCGGCACAGAGGAGGCCCGGTCTCTGCTCAGCAGGCCAACCCTGCCACACATGGCCTCAGTCCTGGGGTGACCTGCCCGCCCTCAGTCTCAGTCTCCCCATCTGAAGTTCCAGGCAAGGATGGCCCCGTCTCCCTGGCTGAACTGAGAGCCAGGTAAGCACAGGTCGTGCCCAGCACCAGCTTCTAGAAACACGAGGGTCCCTGAGGGCGGGTGCAGGTGTGCCTGGGCAGCTAGAGGGAGGCGCAGATGCCAGTGGAGGGAGGGGGTGCGTGTCCCAAGTGGTCTGGCTTCAGCGGCCCCTCGGGGACAGCTGTATCTACAGAAGCAGGCCTGGGTGTGCCCACGAAGAGCCATCACGGGGAATGAGAGGACTTGGTCCTCCCCCTGCTCACCACACTCTCCTGGCCAGGCATGGCGTCTTGCTCGGCCTGCGCCTGGGGCGTGGGGGGTGTGGGGCTCCAGAGACTCAGGCCCCAGCTGCAACTTGCCCAATGACCATGGGCAGAGTGCTGGTGGCCCTCAGGACTCAGTTCCCCAGCTGTCCAGGGGAGGTTGGGCCACTGCATCCGAGAAACCTGCAGTCTGGGAAGAGGCCGCCTTGCGGGTACTCCCCCTGCTGTGCCCATGCCGCTCACCTTGGGGTGGATCTTGATGGTGGCGATGTCAGACTTCTTGTCAATGTCCTTGATGGTGGCCTCGTAGGAGTCTCCGTTCTGCAGCTGCACCTTGAGCTGCTGCCTGCCTGAGGCTGAGTTGGTGCTGGACACCACGTGGGCATTAGTGACGATCAGACCGGCCTCCGACATGATGAAGCCCGAACCGCTGGACAGGGGCACGTTGCGGCCAAACAGAGGGTGTCTGCAGAGCACAAGCACAGGCGGCTACAGCGTGAGTGACAGAGCACGGGCTTGGAGTCCTCAGGCTGGGGAGATGGCGGCCTGTCACGTATAGGCCATGCCCTGGCCATCACTGAAGCTGGACCTGCCTCACAGCCATAAAGAAGGGATAGTCACCTCCAGGCTGCAATATGATGAGACACTATACCCGTGAAGGGTCAGGCCTGCGCCGGCCCACAGAGGCACTGTCTGCCCTCACAGGGCGCTGGAGCCAGACGGACAAGGACTCTAATCGCCAGTCCCTGCGACTAGCTGCAGCCCTCGGGCAGGGTGTCTAAGCCCCCGGGCCTCAGTGGCCCCATCTGGGAAACAGGCTGTCTGCACAGGAACCACACCCCACCCAGGAAGGGAGGGAGGCGGAAGGCAGAGGCAGCTCGGGGCCTTCTCCAGGGTGGGACGTCTTGGGCCCCAGCACAGGGCTGGTGCAGGGCAGTGCACGTCCCTGGGGCTGCTAAGCAGACAGGAGCAGGGAGAGCAGGCCCTTCAGGGCCTGGAACCAGGCAAGAAGGGAGAAACCCCAGGGGAAGCATCTGCCATCTGCAAGGTGCAGGAGTGGTGACGCAGACAGCAGCCAGCGCACCAGGTCCTCCTGCAAGGCTGGCGTGGCGCTGGCGTGAGTGGCACCCCAGCACCTGTGACCACATGCAAACAGGGTCTCTGCAGGCGTGCTGAGATCAAGATGAGGTCGCCCTGCAGCAGGGTGGGCCCTGAAGCCTGGGACAGCAGGGGATGGCTGGACCACAGCACAGCCCAGGACGCCAAGGGCCACTGCCCACCGGCGAGGGGAGAGGCCTGGATGGGCTCTCCCACAGTCCCAGAAGGGACCAGCTGGCCACACCCTGATGTTGAGTTCCGGTCTCCAGAGCTGCGAGCCAGCCCTTCTGCTGGGTAAGCCACACGGTCGGGAATACTTTCATTAGAACCCCCGGAAAATAACACGGCACACACTCAGGTCTGCATGTTAAAGGAGGAGAAGCTGAGGCCCTGCCTGGGTCAAGCACACAGCAACAGGCAGAGCGGGACTGTGTGTCCAGCTGCTTAGCCACCCTGCATGCTGGGCCTGGCACCTGTCCACTCTGGGCTGTGGCAGTCCCGCCCCGCCCAGCTGCATCACCTCCAGAAGCCCTGCACGGCCTGCATGCCCAGCATGTAAGGTCTGCAGACAGGGACGGAGGGAGCTCTGTGGTTTCCTCCCCTGGGTCAGGGGTCACCATCCATTCAGACTACTGCCTCTGAGGCCAGGGAGGGACCGGCACTGCCACCTACCCAGGCCACCTGCAGCCAGTGATTAGTGGCTTGGGGCTGGTGCCCCTGGCCTTCCAGAGGGATGTGGCTGTCCCAGCCACCAGAGGGCCAGTGACGTGCCACTGAGGGCACCCAGTTGTAATTTCCACAATGACATGTCTCAGGGCCCCAAGGGAAGGGCAGCCAGGGGTCAGCCTCTGCATAGGGACAGGCTCCGCTGTAGGGTCAGGAGCCCAGGTCAGCCGCAGAGAGTCCTCGGGCCTCTCGGCAAGTCTCAGGCCTCAGCTTCCACCTCCAGGGAAGAGCAGAGCTCCTTCTGGGGCTCATGGGAAGATGCCTCGGGGCCCCGTGGGCCTGGGACTGTCCACCAGCTCAGGGCGCTCGCAGGCAGCTGGTCTGCTGGGCTGCAGTCACATGTGCACCAAGTCCTGTAGGCCCCAATCTCCCTCCTCTAGGAGGTGGGCACCCCCAAGTCTGCGTTGAGAAATTGGTGCCAAGTCTGGACACCGCGGGGAGCTCTGGAGAAGACCCTGGCTCTGTCCCAGGTGGCCAGACACAGGAGGGCGTGGCGCCTGCAATCACTCCAGGTCAAACAGACGAGCTCCAGCAGCCCGGCTCCCCCGATCCCTATCAGGACGGCGGGGCTCCCTCTGACTCCTGGCCTCACCCAAGGCCTTACCAGGGCCATGGGCCAGAGGGAGGCGAGGGGCACTCTGAGCTGGAGAGAAGGCGTGCAGTGCTGGACCGTCTCCTCTTCCCCAGGACTGGGGTGGGCGCTGTGGCCAGTGTGCTCTGAGGGCAGGGCCTGGGGCACCAGCTCAGCCCCCCTGTAATGCCTGGGGCGTGGGTGTGTTAGGAAGCAAGGGGGCTCCACCAGCCCCTAAGGGGAGACCTGTACCTCGCTGGGTGGACTCCCCCACCCTCCCTCCTGCCCCTGCTGTGCTGGCCTGTTGCCGGGCACCTTAGCTGGATCCAGGCTGTCCCATGCAAGGCCACTGGCCCACTGCCTCCGGGACCTTGCTCCAGGCTTAGCCTCAGTGGGCCTCCCAGGCCCAGGCAGCCCCACCACCCTGATGCCCCCTGCTGCTGCTCCCTGGCCGCCAAAATCCAGTCTAGTTTGGGTCCCAGTAGACAGAAGGACCCAGGGGACATCAGGAAGCCACTGGGGGTGCAGCGTGTCTCCACGCACCTCAGGAAGAGCTCGATGTGGACCACCGCCGGTGCAATCTTCTCCACCACATCTGCGATGAAGTTGAACTTGTACCGCGGGCTGGTCAGCTGGTGGAGACCTGCACTGGCAGAGGCAGCAGGTGGTCAGGAGCCCTGTGGCTCCCAGCAGCCCTGCCTGCCCCGTGGAGGAGGAAACCCCACCTGAGACCCCCCTTTCAAGGCTAGCCTCAGCATGTGCAGAGCCTAGGGGACACCCTCCCCCCCCACAGCAAACTCTGCAACAACATCCAGACACTTGGGAAGGTGGTCCCTCACTCTGAGGACAAGTAAGGAAGCCTTCTGCAAGCTGAGCATCCTCAGATCACCTCGCTGGACCTTGCTGAGCTAGCCAGGAGGCTCAGAGAGGTTAAGACACTTGCCCTGGGTCACACAGCAATGATACTGGGGCCAGTGCTGGGGCCAGTGCCCTGTGCTCTTCCTCTCTGATATGACAGCAGTGCCCTTGCAGGAGACAACTGCTCCACCTCCTTGCAGGCCCTGGCAGTTCCTCTAAGCCTGGGGGCCAGTGTAGTGCAGCGGAAGGCCCTGGGTGGTCCCCTTGGAGCTGCCCCCAACTGGCCCCAGTGTGGCCCTGCCTGGGGCAAAGGTCACTGATTCCTGAGTGAACAGGGCCCCACGTCTTCATCTCCCTTGGTCACAGCCCGGCTTTGCTTGCTGAGAGGTTCATGAACTTCCCTGGAAACTTCACAGGCTCAGATTTCTGCTGCCCTCAGCAGTGAGCGGCTGCCCGCCAGGACCCAGGCTGGAGGCATGGTGGGGGCGGGGCACAGGGGCACAGCCTCTGGTCTCCTGCATTGCTCTGCTGAGACCCCAGGTCCCTGCCATCTGGCACCTGTGCTGCTAAGCAGGGCTGCAAGTGGCCCCTGGCCCGGGAAGCAGTACCCACTGGAGTCTAGACACCTGGGACGCAGCTGAGCGTGGCTGCTTCCAGTCTGTGGCTTTAGCACATCTTTACCCGCTGGCCTGAAGGTGGCCCTGGGCCTGTGGGAGCAGGGTGTGAAGGTGACCTGCAGACTGTGATCTCCCTGTCACCTGGACACCTGAGCTAAGGCCCAGCCCAGAAGGTGTGGCCTGCAGCTGAGCCTCCTCAGTTTCTCCGGGAGGGGGGCAGCGGCAGGTCCAGTGAACACCTGGTTTTCTAGACTGTCCAAGGATTGCAGGCTCGTACTGACCATGGCCAGGAGCAACTGGTCCACACTCCATGGACACTGTGGGGCAATGCTGTCCCCACGCACAGCCCGTCAATCTTCCCAGCTTCCCAGGGGTCGCCTGGCAGGAGTCTGCCTCTGCTCCCAGGGTGGGAGCTGAGGCTCAGTAAGACCACCCCCTTGTCCAGAGACGGGCAGCTGGTGGAGGAGCCAGGCAGAGCGCAGGCCGCAGGCCCGCCCCAAGGCTGCCTCTCAACCAGCCAGGGGATGCCAGCCCGCAGGCCCAGCCCATCTGGTCAGCCTGAATGGAAGGCCGCCTGTCAGGATGACCAGGGCCTGCAGGGAGATGCCGGTCCCCGTGGGCTCCTCACAGACCAGGCACACACGTGAGGAACAGGCAGCGACCCACCAAGACAGCACAGGGGTGAGGCTGGGAGTCCAGCGGTGCCCAGGCCAGGCCCGGAAGGCTCGGGACAGCATACCCAAAGCCACGCGTGCTCCAGCTGCCCCGAAGCTGCCCACGGACGCTGTGTTTTGGCAGATTGGGACCTGGGCCCAGTATGCCCACCTGGAGGGGTGGGGACGTCAGTCCTCCTAGCAAGTGATCAGATGATCAGAACAAGCTGTCAGCGCGGCCTGTATCCTGGACCGTACAGCAGCTATCCTGGCCAGAGGCCTCTGCAGCCTGCCCGGCCCCTGGCTGACCCGGCCGGGCCCCAGCGGGAGCAGGAGCAGGAGCAACAGAGCTGGACAGAGCCCGAGCGCCCGGCTGCTGGCTCCGCTCTGACTCCATGGACTCCTGCTGCTCTGTGCCTGAGGACCAGCATGTCCACACCTCGCAGGCCGTAGGGGCTTCACCACAGCACAGGGAGGGCGAGCTCAGGCTGCAGCAACCCCATCTTCCCAGGGCTGCATTCGCACCCGGGCCAGCCATCTGCAGGTGGGCCTGGAAGGAGTCAGGGGAGGCGGGAGCGGGCGGGGCTGGGGACACAGGGTTCCACCCGTTTCCTGCTGGTCCCTCTCATGCCCGGCATGGACTCTCCAGAAAGGAGCCCTCTTGGCCCATCTGGCCTCCCTACATGAGCCTCCTGGGAACAGAGATGTGTCTGGTCACTCCACACCCCAGCAGTGACCAGCACAGGGTGAGGCAGCCCCCTTAGAAAGCAGGCTGGAGGACGAGGCCACTCTGCCTGACGCTCCCTCCCCAGATACGGAGGGTCCACACACACCAAGAAGGGGAGACATCGCCTGCCGGCCCAGCTCTGAGTCCCTGGTGAAAGTGACAGGGGCCCATGTACGGCCCAGGAAACTGAGGCTGGGAAGCAAAGGGCACTCACCGGACGGCTGGCCCGGCCTCGAGACCCCGCAGGTCCCACCGGGCCTGGCCCTTTAAGCCGGCCCCACACACAGATGAGTCAGGGTGAATCAGTAGGAGGGAGGCCGGCGCCCTGGCCTCTCCCACAGGCGACCAGCTCTGGGAAGAGGCTCTGTTTATTTGGGGTTTTGACAACCCCACCCCCACGCCTTCCTGGAGCCAAAGCTCTGAAGCCAACAGTCGCCTCAGCCGACTCAGCCGACTCAGCTGGTCGTTGTTTTTTTTTCAAAAATAAACTAGACAGGGACCCGGGAAAGGCCTGAAGCTGTGGTCAGGAGGAACCGGACAGAGCAGAGCCAAGGCCAGGTGTGTGTCTGCGCCTCCCCGGAGAGGAAGGGGCACAGGATGCGGGAGACTGGGGACAGAGCCGCCAGGGACAGACGCCCCGGTCTCAGGGTTCCACCTCCAACATTCCTTCTTGGCAGGGCTTCCAGGAGGACTGAGGGACAGTGACAGACCTTGAACTGAAGATTTTGTGCAGGTCCGGGCAGTCAAAACTGCCAGGAACAGATGGGGAAACTAAGGCCCAGAATGGGAAGGTGAATGAGCAAGACTCCGTGCAGGACCGCCTTGCACTGCTACCCAGGTTGTGCACTGCACAGTTGTGGCACCGTTAACAAAGGCCATGTGGCCTGCTTCCCCAGGAGCTGCACAGTGCACAGCTGTGTGCATGAGCCCTCTAGCTCCTCAGGGACACAGGACAGAGACCCAGTTCTTGTGTCTGGCTGCTCAGGGGTGAGTCCCAACCTTGCCGCTTGCCTTAGCAACACCCACAGCATCCCAAGCTCTGCACACCTCTCTCTCCTCATCTGTGAATGGGCGTGACCGCGACACTCTCCCTCCCAGGGTCACAGGGCGTCCGAGATCGTGTAGCACCAGAGGTTCGCCTGGGAGCCAGTCCAACACCGTGGGGCAGACCCAACACTGGCAAGGGGGTTCCTTAGGTAAACGGCGTGTGCAAGGGTGAAGGCGCCTTCACCTCCTAGTGAGGCACCAGCCCAGCGCCCAGGAGCTAAGGTGGCAAGTTCAAGGTCAGCCTCAGCACCTGAGCAACACCCAGGCTTAAACAAAGGAAAGAGAAGCGTGAAAGACAGGAGTCCAGCAGAGGACGGCGTCTGCGGAGGGCACCTGCTGTCCCTCCCGGGGCATTCCACTGGCCCCGTTTAGTCCCCAGGTTGGAGGAACTTGAGCCCAGAGGGGTCAATGACTGGACCCACTGAAGGCCAGGAGGGCTTCCTGGAAGAGGAGGGCCAGGGGTGCTCGGCTTGGGTGGCCTGGGCCGTGCAGCACCTGCCTGGCTGGGAATTGAGGGGCCTGGCTCCATCTTGACACAGCACACGTGAGCTAGGCAGGGCCCCGTCCTCCACAGGTGGCTCAGCATGGAATTTCACAGCCAGAGGAGCCAGGCTGGTCCAAGCCAAGGACAGGCCAGGGCTGGGCTCTCCTGGAGGGCAGACCGCCATCACAGCAGCCAGGGACCAGCAGGGCAGAGGGTCAGGAGTTGAGGGGCCTGGCTGTGTGCCTTGGGTGGGTCCCCTGACTTCTCTGAGTGGTTTCCTTGCCCATAAAATGGACTAGCGATTCCTGCCTCGAATCAGTGAGAGCACAGACCCTAGGGGTCCGCTCAGTGCCCTGGGCCCAGCCTGGGATGGTGACGGTGGCCCTAAGGGAGGCAGGGCCTTTTGCACTAGGTCTAGGGGGCTGCCCTCACCACCGTGTCCCCTGGGCAGGACCGGGGCTTGAAGGTCACGGACAGCAGCCCCTCTGCAGACAGTGGGCTGCACCGGAAGCTGATGCTCTTGGCGGGGTGGGGCACGGTTCACTGGGCCAGGCGAGGCGAGGAACACAGGGAGCCGGCTGGAGCCCAGCAGACCTCGGGAGGCTCCTGGGGCTTCAAAGTCAGCCCCATGGAGGGCGGGTGGAGGCCACCAGGGCCCTGGGACCACCCTGCTGCTTCCAGAACATTCCTTCCCTCCCTGCTCACTGCTGTGGGCCAGCCCAGGCTGAGGGGCCCAGGCCGTGGGGACAGTCAAGAGGACAGCCCTCGGAGAGAGACGCATTGCTGCTGGGCCCGAGGGCAGAGAGTGATTCCGAGGAGGCACTGCTGATGGGGCCTGAGGGACGAAGGCTAGGACACTCCTGGTGGAGGACACTGCCCAGGAAATGCACGGGACCGGAGCTTGCAACCCAGGGACAGTGGCAGCTGGTGGGCCAGACACCTGGTCCTCCAGTGCCCTGCAGAGAAGTCGCCACTGGGTGCAGGCAGGGTGGGCACCGTGCAGAGCCCGCACAGCCTGGCATGTGCCCACCCTGGACACGTGTCTGCAGCACCGAGGACGAGGGTTAAGGTCTGATTTCACTTCTGGCTCCCTATCTAGGTCACTTCCTCAAGGCACTGGGGGCCAGCTGGTGTTCAGAACCAGATGGACAGGCGGGGGCTGAGGCTTGGGCAGACCTGTCCCTCCACATGAGGGGTGGCTCAGCGCAGCTGCCCAAGACTTTGCTTCTAGAGGGCCATGACCGCAGGGTGAGGTGACGCATGCCTGTGTTCCCAGCACCTCTGGAGGCTGAGACAGGAGAATCGCGAGTTCAAAGCCAGCCTCAGCAATGGTGAGACGCTAAGCAACTCAGTGAGACCCTGTCTCTACATAAAACACAAAATAGGGCTGGGATGTGGGCAGGGCTGGCATCTGGCTCAGGTCAGCCACACCAGGGCAGTGCCGGTGGCTACTTCTGGGTCCTTAGAGGTGGACTTGAAGGACAGCACCTTGAAGGACAGCCCACCTGGTGAGGTGGACCCCTGGTCATGCTCTCCCCACCTGTAGGCTGCCCAGCCCTGCCCTCCAGGACACAGGACACCACCTACCAACACCAGACGGGCTACTGCACCTTGTCACCCGACCTCCACAGGCTCCAGCCATGCAGGCTGAAGGTGTCACCTAGGCTCTCCCACCTGCACCCCCCACCCTCCACCCTCCCCACCATAATCCCAGGGCCTCTGGAGCCCCTCCTTCAGCTGTCACCCTCACATAGGGCTTGTCTGCTGTCCTGGCCACACTGGCCACCTGTGAGTGGGTTGTGGGTCACGTGGCCATTCTGCCTGCAAGGACCCCCACCTCCTGGGGCTCACGCACCTCCCGGCTCCCCCCTGGCTGTTTCCACGCCCCCTCCTCCAGGAAGCGCTCCCTGGTCCCCCCACCCCTGTCCCCATTCGGTCCATCATCATCTGTCACAAACAGCACAGGGTCAAGGACTTCACAGGGCAGGTGATAGTGGGCAGGGAGCAGAGGCCAGGTCACACGGGGCCTGCAAGCCACGTCAGGAGTCTGTCTGGTCAGTGGGAGCCATGGTCCTGTAGAGGACATGGGAAGGGACAGCCTGGGGGGAAGGCCCCAGAGGTTGTGGCAGGAGCCCCTGACCCCCAGGACGCTGCATGGAGCAGCAGGGGCCGAGAGCTCTCCTGGGCCGAGCTCGGGGGGGCAGGCGTGGCTGCGAGGTGTCCTGGGCCTTGTGCTCTTCCCTGGCTGGACTCCTGGCACCCAGACGCTGTGGCAGAGGCTCTGGCAGCTCCCGGCTGCCCATGGAGCTCTGTCCCCCACCCCGGTCCTGATGCTACACCAGATGCTGCAGCTCTGCACTGCACGGAAGGCACACAGGAAGCTGGGGCTTCACCTCCCTGAGGGCTCCGGCACTCCTGGAGCAGGTGAGCCTCCACCACAGCCACTGTGGGGTGGACATCTCCTGGGGACCCTCTCGTTTCACATCACCTGCTGCATGTGGCCAGGGACCGGACCTGGCTCCACCCTGTGAGGCTTAGAGACTGCAGAGAAAACAGATGGGTCACCGCAGACCCAACACAGGCGATGCCGTGGGGCTAAGTGTAGCCCTGGCATGGCAGCCAGAGGGCAGCCCAGGGCCATGGACACGTGGACCACAGCAGGAAGAGGGGTCAGCCACATCCAGCAGGGGAAGGGCGCTCAGGTAGTGGCGCAGCAGGAGCCAAGACCCTGCTGCCCCTGCAGAAGAAAGCCCAGGCCTCAGAGAGCACAGCACTCATGCCAGCCAGACCCAGGCCAGCCTGGCCCCTTCCCAGCCAGTCACATCACCCATCCTGGCCTCCGTCAGCACATCCGGGGTGTCAGGCCCCAGCTGTACCTGTAGCTCTGCTGAGTCCTGAGTGCATGAGGGTCCGTGCACTGGGAGACAGCAGCGGGCCACATAGTCCACCAGGGGACGGTGGCCCTGGAGTGGGGCCGCAGCCCTGAGGAGCCACCAAAGCTGGGCAACACGCTGGTGTCAGTTTCCTGGTCCTGAGCAGCCGTGCCCCGCTGGCCTGGTGCCCTAGTCTCCCTGGCATGGTGGGCTCTGGGGCAGCAAGTGCTCCGGGCCCCATGCCCTCCTCCAGGGGCCGCCGCTCGTGCACAGCTCAGCTCAGGCGCCTCCTCAGGGAGCCCTCCAACCCCTAGACTGAACGGATGCCAGCATCAGGACGGCACAGGAAAGAACACCTCCCGGGAGCTCCAGGAGTCACTGGGTGATGGCCACGCGGAGCTGTGTGAGGCGCTGCCCGCCAGGGCACCAGCTGGCCACGCTGAGCCCGGGGAAGCCGTCTCCGCACAGGTTCCTCTGCAGGCGCGGGGACACCCCACTCACCGGTGAGGAAGAGGAGGGCGAGTAAGGGAGGCGACTCGGGGAGGAGACGCTGGACCACCGTCTGCCCAGACCCATCCCCACCGCCTCTGCCTTCCCAAGCAGCCTGCCCATGTCCATGCTACATCCTTGTCACCCACCTGGGGCCAGCCAGCACAGAAGGTGCTTCACAGATGTGGACCCAGCAGCAGGAGTGTTTCAGATGCTAGGCGCCTCTGTCTCCTGCCCTCCCAGCCCTGGAGCCTGGTCCTAATGGCGACTGCCACAGGGGCAGGCTGGGAGGGCTCCCACCACTCAAGCTGCAGCGGGCAGACACCAGGTCCCTGGGCCTCTGCCCCTCAGAGAGCGAGGTCCTGGAGGGACCCAGTGCTAAGTCCCTACTGGCTGGGTGGCCCACGAGGTACAGGGGACATTCTCAGTTGCAGTGCCCATCTCTGAACCAAGAGCAGGACCATGACCCACGCTCGGCCCCCTGGGCTGTCTAAACGCAAGCCTGGCCGCACCCTCACTTTGCTGTGGAGTGAATGAGTCTCCTCCAAGCCCAGGCGCTGACACTCGATGCCCAAGTGAGGCACTCATGGGCCCTGGGGGCCTAGGTCACCGAGGGCCCCACACAAACGGGCTGAGGCCCTGGGGGAAGAGGCTTTGCTCTCCGGCCTGCCTCCACACTGTGGCCAGCCGGCCCCCTGCTTGGGCCCCCTGCCTGAGCTGTGTGACCCGTGGCTCTCCTGCCCTGTAGGGAACACAACCCTCACCAGACACCAGGCCTGCTGGTGCCGCCATGCTGGATTTCTAGCCTCCAGAACCATGAGACATTCTGTCCTCTGTAAGTACCCCAGCCTTGGGGACCTCACTGTACCACCACAAAACAGACCAGGACATGTCGTTGCCCTGGGTGGCTCTCCCACATGATGCCACAGAGTCCCACCTGCTTCCCAAACTGGGTGCCCAGACCCGGGGTTCCGGGAGGAGGCCCAGCCCTGCACAGGTGGCCTTCGCCAGCATCCTGTGGGAAGCCCCCAGGCTGCCCTGGTGCGGCTCTTACTGCAGGTTCTATGGACCCGAGCCTGCGAGGGTTCTGTTTCCCAATATTTCAGGGCTACAGCAGCCTAACTTTCAGGGTGCTGGACACAACTTGAGCAGTTCTGGCCTGCAGGATGAGGTCTCAAAGCAGTGGCATGACCCGATGGCCCCTCACTGTCCTGCCCAGCCTCCGGTGTCACTCCCTAGCCCCCATGCCAGCCGCTCTGTGCTATCTGCACCTCCCAGTGGGGCTCACTGCGCACAGCGAGTCCAGAGTGCGTTCCTGCAGCTCCCTCCTTCCAGAGTGCTCCCTCTACCACCGCAAGCTGGTCCTTGCCCTTCAAGACCTGGCCCACGCGGCCCTCTGCAGGCTTCCAGGGGCCTCAGGTCATGCCCTGGCTGCACTCAGTCTCTGCTTGGCTGGCAGCAGGCTGGGGCCCAGGGCCCATGCCCATCGCCACCAGCCCAGGCTTTGGCTCTGGGCTTGAGCAAGCACCCATCCAACCAAGAGCACAGCCCGACGGCAGGGTCTAGCGCTTTTCTCATGCCCAGGGCCACCTGGGGGCCAAGAAGCACTACAGCCACTCACAAATAAGAGGAGGCTGTCTTAGGACTCAGGGGACTCCTCTCCCCATAGAGCCCCACACTCTCTGGTTTGCAAACAGCCATCTAGAGACATGCCTGGAGCCACCAGCACAAAGCTGGTGTTCCCCTCCAGGGCACGGCCACTGGAGAGGGAAGACCACGAAGACTGCCCACAGCCAGCACCCTGACAGCCCACCATGAGGAGCAGGGGAGAGGTTGGTGTGCCAGGCCAGAGCTGGGGACCAGGGAGGTCTGGAGCACCCGGTTTCACTTCGACTCATTGTGTGTGGCCTGGGCGCAGCCGTTTGGAGCCCGGGCCTCCGTGTCTCCTTTCTTCTGGAAGGCCAGAGGCTAGTTAGCCGGCTTCTTTAGGGCCGCCCCTCTGCGCCCTGGCTCCCCAGCCGTCCACCCTGCGCACCCCAAGGCTTACCCGAGGGGCAGGCGCCCTTCTGCAGCTGGCGCACCGGCGCCCCCGAGAGCTGCAGGGCGCGGCGGCTGGCCGCCTGCAGCGCGCACACGTTGGCGTAGGTGTGCCCGTCGGTGCCACACACGGCGTGCGACCAGCGGCAGCGGCACACGCCGCGCGCGCACTCCAGGCTCTCCCCGCACGGCGAGTCCAGGGGCCGCCCGCAGGGCTCGCCCTCGCGGGCCGCGCACACCAGGCAGCAGTTGCAGAGGTCGGGCACGTAGCCGCCGGGGCAGCGCGGGCTCGGGCAGCGCGACACGTCGCAGCGCGCGGGGCACGGCGCCGCCGGGGGCTCCCGGGCCAGCGCCAGCGCGGCCAGCGCGGCCAGCAGCAGCGTCTGCATGGCGGGGACTGCGGCGACAGCGGGACACCGCGGGCAGGCGGGCGGCTCAGGCGGGCGCGTGCCCGGGGCGCTGGGGCATGGCGCGGGACGCTGGGCCGCTCCCTCGGCGTCTGCCGGCCGCGGGCGCCTCCGCACTGAAGGCGACCGCCCGGCCCGCCCTCGCTGGAGGGCCGCCCGCCGCCGCC